>MNCI01001980.1:9864-56018 GCA_015680685.1 Gnetum montanum | reverse complement strand
CCAAAAAAATCACATACCTCAGACTTGCTTAACCATACACCATGACACTTACAAGCAAGCCTGGGAAGACAACGAACGATTAACCCCAAGTGTTTCTTGTGGTGTTAAGGCATTTAGTCTGCGGAGTTCGACCAGATCGTGCATGCACACTCGTATTCGTATGGTTGAGTGTAGGGGTACCTAGCCACTCATCAATGACTAAGTGGGAGTGTACAAGGAAATCATCAAAAAAGAGATTTGTATGGCTAAGGCCCACATTAATTCTTTTAGTGTTGAACACATTGATTAGTGAGCCATACTAGATACTTATGCCTTCATCCACTAAGTAGAATTGAAAATTCAAGACCTATAGATTCAAGACTTAACAGAGTACATGGATTTGGCAAACCTACGATATGCCAACTTGGCTATGTTAACAGCAGGGTGCCCAAGAACTAAGCTTGAGAAGCAAGTAGTTGTCACTTATGCTAAGGATGAGACAGAGTTTGTGGAACATAAGAAGATATTGCAAAAATTAGAAGTAGAAAACTTTGAATTAGAAGTGATCAAAGCAAGCTACCACAACCAAAAATATGTAGCAGCAAACTTGGCTTAACGGTTAACAAATTACCAAGAATTATGAGACAAAGCTAGAGCCTATGAGGAGGAATGACAGCAATTTGCTGCATGGTATGTTAAAGCAAATCAGATGTTTCCATAGTTTTCGTGTCCATGGAAGATGCTAGCTCCATCAAACATTAGAACATCAGCATGGACTATGCATGGCCCTCGGATAAAAGAAGAGAAACTACAGGTGCTTCTCACCCATCAACAATCTCAAAAGCCTACAAGGCTAGAAAAAGGGAAAGTATCAATGGAGGAGCCACCACCTTCAAGAACCACATGAGTTCCAACAATTTTGTATTTTGTATTTTGTGTTCAAATTTTATGTTTGCATACTATGGCATGGTGAGTCAATAGTAGTCAATAATCTCATACCTTCATGATGCTTTGTAAGAAACTTATTTCTTGTTGTATTAACTCAAGGACAAGTTTTTATTCAGTTGTGGGGGTATGATGAATCACAGTTTTCCAAGCCACGATATCGAGTATGCAATATCACGACCTAGATACAATATCGTATACATGATATCGTGATTCCTATGTTAGCCTATAAATACAACACTCAAGCGCATAGTGAGGGAAAAAATTAGATCATTAGAGAGTTAGAAGTTCTTTTTTTTTGGCAATTTAGCTTTCAGTTATTCTCAGTGCATGCCCACAGTGTGATGTTTGTAATTGTCTGACATCTTTGTTCGAGTGTGACATACTCGGACACGTGCATGATCGACAATAAAGATCAAGATTACTTTCATCATTGCATCATTCACTTAGATTAATTTTATTATTTTAATTATTTAATTATTTAATATTTTTTTAATTATAGTCTGATTTATTGTTATTTACTTTTCTTGTCATTAAACGGAATGTGTACGCCTTAATCATGAGCGTTTATGTGCGAACACTTAGTATGCCCAGCAGTAATCCCACGAAGTTCAAGATGTGTACGGATGGTTAAGGGCAGATACCATTGCCATAGGCTAATTTATGTTTTACTCTTATTGTTAATTTAATCAATTTATCTTCTTTGTTATCAAGAGTAACATAGAGTTAGGACAACATCATGTGCCTCACCCTCGACTAAACCATACATGACAAAGCTACTACTAGTCCAGGTGGGAACACAACGAACTGTGATCAATGTATAACTGTCTAGGTGCCACAACTAGTCCATCTGTGGAGTTCAACCGGATCGTGCATACATGCTCGTATTTGTATGGTTGAGCATAGGGGTACCTCACCACTCATCATACACTAATACTTTTAAGGTTCAAAAATGCATAATAGGCACATACGAACTTCAAATCAAATTTTTTTGAAAGCTATAAAATCCTTATCAAGCACACTACATGATCACATATTGAAATCATGTTTGAGCATTGCTTACCATAGTCTTATAGTTCAAATGTCAAAACTTCTATAAATTTCTAGCAAACTAACATTATGATATCTTGAGAACCATAACTCTAATTCTAGTGAACTAAGGTTCAAACCCAATATTTTTGAATGTCTTGAATACATTGTTAAGGTCAAATTCTAGGTTGGATACTATCCTAAAGTACTTAACTAACAAAGATATTTTATAATATATTTAATTATAATTAAAATAAATTTCAAATGTTCATTTAATGCAAAAAATTAATAAGGGGTATGATCTAAGTTGATTTAGGGTCTAAAATGCTCCATGAACAGAGTATTATATAATCACATGTGCATAATAAAAATATAATATGCATAATTAAATGTGCATAATATAAAATGAAATATTGATAATTGAGTGTACATAAAGAATAAAATATGCATAGTAAAATACATGTAAAAACATGATAACTAACAGAAAGAAAAACTTCTAAGGGTAATTAGATTTCAACATTTAATCATAAAATATACAAAAGATCTATGACTGAGCTTTAATAGTAGTAAAATAAAAGATATAAAACTTTAAGAAAACTCTGTAGTAAGCAGGTCGTATTTACTTATGTAGGACAACAACAACAATAATAGTGACTACAATCATATAATCCTATGATTTAGTCAATAAAATTACAACAAAGGTATTGAAATACATCTGGTAGCATTAAAGAATCAAATGCATGCATTAAATTAAATAATTAAGCCTATGAAAATTTTAGGTTATCACAGTCATGCCTAAGATTTCTTAAAGTTTATAAATTAAAATTATCTATTATATCCTTTCCTTTCACTCTTTTTTTATCTTTTCTTAGATTTTTGCTTTCTATCACATTTCTTTCTTCAAATCAAAGTTCAATTATCATCCTTTCTATCACTTTGACTTGTTGGTTAGCTTAGCCTTTTATATGATTTTGGGGGGAAGGAGGGAAAGGTGAGGTGTGTGGGGGTGTGGTGGAAGGGTTGTGTTGGATCCCAAAAATTATATTAATAATAAGAAAAAAAACATTCATATTACAAGCTTAACATAGTTTAAAGAACACCAAAAATAACATAAAGAGGGAAATCTTTCCAATTACAAGGATGTCTCCTCAAGTGTAAAACTCTATAGTTGATATTTTTGAAAAATTGAGAGAAATTAATTATTCATTGGTAGGATGGCCCCTACCCTAACAACATTTACATTACTTTCAACATCTATGCTTGAACTTAAAATAGCAAAATGATTTGAGAGAGTAATGGAAAGTTGTGACAACATATTAGCATTTGAAAGAATATAAGAAATTGATGGTGCATAATCTACATTACCATTACTTCATTGCTTAATATTAACCTTGCATTTCTAACAATTAGCTATAGCTTTCTTCTCAACATTAGCATTGATCTTTGAGTTAACATTGATTTTGTCAAATAAGAATAAATTTGCTTTATGAGTTATTTATCTAAACTAATCAATACTTCCTATAGTACAAGTAAAAACATACACATAAGCTTCTATCTTTTCTAATTTATTTGTTGTCATTTGATCATTCTTATTGTTGAAATTAACTTGATTTTTTCATATCCTCAACTTTAAATTGTTTTTTTCTAACTTTAACATGGTTTTTTTTATTTTGACATATTTTTTTTAAGCTAAAAAGGAACAAACATTAAATAAATGTCCTTCATGATGATAAAAATTGAAAGAATTAAAAAGATTATAATATGTAATTGGTTGAATATAAATCTTTCCTCCTACTTACAAAACCAGTTCCTTTTTACAATCAAGAAAATTAATTTCAACAAAAGAACATCTACAAAAACCAAATGGTGTAAAAATAGATTCAATATGTTTAATGGGACCAAGAAGACTAATAATTTCCTACTCAATTTCTTGAAAAATCAATGAAAGATTAAATAGGTCAAAAAAATATAGAATTTTAGAATATTCTTCATACTGGATATCAAAATTTAGAGTCCACTTACAAAAGATAATACTACATGCTTATGTATAAAAGACATTATATCTAGAACATCCTACAATAGTGAAGCATTACCTAGCTTGAAAAGAAGAAAAAACAAGAATAATACCTAACCTAAATGACTTGAATGTCATGGTTTTACATCACATCATTTAACTGAAAATTGAAACTTAAGTACAAGGCATTTAATTGCAAAGTAAAACTTCAGTTACAAAGTAGGTAATCTATCACATATTGTAATGTAAGATTAGTTACCAATGATCAATACATCATGAGGAAGAAAAAAAATTAGGTATCTTAGATGCATCACTAAAAGAAGGCTTCTTAGAATTTTTCTCACTAGCTTGTAAATTTTCATTCTGAGAATCAACAAAAATTTTTGCATCAATAGAATATGTAAACATTTTGGCATCTATTGGAGAAGTTGAAAGTAATTTAGAATCTTCCATAGGGGAAATTTGAACAGATTAAATTTTTTGAAGAAAAATGGAAGAAAGAGAGAAAATTTGTTATAGAAAAATCAAATTCACATGAAAAACATCATATATTTTGTATGTAATTCCATAAGATTCTATGTGCTTTCTAACTTTAGATTAATATTATTTAATTTAATTTATTTCATTCAAGCTTCATACTTAGATTAGATTTGTATTTCATATTACATATGGTCTTAAATTTATCAGATAGAATAATTTCAAAAAAAAATTAGGAAACTTTTTAATACATATTGTCCACTAGAATAGAACCTATGACCTGGGTTTTCATACTAAGACTCTTAAGACTAATTTAACATATCATTGTATTTTTTGTAATTATTCATATAATGTATATTTTAATATTTTGTTTTTATCATATTATTTTATTTTAAGGATTTTTTAAAGTAATTATAGTTTATGTATATATTTCATGTTATGCACTAATTGGGTGTTTCATGTGGAGTAGATCCTAGGTTTAGACCTTGGTGTAATGCGATATCTTTAATTCCTAGTTTTGTATGTTCATGTGCAAATTTGAACTTTAGATCTCACACCTTTGGTTTTATGTACCTTTTATTCTAATATCTCTATAGTGATTTTGTTCATATTGAATTTTATTGAATTATCCATTGTTTTGTAGATCTAACTTAAATTTCATCTTTGATTTCTAGCTAATAGGGGTTTTAGAAATTAGATCTATTTTATTTTTAGATTCAACACTAAAAGCCTTAAATGATCTCTATTTAAGATTGCAAACCCTCAAATCTTGATCCAACCTATTTGTGAATTGGTGATAACATGAGAAGTAGCTTGAAGAAGATCTTCACACTTTAAGAAGAAAGAGCCTTTATCAACTAGCTAGGGTTTGTTAATAGTAGGAAATATACATTCATTATTTTGGATCCCAAGATCATGTAATCTGTTTTTGCTTGATATTATTAAATAAATATAATACTAAATATTTATGTTAATTTATGTAATGTTATATAAATATGATGTCTATGCTTGTGTTTTTACCTATAGGAGGTTATAAGTAAGGATCTTATGAGATGTATATGGAGTTTGAAATTCAAACATCGCTTGGCATATAGCTATATATCATCATGCTTATCAAGAGTCATATAGAGCTTGATATAAGAAGGGGTTTAACTTATAGATTCGCCAAATGAAATAGTGGGAAACCTACTAAAATCATATCAATTTTAGCCTTGTTTTCATTTCTTGGAAGTCATATTGAATTTAACATAATAAGAGTCAAATCATAGATTTATCATATGAGGTGGTGAACACATTTAGAGTTGATAGCTGAGTTTATGAAACATTGGGAAATTGAAGAATAATTTAGTAATTAAGCTTTATGCATTTCTAGTTGTTATTTTAGAGAATATATTATTCTCTTTACTGCTTTTTTGGATCATGTCAATTCATAATGGTTACTATTGTTAACATGTTATTTTGATGTCGATATTATGATTTTTTTATTGATGTATTATTTTGATCATGTATCTAATCTTGATTTTCGTAAGCTTTATATTTTTTCCTAGGTACCACATTCTTGCTTGATAGATGTCCTTCATGCTCTACTATAATCTAAATGTTAGATTTTCTAGTCTTTGGAGACTAACCTCCTACATTTGTATAGGTCATTCAAGTAGTGATGCTAAATGTGAAAAGGCCTAGGATTGAAAACTACTAGCTATGATTGTGATCATGTTAGTTTTATTTTTCCCTCTTTATGAGAAATGAATCAATCCAACATGGCATTTAAATTCCTCTCATTTTAGTTGTGATCTTGAAAGATTAAGTTATTCATTAATTCAATTATAAGTTATATGTAACATATTTCTTTTTAAGATTTCTTAAGAATGGGATGTTACATCTAGCTTATAAGAAGATATTCTTCAAGGAAAAAAGACATATTAGTAAGGTTAAGGATAGGATTCAAAAACTAGGTACAAACTTTAATAAATAATTTACTATAGGAAAGAAGAAAGAGTTATAGTTCAAGGCAATATTGTATGCGCTAGAAATGTGAAATGTCAATTACTAGAACAAGTTCATCTTAGCAAATATTAGATACATTCAAGTGCAAACAAGATATACCATAATGCTAAGAGACACTATTGGAGGCTAAATATGAAGAAAGACACTAGAGTCTATGGCTAGATGCTTGATATGTCAACAAGGAAAACCACCAAAAAGACCAAGATGTTTTCTTCATCTTCATGATATTTCATAGGGAGTGTAAAGTCATGAAGAAGGATTTCATAATTTAGTTTCATAATAATGTGGAAGTAAAAATTCAATTTCATAATTGAATTTTCAAAGGCTCAAAGAAAAAAATATTATTCTGACTGTGATAGATTACATATTAAGTCATCTAATTTCATGACTACAAACATTTATGTGGTACTAATAATATTGTTAAAATCTCCAAGATTGAGATTATTTGATTTCAAGGAGTTCTAGTTCAAATCATCCCAAATAGTAATGTCTAATTTACTTTGAAATTTTGATAATTTTTTAAATTAAAACTAGGAATTAAATTGAATTTAAGTTCAACATATCACCCTTAGATGAATGGATAGACAAAGCTGATGAATGAGATCCTCAAGAACATGCTTAAAACCTTCACTTTGCAGTACAATGATGATTTTATGAGAAAGACATAATGAAAATAAGACAACTTGAGAATTGGAAGAGAACTTAGAAGCAAGTACTTGTAAATAATATTCTTCATTCAAAGATCATGAAATTTTTAAAGCTTCAATTTGATTGGAAACCCAAAGGAAGCTCCAATTTGGTTGAAAAAAGTAATTATTCATTAGTAAAGTATAAATGAGGTTACATTACTTTTAAGTTGAAAGTGGAAGGTCAAATAATATGCAATATAAGGACAGAATATGTAGATTATGCCACTTACATTCAAAACATTGCAAAACAAAATTCTTTTTTTTTTTTCCAAAAAAGAAAAATCTTAACTATAACTTTGTACAAGTCATTCAAGCTACCAATGTTGGTTTTAAATCATAAAGATGTGTTTAGACTACATGAACATTAGACACAATCATTACACATTGGATTCCAAGATCTATGTTGAGACACATATTAGTTAAGAACACTATAAAAATATACATTCAAGAACTATCAAGGTAGACAAGTAGTTATAATAAATCATCATAAAATCCTTCACCTACCTTTATATCCATAGATAAAAATGATGAGATAAAGGCATCAAGATAAAGATGAATTTATCTTATATTCTATTTTATCACTAACAAAGATCCTTGCGCTCCCTTATTCATATGTGTGCTTTACCATAATAACTATCAAAACATATCACTATGAATTTTGAATGTTGCACATCGCTCTAGGTTGCTACAACAAGCGAGAACTCAACCTAGGCAGGCGTCTCTACCGTGTCTTACGATTTATGCCACCTTATCCCTTGCCATGGCTGCTGCATCATGCTCATCATGGATGTCATGTATATGCTTTGGACACGTGTGGCTTAAAAATTGGTAAAAAGAAAAAACACCACACTGAAAAAAAATAGAAATCACTGCCATTTGTTTTTTCTTTCTTGATTTGGTTTTCATGCTGCCTCTCTTTTTGTATTTCCATCGGCATAGCTGTTGCATTATGCTGTTGTTCGGTTGCACTACTGTCATTCTTACATTTCAATTCAATTGCCTACTAAATTGAAGATTAAAGAAATTGGTGAAGCCAACATTGCTGTATGTATTTCTCAGTTTTGATTCCTGTAGTAAGCATCATTAAAACTTGTGAAATACCATGTATTCCATTTTCAAGCTGGATCTTTTTTCTGATCTGTAAGTAATACTCCTAATGTTAGCATTTCAATTGCTAATCAAATTGAGGATGGAAATAATTGAAACTTTTAGTATTGTAATGTGTATTTTTTAGTTTTCATTATTGTGTTAAGCAGTGTAAAACTTACATTAATCATTCATTTTTTGAAAAAGCTCTTATTTTTCTAAAAATTATCTTTTTTAAAAAAGAAAGTCTTTTTCATTGTTTTTTTTTTACATCGAAGATTTCAGTTTTTATTCTTGAATTGAACATAATAAAACTCGCATTAATTATTCATAAAACATGCATTAATTATTCATTATTTGACAAAGTCCTTATTTTCTTATACATTATCTTTTAAAAAAAATAGTCTCTGAATAACTCTTTCATGATTTTTCATTTTACTAGGAAAGCCAAAAACTTTTAGGTAAGTAATGTAGCTAACAAAAATGGGTGGTCTTGATATTTCAAAATACAATGCATGAGAGGGCTTGTAAGAATTTAAAAGGGAACTACATCATTATGACATAAAAAGGGAAAATCAATTCATAGAACTTAAATAGAACTTTATACTGTTTCTCCCTCATTGTTCTTCCTAACACAGTATGGTCTTTCATATGTTCTTTCCTTTCAAACAAAGAAAACTATTAGCTTTATTTAATATTATACAATTCATTTATCAATTTATTTTTCATATAATTTCAAGATGCCTTCCTTAAGTTTAAGTTTAGAGAGTGCATTACAGGTTTTTTATAAATGGATGCCTTCTTGGTCATTGGAGGAGAAACGATTTAAGATATTCATTTATCTCCTATTTTTAGATTTATTTATATATTTTATGTCTTTTATTTCTATAATAATAAAACTCTTCATTGCATGACATTAAACAATTACAATCATTTTATATTTTAAAAACCTTTATACTATGCATCTTGAAATGTGTCCTTTTTTTTATATTTGAACTTTCTATTTAGTTTAAAATTCAATAGAAAAAAATGAAGCCCTTCAATTATTATAAGTTTTGGTAGTAGTGAACAATTTTGGTTTATTATTTCATGGATATGTAAAAGAGGTTTTTTTATCCTTATTTATAAAACTTAAGAAAATCTTTAAGAAATTTTTCAATGTTATAAAACATTGAGATATGAGAGAAATCTCAATCTAAGGTAGTTTTCTTTTCAAAAAGATGCATGGGCCATTAGAATAGAAGAAAGTTGAGCATCCTAATTTAAGAAACTAAATAGGAAATTTTTTGTATTGATTTGCCTCATGCTAGAAACTTATCACTATGCTAGTTCATATGAATTTGCTGAAACTAACTAAAAACCATAAAAAATTATGATTAGATAAGCATAGGAATCAATTCATGTTACTACCCTTCATTGGTATCATTTACAAATATGTGAGAGTTAATAGACATTGAATAGTAAAGGTTTGAAAAAAGAAAAAAAAATTTGATACTTCCTAGATCTCACATATAATTTATGATTAGATACAATTAATGACATCTTTAGATTTTTCAAAGCTTAATGAATTTTCCTTGGTTGTTATATAATTGTTATTCTCTTGATTGGTATTTAGCTTTGAATTTCATTGAAAAAAAATTTAGGTATTTAGGAACTTTTAGGTGCTTTGGTATCTTTAAACTTCTTTATCTTAGATTAACAAAACATGGAAACCAAACCAATCACTTTTTCCCTATATATAATAATTAATACAGTCTTATTGGATGGTTTACTCAAGTTAAAATTAGTTCAACATGGCATTTGGAATTCTATTAAATGTATTTAGATTTTGTGCAAGATGGTATAAAAGAGTAAAACTCAACAAGTTTGTTTTATCCTTGTAAGTGATTTCATTAAGTTATTATAAGAAACATTAAATTTTAAATTCTAATTATAAACTTGATCTTTTTTTTAAAAAAAAAAGCTATTGATAGGTTTATGACAATGATTCATGCTGGAGAGCAAGCTAGCTTTTGGGAGAATGCTTAGGGTAAAGATATATGAAATCCCCTTAAGAGCTTTTCTCAATGGCTTCACTAAGATGGCAATACTACTATGATGACACATTTGCTTGAATTTCTAAATATTGTATAAGTGACTTTGTTAAAGATGAAGAAAACAACCCAATTGGTGGAGCAAAGTTTAAGTGCAACAAACAACAAAAGTTGTCTCACAAAGACAAATCTAAGACCAATGATTATGTTGAAAGAAATGAGTAAGTAATATTTATTTTAATTTATAATTATTATAATCATAAAATTTTAGATACTAATATCCCTACAACAAACACATATCTTTGTGAATATGGTTTAACAAAGACAAATTGCATAATGGAAAAGCCTAATAGATTTTGGAAAATAATTAGAAAAAAATGGGTTATATGTACAAATTCATCAAATATGTTATGCATGAAGCAAAGGATAGAGCTTGTCTAATTTTTAAATAATTAGAGCATGTAAATGCAATAGGGAAATATTGCCATGATTACTTGGTCCAACTTAAGATAAGAGAACTGCATATAACATCAATATATTTGATGAACTTCGTGAGAAAATAGCTTCTTATTGTTGTCAAGGATTACCTATTGATGTTATTTATGTCAAGTATGTAAAAGATTTGTTTAAGGATAAGAACATGCAAGATTTCAGCTTTAAGACAAAGCAAGACATGTTCTTAAAAAAAAAAAGATATGTACAACATATATATGTGGACAAAACCAGCATTTAAGAAACATCTTAATGATAAAATTAGTGTAAAAATGTGGTATGAACAATGCTTTGATTTCTTTTTTATGTACTAAGAAGATAAAACTGATTAGAATGTTCAATTAATAATTGGTATTCAATCACCATGAATGTTGAAAAAGATTATGCAACTTTCACATAACAGTTTACTTGCCATGGATTCCATATTTCATACCAATAAGTATAGGGTAAGATTCAATAAGTTTTTATTACTATTACTTGTATTTTCAATGATATTTCATATTTTTTTAAAATAAGTTTCTAATATGTTTTTATATTAACATTTTTATTTTTGTACTCACTTAGTTTTACTTGCATATAATTATGGCTTTTAACCATTACTACAATGGAATCCCAACCGCATGGATAATTTCATCTCAATGCTTCCAAGAGGATATTGACAAATAATTAGAAGTACTATCCAATTCTTTTTCAAATTTCTCTTTGCATTGTAATTACTTTTATGATTGCTATTAGCATAAGAATTTTTTTTATTGCAAAGATTATTGTAAAAATGGCATAGACAAGGCAAGGACGGATCTGAGAAGAAAGTGGTATCAAAGCAAGTTCATGTATTTCATGTTGAGCATGGGGGTGCACAGTGAAGGTTGACAAACAAGCGAGAGGAAGATGCGCAACGAGTTTCAGTATATCATCTCATCGAATCAATAACATGGCACAAGAAATCACCCTCTCTCATGTCCTTCTAGTTCTTATACTCACTATTTATCTAAATATTGTAGTACTTCTTCTTGTTCAACGTTACCTCTTGTACCTAGAGAACAAGAAATCTATCTAATACGAAAATTGACACCTATTGAATCCCTCTCTTTTATGCACTTTTCTAACTGCGAGTTAGAGATAAGTGGATCCAATCTCACACCTATTGCTCTCTCTTTCTTTTTTTGTGGGGGAAGTTAGGAAATGGATTGCTGCTAGTTACAATTATATTCATATCATAGAACTCAACATTTACATCCATCCTCATTTCAACTATAGGCTTAAGAACCCTTACTGGATTGCTCTGGTTGATAGATGATTTAAAAATTTCCAAGATGCTATTATCATCCAAGCTAAAGGAAGACTTGAATCAAATGCCTTAGTTGTAACCTTACCTAACTTTACTCTCTCCTTAAAAGATCACAACCTATTTAATAGTTTAATGATTATTGGATATATTCCTTTAGATATGAAGCAAGGTAGTGTTTATGCCACTATAGGCAATAGATTAGTTTTTAAGTTATTTCAAAACATTAGTATAGAAACTCTTTTGCCCTTTGGAGAACAAGTTATGTCAGTTGGTACATCAAATATAGAATATGGAGCCCTAATCAACATTGAAGATTTACCCATCCATACTCTATATCCATAATTAGATGACACTCTGGACAAATTTTATGACCACATCCTCTTAAAAAGGTCTAGAGTAAATCTTGGTAAAAGATGTTACAGAGTCTTCCTAAAAATACCAAGGTTTTCAAAGGATGATCCTTCCTACCTCTTAAAAGATGGTGAAACTAGCCAAAAAAAGGATTCTACCTCCTGTCAAAAATCCTGCTAATATTATACCTGCTAGAAGATCTTTTTAGATCCAAGAATTCCAGTCTATTAACATTGCTGAATCTAAAGATCTAGAAACAACAATGAAGAGGATCTTCAAGTAATTAGGAGTTACAATGGAAGTTAGCAAGATACTATGAACATCTTATAAATCAGAAAACCTTGAAGGATCAACCCACCAAACATAAGAATTACATCCCAAAGAAAAACATATTGTTATAAAATAAGAAGCTAACTCAGAGTTGGAAACAAACATCTCTCCTAACACCATGGTACCTTGTCCACATACTTCTACAATTAGATATGATCACCAATATCACTATGAAGAATGTAATGCAATATTAAAAATTAACATGAATACTCAAACCAATACAAACCATGTTGAATCATTAAAATTCAATAGTGTCAAGGTACCATCTCAACTAAAAAAAGAAATAGCACATCAACTTTTTCAAAAATTATCCATAGATCCCCCTACAAACACTATAAAATTACAAAATTGGGCAAATGATCAAATAAGTATAATAATAGGACAAAATTATAGAAATTATCAAGCAATAGCAAAAACAAAAGAAAAAGTAAAAACTCTACAAAAACAATGGGTTTCAAAATCAACTATACAAGTTCCTGAACCAGCCATCCCTGAATATGGAACAAATGTTGATTTCCCAATATGAAAATCTAGATGAAAAACCATGTCAATAGAAAAAGGTAAAGCAAAAATCAATGCTAATGAAGGATGCTCATAAGCAATGGTAATAGATTTAGATGATTAAAAACTAAGCTTGACTCAAACGAGAAAGAATTGTTAAAAAATCCACAAGTATATCCTCAAGCACCTATAAACTATCCTCAAGTCTCCTCTAGAATGATTAGTGAAAAAGGCCCAAAGTTTTATATGAATAAACTGTCTATACCCAAAAGACAAGTAGTTTTAAACTACATAAATGGGTTCATAGATCGTCAAGTAATTCTTGACCAAAAATCCTACAAACATGCCATTCAAAATTGTGTTTTCAACTTTGTTGGCAATCTTAGAAGATGGTGGAACCTAATAGATCTTGATATAAAAATGAAGTTACTCACTAGACCTTCTATTTTATTTATAAATGTCATTAGTAAGAGTTTTTCGGTCATAAGGTAGACTATATAGATACATATAGAGATATGTTTTTTAAAGCTATGATTACAGAAAATACAAAATATTTCTAAGTATTTAGACACACTGGAAGACTGGTACTATAGTGATAAACTTATGATTGGTCTACCAAAAAACATCTCTTAGGATCTTTGCCACAACCCTTTCATGACAAATATTAAGTAGAGGTAAAACAATTAGGCCATAGTATTAATGACATGAGTTTCAATGCTATTAGACAACTAATAGATGCTATTAATAGAGACCTCTCTCATAACATGAAAGCCTAGTCTCTTATGAAACAAATCAATCATAAATTAGGAAAATCTTTCTGTAATGATTTATGTCTTAAAAATTAGTTTCAGCCTGCTCCAAAATCCAAATGTTGTTCTTGATGACATAAACACATAAACAAACCACAAAGATGATGGAAACGAAAATCTTCTCTAGACAAACTATCCAAAGTTTTTCATGTAATGTTCAAATGTCATTTGCATAAAATACCAAAAAAAAAAAAAAACATCAAATGTTTCCTTTGCCAAGGAAACCATTTTTCTCATGAATGTCCAAACAAGGCTAAACACTCCATATAGGTCAATTTTATTGAACATTACAATCTTTTCAAATAATAGTATGACTTTACTCTTGACCCATCTACTCCTTTCATCCTTGGTGACATTTACATTGAATCCAACGAATACTCGAATTATCATATTAGTGACATTGATCCCTCAATAGCCTCTTTTAATGGGGAAGGAAATAATGTTGATGATTCAGAAGATGACATATGTTTTTGCCATATGAATAAACAACAATTAGGCAAAAAACCTTTTAGATGATCCAAAACCATTAGACCTCTAAGCACATAATCCTCCTCTAGATATGATGATGAATTTGACCTATATGAAAGACCACTAGATGTTAGCACCATAGATCTAGTAGAAGCTAATCCAACTTATCAAATAATAAAACAACAATTAGAAAAGCTAGAAAAATAACTAACACAAGTCTCGATAGGTGACATAAACAAAATCATGTCTCTCAAGCAAAAAATTATAGAGAAGAAACAAGAATTGGATGAACAATGATTTTTCATAGAAGAATGTTGTTTTAAATATCCAAAAATACAACGAGAATCCCCAAGTGAGTCAAAATTTGCCATTGAACCTAATGAAATAGGGGATACATCTTATAGTGAAACATAGACTCTAAAAAAAAAATTCTCCTTTAGATGAGTCTCTCATGTGTACTTAAAGAATATTCTAATTGAGGAAATATATACAATGGACAACTCAAGAACTCTCTAAATTAGAAAAAATAAAAGAAAGCTTCAAAAGATAAAAATACCAGAAAGAAACGCATGCCATGCCTATCAATCTAGTTAATAATAATAATAGGATAATCAACTTACCTATTTGTACTTTCTTCATAAAATTTGAAGGTTATAAATCATATCCCATTTACATTCTCATAGATAGTGGTGCTGAATTATCTCTAGCTAGATGGAATATTATACCTTCTTATTTTTGGGATAAAAAGAAAAAAACTTATGTCACATTCAACACCCAAAAGATAAGAATGGAATACAAAGCCACTATTCTTATTAGAACTTCTCAAGGAAAGATACTTCATATAGAAGTCTGCCATTGCGAAATAAGATCCTATGATCTTCTCATTAGTACTAACAATCTTCAAAGCCTTGAACCATGTACAATAGGAAGATCTTATGTACTACTACTAGGAGAAAGATTTTTCAGACAAAATACTTACAAAAGTCAATTCCAAGCTTGGGAACATAAAAGCCCTGCTAAAATACAATAGGTTGTAAATAATGTCAAAAAATTAGAAAGCGAATTTAGCAAAATAAAAGAAAAGCTCTTAAGCTTAGCTAGTGATAACCCCACTCTTTTCATATATAAAAAAGTGCATTGGTGCAAAATAGAATTTAGGTATAATGTAAAAATAAAAGCAAAGGCACATCATATAGGAATGCCTTAATCCCTAAAAATAGAATGTGACCAAGAGATACAAACATTGCTAGATAAAAAGTTAATACAACCAAGTACTAGCATGTTTACATGTGCAACCTTTTACGTCAATAAGCACACAAAGCAAGTCAAAGGCAAGAAAAGACTAGTCATAAACTACAAACCTATAAATGATCTTATAAAACTAGTCCAACATCCTATTCCCAATAAAGATGATTTATTCCAAAGACTCCTGCATACTAATGGATATTCGAAGTTCGACCTAAATTTTGGTTTTTAGTAAAAATAGGTAAACCACTCTGATAGATGGAAAACTACCTTTACAGTACCAAGACGTTTATACAAATGGATTGTCCTTTCTTTTGAAATAAAAATTGCACCCTCCATTTTCTAGAGATGCATCGATCATATCTTTGAAAATTTTCCTTTTATTATGGTATATATAGATGATATATTAATAATGAGTAAAGACCCTTAGCAACATCTAAAGCATTTAGAAATATTTAGAAAAACTATAGACGAAAATGGATTAGTACTATCCCCCACAAAAATGCAAGTTGCAAAAGATTCTATTGAATTTTTAGCATTACAAATCACTCAAAGAACCATAGCACTATAGGAGCATATATTAGAATCTATAAAAAAGTTCCCTAGTGAAATCAAGGATAAAACCCAACTTCAATGATTTTTGGGTTGTATTAATTATGTATCAAGATTTTACAAAAATTTGACCAAAGACAGAAAGCTTCTAAATGAACAACTTGGATCAAATCCTCCTATTTGGTCTAAACGACACATAGACACTGTTGTCCTCATCAAACAACAATGCAATAACCTACCAAAACTCCAGCTTCCTATAGATGGATAATTAATCTTAGAAATGGATGCTTCTTACAAGTTTTGGGGAGCTACCCTTAAAGAAGAGAAAGATAAAGTTCTCAGGATATGTCGATATGCCTTAGGAAAGTTCAACGAAGCACAACAAAATTACCATAGCACTCATAAAGAACTGTTGGCCATTATTAGAGGTATTGAAAAATTCTGATTATTCCTACAAAATGTCCATTTTATAATCAGAAGTGACTTAAAGCATTTTGGTAAATATTTAAGCTCAAAATCCTTAAACAAAGTTCCAAGTCACCCTCAAAGCCCACCAAATATTGCAAAAGTAAACCTATATTTAATAAAAAGTAGTCGATTTAAATAATGGATATAATTCTAAAATTAATATTTTATTATGTTTGTGTAGATCTAAAGTATCTATAAGACAAATGGAAAGGAAAATACAAGCTCAAATGCATCTTGTATAGTTTGTTCCTATAAGAATTTAATATTATACTTGCTTGAAATATCATTAGAAACACCTTAAGCCACAAAAATATTATCTCAATTTGGTTTTCGCCATACCCAAACATTAACATAACATATGAAATTGTTACAAGATCTATCTTCAAAGTGCTTGATTACAAGAGTATGCATATTTAAAAATTAAAGCTGAATAAATTGTTTTCCAAAAATATAACATTACCTATGTGTTTTGCTCCTCATTAAGATCCTTGCTACAATGAAATAGCAAAATATTAATTATTATAAAATACCAAGAATAAATAAACAATAAGTAAATAGAGGCAATTACTACAATCAAATAAAGACAAGAGATAGATAACTAAGAATATATATACCTACTCTCTATTGAAGCACTACCTTCTTGGAGTGGGGCAAACTAAAACTATCATTTCTAAATGGTAACTTACATTTACATGCACCACTTAACACAAGCTTTTTCTTTTTCTTTGTTTTCTAGTTGAACTAATCCAACTAGATAGTCATTTCTTGCTAACAAGATGCTTTAATTGTTTTAGAAGCTCATACTTCTCTATCAACTTTAAAACATCTTTTTCAATATCAGCAATGCTTTCAAGATCTATTGGAAGCTTTCTACTTAAACTAAGAAGGTTGTTTTGTATCTTATAAACTCTTTCCTTTAGTTGTTTTTCTACAAATATCTTAGTTTGATTATTTACCAAAACTATTTTTGTATTATCTCCATGTTGTGAATAATTTGTTTTTTCTAAAATATGAAAATCACTTCTTAAAGGTTGATTAGAAATGGTAGTACATATCAACTATTGTGAACTATCATGTGTTCCCAACTTAGCAATTTCATTAAGACCAGGAAATTCTTTGGTAAAGCATACATCTTTGTCATCATCTTTACTATCAAATTGTTGTCCACAAAAAATATATTTGTAGCCTTGTTCAACTCCTTTTAATATCACAATGACATTAATTGCATGCTTGCTTATGTTGCCTTGTTTGGCCCACATACATTCATAAGTCATTTCATTAAAAAATATCTTTAATACCACATACTAGCTTGAGGGTGACTTGGAACTTTGACTATGAACTAGATATTCATCTCATGATCCTCACTCTCTAGGCAATCTAAATTAAAGATTTCCAAAGCCTTCATCCATGTCTTCTCCTTTAATGTCCTATTCTTTCTATTCACAATAAATCCTATTAAAAAAAACAATGAAAGATTTTTCTTTACAAAAAAGATAATTTTTAGAAATATAAAAGCTTCGTCAAATAATGAATAAATAATGTAAGTTTTACACTGAAAACTAACAAATACACATAACAATTGTTTACATCTCCAATATGGTTAGCAATTGAAAGGCAACATTGGGAGCACCGCAAGGCAGCAGCTATGTCGTAAAAATCAGAAAAAAGATACAGCCTGAAAATGGAATCCATGAGAATGGTATTTCACATTTGCACGTTTTAACGATGCTTAATACAGGAATAAAAACTGAAAAATGCATACAGTAATGTTGGCTTCAGCACACTTTATTTGATCTTCAATTTAGTAGGCAATTGAATTGAAATGTAAGAATAACAGCAGCACAATCGAACAACTGCATAACGCAGCAGGTTTGGGATGGAAATACGAAAAAAGATGCAGAATGAAAACCAAATCAAGAAAGAAAAACAAATTGCAGTGATTTCTATTTTTTTTCCCCCCACAAAGTATGATGTTTTTTCTTTTTACCGATTTTTAAGCCACACATGCGTCCAAAGCATATACATGACATCCATGATGAGCATGATGCAGCAGCCAAGGTGGCACAAAGTATAAGGCACAGCAGAGACACTTCCCTCAACCAATCTAACTGTCAATAATTCACGACAATTTCACATCGCATGATAAACAACCCACAACGGAGACCATGAATAATGATGTAATGTGCGAATTTAATATGACTCGTGGTCTACTTCTTTCATAACTTTTATTAATACAATTCAAAACCCGCTCCAAAAATCATGCCAATCAATGGAACAGTCTCAGCCTCTAATGGAAACTCCTTAGTTATGGTCCCTTGCATGACCAAAAGTTTCGCAATGTTTATAACTTATCTAAGAAATAAAACCCAGCGGATGAAATTACGTAATCTAACTATCATAAGATCTATAAACAAAGTCTGCAAGCGTATTTAGTAGGTAACAAATACGACAAATAAATATATATATTGAAAGGACAACAGTTGGAGGTTAATTGTGCTGGACATCTCTTTTTAATTCAGAATATCAAACTGTTTGAAACCCCTGCAAATGGCCTGTTCATAACATCTCTTAGTGATCAGCAGAGACTCTGCAACCAAATTGTTTCCAAGGTTGATGGTCTCGTTAATAACAATTGTGATAACAGCATCATTCATCATTTAAATTGGAAGTGGAATTCATAGTTTCATTGTGATGTAAGATTGCAGCTACATCAGTGATAAAAATTCTGCTCTCTTCTCCTCGAAATTGTTAGTGGCAATGAACAGTGCCAACAACTGTTGTTGACAGTGCTTCTTGTGCAAGGGGCCTGATTATTTCGAAGGTTGCATAACGCTTTCAAACATGCGGTTGTTGCATTTATTAAGAGGATTACAATGACACATACTACAATTAACAGTTTACAAAATCAAGAAGAAATTGATGAATTGGTTTTAAATGATCGCTTTCATTACTTTCCTAAACTCCCAGTGATGTAGTACACAATGGTGAAAGCTTCTTCCTCTAATGCCTTTCATGTATGCATGGTTTGCATTGAACGCTCCATTAAAGAAGCATCAACGTCTGATATAGGTACTGCATCACAAAATAATTTGAAAAATGAACCTTTTTATATTATTTGTATGTAGGAAGAAGTGATAACAATGATCCTATTTTCAGTTTTACAAATAGGTAATTTTAACTTTTCAACGCATCAAAAAATTTGAACTCTTCAAATAAAAATTTTAAACCATGAACTTAACAACTCAAGTTACAAGATTTAGGGGTAAACTTTAGACTATTTTATGTTACACTTCGGAAGATGCCAGGTAAAAAACAACGCTTAGAAAAATAAATCCAAACCATACCTAGGAAACGGTCTTAAGTATCTGAAAATGACGACAGCTCTGTAAGCAAAGGTGGAGAGAAGGGACGGACTAATTCATCCCTGTTATTATGCTCTTCAAGATCTGTCAAAACCTCTTCCGGTTCATCAGTTATCGAGGACCTTGGTTGAATTAATCCTCTATTTGGTGACAGTTGTTGAAGTGCAATAGGGGATTGTGCTGCTTGAGAAGCCATTTTACTTTGCAGTGCTCGAGCAAGGAACTTGCCCCAACTAGAACCATAAACATTTTCAAAGGGGTTCAATGGCTGGAACTTTAATTCACTATCTATGTAACGATCAGAATTATCTCCTGCAGGATTTGTTAGCAGAATTACCAACATGCACCAATTTCAATAATGTTGTACAGTAATCAACATTAATATGCAAGTTGCAAATAGGATACCATTTTGTATCATAGAAACATGCTGATTAGATTTATCATCTTTGTGAAGTGTTTCCAATCTTCCATGAGAAGACTTAAGTTTCTGCATCTTACTTATGCTCCCACTTTGTGAATGTTGTAGAGAAAGAGGAGCAAACAATTTAGGCAGCTGCACTGTTGACGTCTATACCATGCACACAGAAGAATCAACTCTGTTAGTGTTCATTACCTGCATGTGATCTTTATTAAAGAGTCAATAAACAATTCAAACTGACATAAGCAAGGATATCAGAGATAACATTGAAATGTATGACGTAGTAACCTTTCAAAAGTTAAAACAATTGTTCACATTTGCTCATATAAACTAATCACCCAATGATATTAGGTCAGGAGCTTCCTTATCGTATGTTTTCCTGGTTTCCAAAAATGTTTTATGTTCGATTGTAAGCATTACTGATGGTTAAGCTTGTAGGTTGAATTTCTCTAATATTATTTAACTGGGATATTGTGCTTAGGATTGAACATCTTCGATAAAATATAATTTCAATTCAATTTGAATCCCCAACTAGAGTGTGGGTTTTATGTGTAACTGATTCAGATTGAACTCAATAACCTTCCTCCTACTCTTCACAACAAATCAAGTATAAATTTGGTTATTACTCCTGAAGTTCCACCATTTTGCCTTATTGGCTTTCCTCATTTTACTTTTGTTCAGTTCTTCTCACTTCTCTAACATTTGAGTGTCCTTTCAGCAATGAGATTTTCACATTTCTGACATTAGGACTTTAGCCATTCTTTCGCTAGAGCTCTCAACGTCCAAACATCAGAATTCTCATTTGTCCCACATGCAAGAATTTCCTCTATTTCAATTTTTTAGGAAATATCCTTAAGAATTCCATGAAATGCTTGCTTACATATGCAAAGGAGTTTTTAAATGTAGGGGATAATTTTACTTTACAAATTTAACATCTTTTTCACTGTAGTCTTCATCTTCCTTGGTGGTCAAAATCTCATTTTGAAACCCAGTCCACGTATTTACTTCCCGAACACCTTTCTCACATGATAGAACCAACATGTTCATTCTAGATCTTTGTTTCACACTGTTAGACATAATTCCCTGCTATACTACTGTTTGGTCTTTTTCTTGGGTTTGCGGATCAGGCTCGTGGGGAGAGCAGTTAGTTTTGGAACACTTCGTTCATATCTGGGTCTCGTATCAAAAGGTCCAGGGGACCTGCTTTTGCTTACGTTGGTTGTTGTTAGGAGTAGTTCATACCCATCTGGGTAAGCGGATGGTGGATGTCAGGGTTGATCATCACTCCAGGTTTTGACATGCAGTACCCCTGGCGGCTTATTCCCCCAGCTTTCCATTTGTACATAATTTGAAGTTAATCTATTCCCAAAATTTTTTCAAAAAAAAAGAAAAAAGAAAAAATCTTTGGCTAGAAATTATGTCTCTCTTGTACTTGAATTACCATCTTCAACATCTTAACTTCCAGTCTCTAGCATCCGAGTTCTTGTCCCTAGCATCAAAGTTCCTGTCTACATCATTTACATTAGCATCTATGACACCCAAATCCCATTTCATGCGTGAGGATTTTTGTTTCATGTGTCAAAATTCTGATTTCACGTGTCTGAATCTCATTTATATCTTCATTGTGCCCAATCTCATTTTCTTTATTTTGACTCTTGCAACAAAACCTTCTCTATATTCTCACTCTTGTGTTAGAATTTTACTCTTACATGTGAGTTCCACTCACTCTTACATTTGAGTTCCAGTCAGGCTTGCAGCGCAGGTTTATTATTCCTTGTACCTAGGTTTTACATACTCTTATGCCAATTATGCCTTGTGTACCTCTTATGCCTCTTGCACAATCTTGTACTAGAATCCTGAACTACCTGCAGTAGAATTCTCAACTTTTGCCTATCCAACTTTTCTTCTTTTAATTATGTTTTCTAGTCCCAAAATTTTTGTTATCTCTTCTTTCTTTCCTGGGGTGTCAGACCCAAAATAATTTGACTATAGGTACATTCCAAGACATACAGCCAACATGATACATTAGAAGAATTATAGAAGAATATAACGATGCATCAAGGGTGACTCCCACTAGTAACCTCTTGTATAACAAGACAATGAGCTAACCACTTATCACTGGCTCTTCTTTGCTTCCTGATTCAGAACTTCCAGAAAGAACTTGAATCTGAAAAGGCTGAGGATCCTTTTACTTTTTAAAGAGGCACAACTTCCCAAATGGAACCCAAGTGAAAGTTATGATATGACAGTATTCAAGCAATCTCATAATCTCTATAACCATCTTCAATATCATGCATTTACTATTTTACCTCTTACATTTGAATCATCCTATTAATTAATCACTTGAGGTTTGAGTTTTTAAGGGGACTGACAATCCAGCTATTGCATGTGAATAGGTGGAAGAGATGGAGAAGGCTTTTACTGTTTCCAGTTGCTCATCAACATAGAAGATGAGACTGGTAGTGTACCAACCTACCCTCAACCCAAGGGCCAAGCAGAAGTGAAAATCTATTTCTATTGTAAAGACCCCAGGCACATTAAGGTAGTATGCCCTAAACTGTTAATGAAAGATAAGAAACCCATTGTTATACAAAACAATAATAGAAACCCTAAATCCATTACATTATGAAAAAGCTGAGCTAAAGTGTTCTTAGCCAACTCTATAAATGCACCGTAGTGTTATTAATAGTTTCGTAACACACAAGTGTTCTACGGAATTAGCTAATCTATCAATTAATTTTCTTTTATGAAACTAATTGGTTAATGGAATTTTTTTGTTGTTAAGCTCTTAGTGGTAAGAGTCTTAGAATAGAAACCCCATGTCAAATGCTCCATTCCAATGGGCAACGCTGAGCTATAGACAAATAAAAAATTCTGTAAAAGTTGTTTTGAAACTGGTCCAATATGTCCAATAGTGTCTTAGTGTCTTAGTAAATGTACGTAAAATTTCAGTTTTAGTTTCAGTTTTGGATTAAAAAATATTCTGTAAAAGAAATTATGAAACTACTCTATTTGATATATCTAACAAAGTCTTAGTGGAAGTAAGTACAAATTCAGTTTTAGTTTAATTGAAATCTCATCCCACACAAAGGTTTAGCTAGACAAATTAGATTAATTTGTAGTAACACATATTTTTGGATGTTTGGGTTAGTATATTTATCCTTGTGTTTTTGTGCTTCTAGATGCTTTGGGTGTTATGCTATGCTTTGAGTATGCTTGTTTGTTAGATTTTCAGCTTTACGTTTTATTCTCATGGGTTTTTAATTCTATGCATTATTGAATTACGTATTCTCAGCTGGTATGCGCTAACCAGGTGGATGAGTTTGGCAGGCTTTCCATGAAGACTATGGTATGGGCATGGCATGGGCAAAATCTTGGATGAGCATGATACTATTTTTATTGAATAACTTATTATGGTATATGATGTTTCTAATTCGTGTGTTTTTAGTATGGCTTTTGCCTTTGTGGGAGGTTACATGAATTATGAAACATTGTGGTAGATTTCTTTTATTGTATTTTTATTTTTAGAATTAAAATAGTTTTTCTATGTTGAGTTTTTCAGTAGATTTTCTATAAAAATCCCATACTTCATTCAATTGGGCACTTTGACATCTATTTTCTTGACACGGAAGCACTGCCAGATTGAAAGCTTGTGGTGATGTGTGGTGCTTTGCTGGTTTGTGAGCATGATTATGCAAGAGCATGTGGCTGAGTTTATGTGTTGCTTACAGATTTGCAATTCTATTACTCTGGGTGAGTTATCTTGGCATTTTTTTCTTGTTTATTTCAGTTCATAGGGATGTGCATTATTATTGCATTTGGGTTTTGTTGGGTTTTCTTTCATATCTGTATGTAATGATGATTGGGATTGGGTATTGCTTTGCATGCATAGATATATCTGATTTTTATGAATAATTTGCTTCATTCTTCTTGTCATAATTTTATTGCCTTTCACTGATTTTGGGAAAAGACGATTTTGTAAGAATTATGAAATTAACTATTTGGGGCTTGGGTACTATTCATTAGATTCATATCGTTATGTTGTTATGTTCTTCCTGTCATAGATTCAATTGGGTTTTGATCGCTTTGCTGAATTCCAAATCCTTATCGTTTTACAAGTTTTGGATAATTTTACCTAAAGGTCGGACCCTTTGTCATACTTTCATTTCACTTGTCACTTTTTCCTTGGTTTGAAGGTTCGTAATTGTCTTCTGAGTCATTGCTATGACATTCCCAATGTCCCTTCTCAACTGTTGATTGTTCTATGATCATTTTGAGTCCTTTTCTACCTTTTTTCGGAATTTGTGCCAAAACCATGAGTCAACCATAGGTCATGGCAAGACTGCTGACATTGACCACGAGTCATGGCCAAGTCATGGTCTCCTGTAATGAGTCATGGTAAATGCATAGTCAAACCTTCCTTGTCATTTTTTCCATTCTAAGCCATTTTGAGTGGTTCCTAGTTAACCACGAGTTGTGGTCAAGTCATCGTTTTGCCACTATGGGTTGTCGTTAGGTAATGGTCAAGTATTTTTGTTGTAGTTTCTACCATTGGTTTTTTGTGAAAACCACAAATCGTAATTAGGTCGTGATGTGGTCACGGTCTCCCAATTTTGCCATTCTTGGATCCATCTTATCGTTGGAACTTAGTTCAACATGTTTCAATGCTTTTGAACATCTAAATTAATCTAGGTTATGTTAGATTGTTGGTATTGATTTTGGAGTCAATTGTTGGTTCTTGTTGGAGCGCTTGGACATTTGGACTAGTTGCTTGTTAGTTATGTTCCTCTCCCATCAATTTTTGGTTTGTACTTGTTTGCATTCTTGCATGGTTGTTGTTTATGAGGAGCTAGCTCTAAGTTATGTAGCCGATTGGAGATGGACTCCCTAGAGATGTTTAGTAATTGACCCCCACTAGGATGCATCTGTGTGGCTCTTGCTGCAAAAGAGGATGATCCATGACTCATTTGTCCCTTTGTTCAATGCCTCTAGAAGGTTAGATGTAAGTCCTAGGTGGTACCTCTAGCAATAGTAGTTTGGTTTGAGACTAATAAATAAATCCATGCACATGGTAGTTTGGTAATTTGTTTGGAAATTTCAAAAAGTACACATGGCAACAATTCACACATTTGACTGCATTTGGGAGTAGAATAGGCAGAAGAGTGGGTGCAAACATGAACGTAGGTACCAATGCAGGAGCTAGCAACGGAGTGGGTGCTGGCAAGGGTAGAGGGGCAATCGGTGTCAGTGCAGTTGGGGGCAGCACCAAGGGTGATGGCTTGGCAACAAATTCAGGTTTCCAAGGTGCAGGTTGGCATCCAGGGGATGGGGACATTGAAGCATGCTCTCAAAAGAAGGGCACCATGTGGTTGCAAGTCTGCGAGCCGCCTGACAAAGGTGTTCACACCATGCAACATAGTTTGATAGGTAAGTTTGTCTCTTTGGGGGCCCAACCAAAGCTAGATCTGATTTGGAAGTAGGCCTTGGACATTTGGGAGCTAAAGGAGGTGGAGGTTAGAAACCTCTCAGAGGACCTCCTATTATTTGTTTTTAAAACATTGGAGGACCATGATAAGGCCCTTTTGGGAGGGGCCATGGTTTTACGGTGTCAGAGGGCTTGCCCTAACACCATGGTGACTCGGTGCCCATCAGGATGTTGATCTTTTTTCTAGGGCACCAGTCTAGGTTCACATCTCCAGGGTTCCATGGGAGATGTGGACCCTAGATTTCCTAAAAACCCTTGCTAGTTTCTTTGGGGAGTTCATCTTCTTTGACAAGTTTACTGCATCCATGGAGAGAATGGGGTTTGCCCACTTCTATGTGTGGAGATCCCTATCGTCTAAGGATGTGGTTAAGAAAATCATCTTGGCACTTCCAATGGGAGAAGAGACAATCCAAGTCGAATACAAGAACCTAGTTGAGAAGCAGAAGGAGTTTGGTCCACGGGGAGTTGGCTGTCCCATCTATGGGAAGAGCGGCCATGGGATGGTTGCTTGCCACTTTCGAAGAAAAAGTAAGGCCCCTACAAAGGTGCGTGTGCCAAAGGATGGAGAATGGATACATGTGGGGTGCTAGGGGCATATGATACCAACCTTGATAGTTGCTACCTAGGGGAGTGTGTAGGTAGCTTCTAGGGTTGGGGTTGGCTTGAGAGGAAATAGTCCTTGGGATGGGTTTGTTTCCTCTCTAGTCACCTCCCCAACCAAAAAGGGGATGGAGCTTCCCTTGTTGGGGAATGGGTTTCGGTTGTTTGAGGGGCACCATGCCCCTAATGTCTAAAGTGACTCCACAAGTTCTAAAGGATCCTGGGTGATTTCCTGTCTCATCAAGCTCCAGTAGGCCAGGGAGACCTTATGGCCCACTTACCTACGGCAAAACGATGCAGCTAGATATTTATTTAGGAATGCAATTAACCTTGAAAGAGGTGTCCACAGGCAGTGTTCTATGAGTAATGCATGAATATTCTATCATGGAATTGTAGGGGGCAAGGTACACCCTACAAAAGAAATATCTTTAAGAAGATTATGAGAAGTGAGGCATGTGACATACTTTGCTCATCATCTAAGGCTCATCATTTGTGATGAAAGGGTTGGACCTTGCAATTGGTGCCTTGCTAGGGACATGCAGGGGGTCTAGCAATCTTGTCCAAACCTCCGCTAAACCTGTTAGATTCTTCAATGTGGAGTATTACGGTACCTCCCTTTGGTTGGGGTTTGGCTGACCAATTTCTATGGGGTCCAAGTCTGGGAGCTTAGGTTGTAGGAACTAAACCGAGTGGTGGATCTGGTGCCTAACAAGAGGCATTGGGTTATTGTCAAAGACTTCAACTAACACCTACATCTATGGGAGAAGTTGGGGACAAACAATTCTAATCCTCTGAGGGCCCAAGAATTCCAAAGTTTCCTAGACGCACATGCACTCACCAACATAGAGATTGCAAATTGTTGTTTCACGTGGAGTAGTAGGAGACGCGGCAAGGATCGAGTCCTTTCTAGAATTGACCAGGTTTGCATTAGTTCTAAACTCTTGCTGCAATTTGATGTTCAAGTTTCGGGGAAGGAGTGGCAAGCATCAGAACATTGCTCCATAGTTTGTAGTTTAGGAAGGCAACACCAGAGCCCTCCTTCATTGTTTTGGTTTGAGTGTTCCTGGTTACTCAAACCCTAGTTACATCCTCTTGTGGAAGAGATTTTTTTTTTTTTTTTGGGGGGGGGGGGGGGGACCCGAGAGACTTCCTCCGTATTGGCCTACTCAAGTTGAAGTGGGCTATCAAGTCATAGACATTTAGAGACAATTTTTCATTTCGTGCATGTCACAGGGATCTCCACGCTTGCCTAAGAGCAATCCAGGTATAGCAAGAACAAGGTGCACGATTAGAGGATGATATCCTAAAATAGCTTCAAACTCTGGATCTAAAGGACACGTACTAGAAACAATGTTCTAGAGTTCGATGGCTCAAGGAGGGGGATTAGCAAACATGGCTTTTTTTTTCACTACTACTAAATCCAAAGGTTAGGTCAAATGCACGGTTCATCTCGTGCAGGATCGGGTCACCATTGAGGATCCCTGAGATATCGTGCAAATCATGGAGGACTACTAGGTTGGCATTTGGGGTAAGTGGCAAATGCTGCCACTCTCGGTACCAATTTTGCAAGTGTTGGGTGCAAAGGAGAATAGGTTGCTAATGGCCCCTTTCACAATGTGGGAGTTAAGCATGACGATGACTTCTATGAAAGTTGGCAAAGCCCCTAGTCCAAATGGGTGAAGTATTGAATTTTTCTAGGAGTTTGCGGACCTTCTTGGACAAAACATGCTAGATGCTTTCAACTTGCTGCTAGGGAGATGACAGGTTAGATGGGAGCTTAATTGTTCTAGGATTGTTCTCATCCCCAAGCAACCTATTTCGTCAAATTCGACACACTTTAGACCTATTGGGGTTTGTAATGTGCTGATTCGGATCTTTTCGAAGATGCTAGTATGTCATTTAGTTTCTATCATGCCAAAGCTGGTTGGGGAACACCATGCGGGATTTATTCAAGGTTGGTTCTTGCAAGATCAAATGATATTGATGTAGGAAGTTATTCACGCCATGAGGGAAGCCAAATTTCCAAGGATGTGCCTAAAACTCGATATTCAAAGGCCTATGATATAGTGAGTTGGGAGGCCTTATCCACAATTATGATCAATAAAGTGTTTAATTCAAATTTTTGTTCGTTTGTGCATCCACATACAAGCTTCTAGGGAATTTTCCTTTGATGTTAGGGGGAGGTCTTGGGGGTTCTCCTCCCCTGGTAGAGGACTAAGGTAGGGGGACCCTCTTTCTCCTGTGCTTTTCATCTTTGCAATGGATACTCTGCAATCTTATTGCAAGGCCAAGGGCGTTTGAGGGCCTGAGATTGCAAGCGTAGAATATCTAGCTAAGCATTACACTAATGATACCATGCTACTTTCCAAGGTGGTAATTACACAAGCGCTAGGGATTGATCAAGCTCTTCGGCAAATGGCCCTAGAGATTGGTTTAGAGATTAATTGAGGGAAATCTTTGCTTCATTTAATCAATGTTAATGCCAAGGTGGGGAGTTGTATTTCGCAAGTGCTAGAAATCCTACATGGCACCACGCAGGATTCTTATTTGGGTATCCCCCTCTTTAAATGGGGGAGGAAGCATATGTGGCACAAGTTGGTGCAAAAGATAGAAGCTTGGGTTGGGCACTGGGCCAACCATTTCCTAACTAGGAAAGGTAGGATTGTCCTTGCTTCGGGGGTTCTTTCTACTATTACAAGGTTTGTGGCCTTGGTGGCTTCTCCCTTGAAGGTCATTATTTAGAGGATTAACCAGCTGATATGTAATTTTCAAATTTGAAGATTGATGAGTCATGTTTTGCATGGCTCCAATATCGGATATCTAATATTGGAGCCACAATGTTAGGTATTCAATATTGGGGCACAACCTCCAATGTCGAACATCTGATATTGCCTCTTCCATGCGTGTTTATAAATACCACACTTGGGTGCATGGTTGAGACATAGAAGAAATAGAGAAGATAAAGTTAGATTCATAGATTCTTGATTTCAAGCATTGTTAGTTTCCAGTGCATGCCCGCAGTGTGATATTAAGTGAGTGTATGGCATCCTTATTCGAGTGTGATGTACTTGGACAAGTTGCATGTCTAGCAATAATGATCGAGATTACTTCCATCATTGCAACATCCACTTAGCTTTAGTATTGCTTTTAATTGTTTAATTGTTTACTATTTTCCTTAGTTAACGTTTCCATTTATTGCTCTTTATTATTCCTTTCATTAAGCGGAATGAGTATGACTAATTGCGAGCACTTAAGTGTAATTACTTGGTAACCCAGTAGTGTATTGTTTGGTAAGCCTAGTAACGTATGCTTGGTAATCCCAGCGGTAGTTACACGAAGTCCAAGGTGTGTGTAGATGATTAGGAATGGATACTCGTTGCACGTAGGCTAGTTTAGACTTTACTTTTCATTGTTAATTAGCTTAATTAATTAATCTCTTTATTATCATTAGGAGTAGCTTAGGGCCAGACAACATTAAGAATCATATGCTTCACTCTAGACTAAACCCTATGTGACAAAGCTACCACTAGTCCAAGTGGGAAGATAGCAAACTGTGATCAAGGCATTAACGATTTAGATGCACAACTAGTCCCATCCACAAAATTTGACCGAATCGTGCATGAATGCTTGTGATTCATATGGTTGGGCATAGAGGTACCTCGTTGCTCATCGTTGGTGCCATTGTCAGGGATGCTGCTAGTTATCTAGATTAGTTATATCATACATAATCATTGTAAATGCAATAACGATATATCTTTCAGAAAATATTAAATCACACACATCATTCACTAAAAACAATGTCTCCCAGTTCCGAGAAAGGGAGCAGGAGAGAGTTAGACAACAAACCCTCCTAGCCGATGCAGCCTGGGCCCGACTGGTGGACCAGATCCGGTCCCAAGTAAGAGACAAGTTACTTCAAGAGGAAACTGCCCAAAGGGAGTGCGAGGAGGCTAAACGAGCCCAACGCGAGCAAGAGCAGCAAGAGGAGAACTAAAGGCTGGACCGAGCACACGAGCATAGTGCACACCAGTGGCTTAGGGGTGGACGGTGTCCATATGCTCAATGGCTTAGGTATGGCTTAGGGGTGGACGGTGTCCATACCCCACAGGCATTGCGGGGAATACCGCCTACCCAGGTTTGATATGAATAATATCCCTAAATTTGCGGGAGGCTATGATTCGGATCCACAACATCATTTCCAAGCCTTCCAAGATGCTTGTGCCTTATACAACATTGAAAGTGGGTGGCAAAAGCTTAAGCTCTTTCGTAGGACACTAATTGATAGAACTGAAGTGTGGTATAAATTGTGAAACCAAATTCAATCCAATGTTGCTCCACAATGTTGGAACTCTTCAACGAGAAATACCAAATCTATGTAAGGGTGTCCAACCTAAGGAGACAAATCTGAGGATGGAGACAAGAACAACATGAACCCTTGGACATAGCCCTAGATGGATATTATTTCCTAGTGAATAGGTGCCCAGGCCATGGTTTCTCTGAGGAAGAGCAACTTTTCCACATCATAGATGGGCTTCATAATGAAATGAGGGAGACCTTTGGGATGTATGCTCTAGGTCAATTATACAAGTTACAAACCCATTAGATCTGAGAGCTAATCGAGTATTGTGGCAAAAGAAGAAGGAAAGCTATGCAAATGGGAGAATGTTGAGAAATATCATTGGGACCCAACTCTTCAAAAGAAAAAAGTCCACAACTATGGTAAGGAAAAAGAGGCTGCTCTCAATGGGGTGATTCCACAACAAACCTTGTCAATACAGAAGTCTATTGACAAACTTGAAGCAAAGTTTGATAGGATGTTAGAGTGGATAAATGAAAAAGTTACAACTTTTGTAGAAACTGTAGAGGAGAAGGTAACGCAAAACGAATCAAGCAATCACAATAAACAGAGGAATAAAAACCAAGAAATAGCTAGGAACACTTATTGGCAAACAAGAAAAATGGCTGAAGAAAATGAGGCTATAGACTCAACCACAGACGAAGATGACGAACGTGATATTTGCATATATGACCACCCGAAGGGTCATTGGCCATTGCCCAATCATGTCACATCTACATAAGTATTGGCTTTTGCATTAAATCCCAAGTTCGTACAAAAGCACATACCTAGGAAATTACCTTTTCCACAAGGTAATTATAGACAGTCCTACACCCAATCGTACTATCCTAGGGGAACTTATTACTAGCCTCAACACTATCATCAACCGTAGTGGTGAAGCCCATAGTCGTCACCAAACTAGCCTTACCCTTACTATCAGTCGAACTCGTACGGTTATTATGTTCAACAACCTATTTCCCCAACTAGTCCTATGGCCTCTACTTCAAATCACTACTATCACTCTCCCAAGTATCATCAACCAATGACATCACCTAAAGGATCACCCCCTCGCACCTTTTACCCTCCATCCTATCCTTGATATTCTCATACTCCATCCCATTACATGCCACCATCAACAGCGCAGGAAGGTTCAACACCACAACATCAACAAATGAATGCCACTTATGCTGCAAATGTGCATAGACATGCTAATGCTAGTAGGTTCCCACCACAATCTTGGAAATGACCCTTCTTTAGGATGGCTCCCATGCGTAAGTGCAACACTCATGGACCTACTACATCATCCAAACCAGCACAAGGCCAATCAAGTGTAACGCCTTCCCTTTCACAACTAACATCTCCTGATCCTACGCAAGGGCCACCATCCATCATTACTCCAACACCCAACAAAAGCAATGAATCTAACATTGTGGGGAGACAAATGAATCCATGCATACATAATCGTGATCAAGGGTGCCGTCGTGGGCCAGACATCTACAACATGAACACAACTCATACTTTGACCCACCGTACGTTTAACAACCAAGTGTGTGAACAACAACTTGTCTACGCAGCCGCCACTAAACCAAGAGACACCCAGTGGCAAGAAAATGAAAGGTTAACACTATTTCACAAATGCATGTAGCCTACCTATCCACTTATTAATTCTTGTCACAGTCAAACACTTAGTTGTGGGAAAGGCATCCCATCCTAACATTCAAAATTAATAGGTGTTTTTCATCCTTTTTTTTTTGCAATTTTTTATCATTTTCTTATTTCTTGATACAAATTTTTCCTATCCTTTCAACTTTTTTCACATTTTGTCTTCATTCCCTTTGTCAATGATCTCACTTGTGAATAAAGCAATCATGTAGCCCATTGAGGTGAGGTTTTCTCTATGTTGTCAAGTCATAAGAAACTAATTATTTAGATAGTGAGACCACATCATCCATCCACCCATTCCATTAATAAAAGGATCTTGCTATGGTCATAATGATATTCTTTTCCATCATCAAACTAACAATAAATTCATAATCACTGTGCCTGAACATAAAAGTGCAAAACCGAGGAATGTGACGGGTGTGACATCAAGGGGATTTGTGGATTCTCTTTGACCATTTCTATATGTTCTATCATGTTGCTTAGGTTGTAATTATATCATTGTAGATCTAACGATAAATGGGAGTAAGAGAAAAATAAAAGGGCACTAAATAAATTTCTGAGGGTCCCACTGGAAAGACATGTTATTCATGCCTAAAGGTTGGTAGCTTCTCAAAATCCACCAAAAAAAGAAACAAAACAAAACAAAATTGTCACATGAATAAACTCTTTCCTTGGACAAAACACCAAGTGATGCTACTCCTTGCAATGATGGTAGTCTTATGGTTGTCAAACAAAGTGATGAAATAATGCTATGTCACGGGAATGTGATTTGGACTTGGTTTGAATCTTGGGAAGAAGAGCTAATGATTACTTTAACCATTAATAACACATAAGGATTCATTATGCCTATGGTAAGACACCTCACATCCCAATTGCTGCAATCCTTTCTAAAACCCATCTCATCTCACTATCTGTATAATCCTAACTTGTGGTTTTGTGTAACATAGAGTTATTCTCTCAAATTGGTGGTTTTAACATGTATGTTTTGTTTCACAAGTATGTGTTGCATTCCACTCCTTTGGTGCCTACAGACATTTTTAGGAGTGGTTATACAAGGGCATTAAGGGTTGATGCTTGTTGTGGGGAGGACCACTTGTGTAACTATTGTGACTTGTACTTGTTTGACACAACTGCATCATCTTAAACCTTCCAAGTGCATAAATGATAAATTCAATGTTTTCCCTTATCATATAACTGATATGTTCCACACCATATATTTCATACCCTTTTTCTTACATCTCCCAAAGCTTTTAATGCCCATGATTCTATCTTCTAACACTTTCAGTGCCTACATATAAATTCTCACTTACCCCAAAACCTGGATTGACTTGAAACCCTTCCATCTATCATAGAGCTTTATTTTCCATGCTAACTACCCTCATAGTATGTAAATTCGAGCACCATGATACCGACTATCTGATATCAGGTTAGACTCAACATCAAATACCTAATATCGGGTCCATCAAAACTATATATTGAAACCCCACGATGTTCCAAAATCCATTATCATCATTTGTAGCTAGGGAGTTTTTGAATTTTTCTCTTGCAACTAAGAGCTATGCGCAATCAACTTCCACTTGGGATATTTTGCTCCATATTGCTCCAATTTTTGTGGTTTTTGAACCTATTTGAATCTAGCGTGTTCAATTTAGTCGAGGGAGGGTGCTTGCATGGAAAACTTGCGCTGATTTTTCAAAATTTGCTATCACCTAGAAGGTATTATAAGGGTAAGAATGTTAAAAACCTTAAGTGTTTTAATGAACAATCAATTGTATGAATGCTAGGCCCTTTAATTTTCTCACCTAAGGTACCATAACCATCATGATAAGCCATACATAAGGAAAAAGAAGCCAATTGCGAAGGGTCATAAAAGAAGTTAACACTTTTTGGGCATTTTTCTGAAAATTTTTCTAACTCTGCAATCATATGAACTAAAAGAACTTAATGGAACTAAGGTCATGAGTAAGGTATAAACTTGTTAATGATAAATAACAACACCTTAATAACATCAAACCCTTGATTGATTGCAGATGGCCCCAAAAAGAGGAGGACAAGAAGGACCTTCGCAAGGTGCAACCAAATGCCTAAGAAGTGGTAGAGGCTGACTAGGAGAACATGGCCCACCAGCTAAACATGAAGAATAGGAGGCCCAATCATTCAGCATTCATCAAGAGGCTCTTGTTACAGGGCAATCAATCTAAGGCAAGGCTACAAAACCACAAGCTCCAATACAAGGACAAAGCCTCATGTTGTTCCAAGAATGCCTTGAAGCCATCCAAGAGAAATCGATGTTAAGAATAGTCATCGTGGAAATGAACTTTGGTCCATTTATGGCATTTGCTCCTGAGGCAGTTCAAACTCAACTCCTGGTGTTACCATTATCGCACATCCTCAATGAGACGTACCAATTTTGGCATAACAAGAAACAAGGCACCATAGTCAACATTGATGGAGTCACTATTTCTTTTTCAATCAAGGCAATCGCAGAGGCTTTGAATCTACCAAATGTGGGGGGCAAGTTGGTGCATCTGTCCACAAGGTTCAATCCAGAAACAAGAAAGTTGTGGCTAAAGCGGGCGTATAATAAAGACAATAAAACATACAAGTTGACTCTAGAAGAGAGAACTTATTTCAAAATAGACACATATCACCTCTTCCCAACTAAAGGGCTCAATACAATATCAACTCATGCGGCTAGGGGAAGTGCAATATTAATGGGCAAATACAATGCCAATCTTTCCCAAATGTGCTTCATGGAAATCCAAAGGTGGTTCGAAGAAAAGAAGGTAGGGAGGCCAACACTTCCATTCCCTTGCCTAATCAGGAAGTTGTGCAAGCATGCTAGAATCCTGGGATACACCAATGACATGTCCAGGAGGGCTCAAAATGCTTCGTTTGCTGAGTTGCTTAAATCTGCAGCACTAAGGAAAGACCTTGGTGAAAAACAAGAAACAGAAAAGGAGCCAAAACCAAAAAAGGAAATAGAGCAAGAGCTTGAGCAGCCGCATAAGCCACAAGTTCCACTACCACCGCCACAAGATTACTAGCCCGCAATGAGCCATTTGCAACGCATTGTTGAAACTCTTAGTTGTAGAAGTAGGGACAAATCAAACCTCTTCCGAGTTATCAATGATGCGATGCAACCCATTGTTTCTACCAATCCATCAAGGAGGCAAATTTCTTTACAATCAAGAGGAGAAGCCTAGTGGTCACAACAGATCTCTGGTAACATCGCATCTGTTCAAGTAATGCTCGAAATAGGAGAAGGTGCTACTATTGTGGTCATGCAACACCAAGATGCAGTAGGCACTACAGAGGTAATAACAGATCATATCAAAGAATCTTTCAATGTGCATGTTGTGCCCCCAGTGAACTTGATTGGGACCAAAGATGCCCAAATGCTAGCTAGGACTTCAATGACTCCTGCAGCCCATGAGGATGTACTTGATAGACTGCTGCAGACTGCACAAATGATGACAACTCTTTTTAACATCCCTAGTGATGTCACTGCAATGCAGTCAAACCTCATTGCCACAAAAGAGAAGTTGGTCATGGCAGAGACTAGGGCAAAGCATGTAGAAACAGAAGTGCATCAACTACGACAAGAGCTAGCTGCCCTAAGAGCTGAAAGATAGGACCCTGCCTAATTTGTCGTGCTTGACCAACTAGAACAATTTCGAACGAAGCAGCTAAACCAAGTAATTGAACAGAACAAAGTTGCTAAGCAAGAGAAGAAGAGGGCAATTTGGAATGCCTTAGCTGCTAAAGCTCAAGCATATGCCCATGCAAAGGCATTGATTGTCACACAAGAAGAGAATAAACAACTTGTTGCAAATAATGCAAAGTTGACCATTGTAGAGAAGTAGAAAAATATCTTGGAAGAAAGTGTCCACTAGTTGAGAGAACAACTGGTGAGGGTCAACTAAGACATCAATAGATTGGCCAAAGAAAATCGAACCTTCTCAATGTAGGAGGTGCATGCGATATGTCAAAAATCTACAATTGAGATAAGTGCATGGCAAAACGAGGCCAAGAAACATGAAAAGCTAAAGGAGCACTTCCGAGACCAAATTGACATGTACAAGCAAATTAATGAAAAAGAGATCCAAATGGCAAAGGCCTTCATTAGTTCCATGTCAATGCAAAATCCTAACTGGTAGCCAATCTTGAATAGCTATGCCTTGGTCCATCAAGCGGAAGTGAAGAATAAGGACCTGCAGATTGATGATTTAAAGGAATACATGGAATTGGCTAACCTTCGATATGCCAACCTTGCCATGTTAACAATACGTTGACCTAGAAATGAGATAGAGCAACAAGTAGTAGCTAGCTAGGCACTATATGAAAAAGAGTTTGCAGACATGAAAAGTGCTCTACAAAAACTCCAACGTGGCAAACTCAGAATTGGAGATAATTAGGGCCCACTACCATGGACAAAAAGATATAGCCTCAAACTTGGCCAGGAGATTGATGGATCATCATAAATTAAAAGAAAATGCCAAGGCCTTCGAGAAGGAACAACAATAGTTTGCAACTTGGTATGTGAAAGCAAATAAGATGTGTCTGTAGCTACCATGTCCATGGGATGTGCTGGTTCCAGCACACATCGACTTAGCAGCCTAGACAGTACATGACCCAGGAATGGAGGAGGAAAAGAGGTGCTCCTAAACCGCTACAAAAATTTAGAAGCTTGGTGACAAAGGGAAGCAACTAATGGAAGAGCCACCGCCTCCAAGAACTACATGAGCTCCCCCAATTTTGTGTCTTGTCATGTTGTGTCCATAATTTTTGCAAAACATCACTGTGGCATAAAAGAGTCAATTTGTGTATTTATTTAAGTCAATCAATAATCCCATACCTTCCCAATCTTTTGTAAAGAGCTTGTTCCTCATTTTGTTTAACTTGAGGACAAGTTTTTATTCAGTCGTGGGGGTATGATGAGTCATGTTTTGCATAGCATCCGATATCGGAGCCACAACGTCGAGTATCCAATATTGGGGCACAACCTCTGATGTCAGACATCTGATATCACCTCTTCCATGTGTGCCTATAAATACCACACTTGGGTGCATGGTTAAGACATAGAAGAAATAGAGAAGATAGAGTTAGATTCATAGATTTTTTATTTCAAGCTTTGTTAGTTTCTAATGCATGCTTGCAGTGCGATGTTAAGTGATTGTACAACATCCTTATTTAAGTGTGACGTACTTGGACACGTTGCATGTCTGACAATAAAAATTGAGATTACTTCCATCATTGCAACATCTACTTAGCTTTATTATTGTTTTTAATTGTTTAATTGTTTACTATTTTCCTTAGTTAATGTTTCCATTTATTGCTCTTTATTATTCCTTTCATTAAGCAGAATGAGTATGACTAATCGCAAGTGCTTCAGTGTAATTACTTGGTAACCCAGTAGTGTATTGTTTGGTAATCCCAATGACGTATGCTTGGTAATCCCAACGGTAGTTACGCAAAGTCCAAGGCATGTGCAGACGATTAGGAACAGATACTCATCACATGTAGGCTAGTTTAGACTTTGCTTTTCATTGTTAATCAGCTTAATTAATTAATCTCTTTATTATCATTAGGAGTAGCGTAGGGCCAAACAACATCAAGAATCATATGCCTCACTCTAGACTAAACCATACGTGACAAAGCTACCACTAGTCCAAGTAGGAAGATAGTGAATTGTGATCAAGGCATAATGATTTAGACGCACAACTAGTCTTATCCACGGAATTCGACCAAATCGTGTATGAACACTTGTGATTCATATGGTTGGGTGTAGGGGTACCTTGTCGCTCATCAAAGATGAACTCATGGTGGGTCATCAATGGTTGATAACGCGATTATTGCAAAATCAGGAAGGGCTGCCCAATGGATCAGAATAATGGAATGGAAGTATAGGTGCTAGGAGTGGGCCCACATGACTCACTAATGTGGAAGACACTTTGCAAACATGCACAATTTGTGCTAGTGCAAGGTCTGCTAGGGGAGCCTCTGTGGTGTATGATTCAAGAGCAATATCTGCTGGTGGAAGGTTGGAAGAACATTTGGCAAGGTTGGTTAGCAAACAAAATCAAGACCTTCCTTTGGATCATTGCTCATGATGCTCTTCCCATGTGCATGGTTCTGAGGCAGTAGGGGTTATGGATTAATGACGAATGTCCATTATGTTTTGTTAACCCCGAGATGATGCTACATTTTTCCTATCAATGCCTTTAGGTGCAGGACACTTGGTAGGCTATAGATTTACATGGGCCTATAAGCTTAATCAAGGATTCAAAGGCAACAATAATACTTTGGGAGGTATGGAAGATTCGGAACTATGCTATTTTTAGACCACAATGGGCTCCACCACCAGTGCAGGTTGCATTCCAAGTTCCTTGTGTGTGGCAGGAAGTGATGGTAGCCATGGGAGTGACGCCAACTTTTGAGCCACCTTGCGCAACCTACTACGCTAACCAGGAGCTATGGCGGCTAGTGGAGAGAGTCGGGTGGGATGAGGTTCTACCCCTTTTGGAAGGGGATCCAGCATTAGTGGATTCTTTTTTCACTAATTGGAATGGGGAAGTTACCATTTTTCATGGCATTCAAATTTTGCTTACAGAGGCAACATTGGCAATGTGCCTAGGGACCCTAGCCATGGGAGAAACAATGTTGCCGATGGGGCGTGGACTACAAGATGTCGAAATGTTTTTCAATGGTGTGGTGCCATGTACTAGTAGTGGCCAAGTGCCAAAGTCGGCATTGCCACTAATCTAGAGACAGGTGGCTAAACTTGTGGACCATTCTTTAGTCCAATCTAAAAATGTTTCCAAACTCTAGAGCACACACTTCACATTGTTGAAGTGCATGCAACTTGGGTGTTGTGTGAATTTGCCCAAGTTCTTTCTGGAGTCGCTACGTGAACAATGTAGAGCTTGACACTCAAGCTTAATTCTAGTGTTGTGGTAGGCCACATTTCTGGGCCCATTGCAGGGGCCTACACCACCTTGTAAATTTGTTTACTCTTGTCGGTTGGTGCCATGGCGAGGGGCTATTATTCAGTGTCATTGAGGGTCAGAACATGCCAATAATGGCAATGCATGTCACTGATGCTTGGAACGATACTAACACAATGGTGGAGCGGGATGCGTCAACTAAGCTATTGCATGTAGCAGAGGAGGCAGCAGAAAAGGCCAGAAAAAATGTGCGAAGGGTTTGGGAAGTCAAGTGGTGCACCCAAGAGGAGGCATTTCAACATGCGTAAGCTCAACTAGAAGCCCAGTTCAGGGAGAGAAAAAAAGCTAATACAACAACATGCACTCCATGAAGAGCGAACTAGGACAACACTAATTGATGAACTGAGGATCCAAATCAAGGAGGAGCTACAACATGAGGAGGAGGAGCAGCAAAAGTGGGAGCAGCTAGAGCAGGTTGCCAGGGTTCGAAACAAGAGGAAGTGGAATAGCTGCAAAGGCAGCTAGACAGAGCACATGCCCAAAACCCCAGGATGTGGTTAAGAAATGGGCAATACCCTTACCTGGTGCTAAATATTCACAGAGATACAACATGGTCGACTCTTTGCTAGGAAAGAGATTGCTTTCAAAGACTTCCAGCAAGCAGCCACTTTTGTGGATTCAGAGCACCATCGCGAGGTGTTGAATGATATCCATAATTAGGAAGTCCTTGATTGTGCTTGTCTAAATCTGCCCAAATGTTTGTAGTGTGTCTATAGCTTGGGGGGATCTAAGGGTCCCATGGAATGTTTTAAGTTTCTTTTGTTCTATCTCTTGGTTGTTGGATGCTTGTGGGGCAACTTGTGGGGCCCTGAGTTTTGATGGTTGCTGGTTGGGTAGGGTTTCTGTCTTTGAAAGACTTTTGGGGCCAATGGTCTGGCCTCCCTTCACACAATGTATAAAACATATCTCGATTGTATAGTCTATTCACATTGTTTAGTAATATAATCCCGAACATTTTCTCAAAAAAAAAAATCACATTTAAAACTTAGTGCAATACATGCTAGCTCTTTTGTTTGTAGATTGATGGGTTGGAGTGGACAATTCAGTTTAGTTAGATTTTAATTTTCATGATCAGATCTATGCATGATACGTAATTTATGATGTTTGGATCATTTGTGGTTATTAACATATATTGCAAACCAACATACCTTCACCTAGCCACAATGAAACTTGCCCTCAATTCAACTCGAAGAGATGCCCTCTTGCCCTCTTTGGATTGAGGCTAACCCAGAAACAAAAAGTACTAATCAGGACCTGCTCATACCATACTAGCAACTAAGGAAACAAAAGAAGGCCCCATCCCCAACTGACATCATAATAGACCAACAACAAAAGAATCCAGCATCACAGTGTCCAAAAAGCAAAAACCCAGGACAAATCCTAACACCCTAAAGAAAGCCAAATTATAAGTGATGGGGCAGGTGCCTGCACCTACAAGCGGCATGCACGCAGGAGTGTACGGCATCAAGTGTAGCCCTATGCTCTTCTATGCTCACAAAAGCAGTCTCTCTCTTTCAAGTTGTCGCACTCACAGAAAGAGTTTTATTTGACGAAAATTTACTTGAAGTTACGGAACATTATAACTCTTGCTTGAACTTTTAAAACTGCATTACTGATTCAATATCATGATTACCTCAAACCCTTGAAATTACATTTGAGATTTACGGAACTACCCAAAATTTAATTGAAGCTATGAAACATCACAGGGAACTTTACTGATGGTTAAACCGTGAGAGCTGCGTTACTGATTGGTTGATTCAATATCACAATTACCTAGAACTCTTGAAATTACAATTGAGATTTACAACATTTAATTGAGGTTACTAAACATCACAAGAACTGCATTACTAATTGATTAATTCAATATCATAGTTACTTAAAACTCTTGAAATTACATTTCCGAATTACAGAACGGCCCAAAATTTAATTGAGGTTATGAAACATCATAAGGAAAATAACTCTTGAAATTACATTTCCGAATTACAGAACGGCCCAAAATTTAATTGAGGTTATGAAACATCATAAGGAAAATGGCAGAACGTCTGAAAATTTAAACTGCTTTACCGATTGTTTAATTCAATATCACAATTACCTGGAACCCTTGAAATGACTGTTGACATCTGAATTTAAAACTAAACTTCAAAGCTAGCACTCACAAAAATTCCACTTGTTGAAAATGAAAACGAAAACAGATTTTAAAAAGGCGATCACTGAAAGAATAATCCAGAAACAAGAAAAATGTAGTTAGAAAACTATGACACAAACTAGAAGTGAGGGAACCATTCTTCTTTACCGACCTAGGTTGCCGCATCACCTTTCCCATCCAGGTGCAACTTAGCCAAAATTTTCTTGATAAATCGCCTAAGTTCCTACCATGAAACACTACGATTGATGTTCATAATAATGTACGGTCATTTACGCCCGCGAAGCCAAACACTAGTGATGTGCTCGTATGCAAGTTTTTGCTGCCTCTGCATCTCTTCAGCTTCCCTCCTATCTCATTCTTGCTACTATTGCTGCTCCTACTCCTAACTAATTAGGCCTTGTTCCTCCTGCAGAAATTCCTCTCTAAGTTGCCTACAAATCTCCTCCTCCATACTCACCCTAGCTGCTGCCTTAGCCAAATCCCACTATCACCTTGCTTCTCGAACCCTTTCATCGTGTCTCATCTCCATACCCCACAATTGCCTCTGGAACACCTCTTCATGTACTACCCACTTTGCTTCCCAAAAAAGCCACTCTTCAGTGTGCGCCCACTTCGCCACTTCAGTGATAATCTCCCCAACCGCCTATCCTTTGTTTGTATCTGGCAGTGCAGCAACAACATGATGCTTTAGAGGGGCTAGCTCCCTTATGTTTTGTGAAGGTGATTGTTGAAATGGATAACAATGTCATTATTATAAACCAAACGATTTAAAAAGTTTCTAGGTGATTAGAGAATAATCCAAGTTCGATGAATCTTAGTCTAGCTTATAAGTAACCACATGTATCAAGTGAGATGTAAGGTAATGGACTTGATTTCTTAAAGGTTTGCCCCAATTAAGTAGGGGCTTGTGACTTGCTTTCAATTTCCCATTTTCATTATGGCTTCAAATGTTTGGTTGGTGTTGTTTCTATTCCATTAATCCATTGTGCTAATATTTTCTTTCCAATTGCAGAATCTATAAGTGGAAAATTATCACTTCATTTTTCCTTTCCCTCCTTCAAACCTAAGGTTATTTCAATTAATGTTGTTAAGGCAATTGTATCAAACCAAGGAACAAGAGGGAGGACAAAATTGGAGTAGGAACAGGAGCAAGTGAGGGAGCAAGTGCAGGAATGGGCACTAGTGCCAATGCAAACACTGTTGGATGGGTTGTGGGTAGAGTAACAGATGGCGGATTGAACAGCAGGTTATGTGAATCCTCACACCTTGGGTCCATTGAGGACGACCTTAGTGGCCTCACGAGATAGGGTGGAAGAAAAAGCACTAGTGAAGGAATTGACGAGGGGACCAAGGAAGGGAGGATAGTGCTGGGTGGAGACTTGGTAGGCTAGCGGCCAGGCGATGGGGGTATTGAGGATTGTTCCTAATGGGAAGGTACCATGCATTTTCAAGTTCGACAACTGCCATGCAAGGGTGTCCAGATGATGGAGTGGAGTTTGATAGGTAAGTTCGTATCAATTAGAGCAAGACCTAAGCTAGATCTAATCAAGAAATGGGTAGTTACAACTTGGGGCTTAAGGGAGATCAATGTACGTAGTCTCTTGCAGAATTACTCTTCTTTGTCTTCTGGTTTGCTGCTAACCGTGACAAAGTTCTCTTGGGGGCCATGGTTTTATGAAGCTCAAGGCATGGTGTTAACCCCTTGGCACCTAGGGAGGCATAGGGATTGGGACGTTTTTTCCTGTGTGCCTATATGGATCCAGGTAGCGAGCATCCCATGGGAGATGTGGACACCTGACTTTTTGAAAACCCTCCAAGGTTTTTTGGAGAGGTCATTACGTTTGATAAGTTTATTGGTTCTATGGAACGAATGGGCTTCGTCCATTTCTGTGTTTGGAGATTGTTGTCCTCAAGAGACCTTGTGCAAGAGGTGGTCTTGGACCTTCCATCTAGGGAAGAGGTGGTCCTAGTGAAGTATAAAGACATCCTTGTAGATAAACCACGCACAGACCAGACAGGCTTTGGTTGTGCCATTTGTGGGAAAGCAAACCATCTAGCAGGTGCATGCATGGTTCAAGCCAAGGCACCAACACCTTCCAAGTAGGGTGAGGAGGGATGGATGGGGGTGGGGCGACGTGGGCATCGTGCACCGAAACCTGCTCCCATTGTGGTTCCCACACTAGAACCTAATCCATAGTGATTCCTACTGGGATTGGATCCCCAAAAGGTGGCTATCCCATGGCTCGAAGCACCTCCCATTCTCTAGATTCCACTCCAACAAGGAAGGGGGATGGATCTCCCACCTTTAATGCCCCAAAATGGCCGAGATCTCGGTACCTACTGTGGAGGGTTTTGGCACTTTTATAGTCTCACCAGGGTCAAGGAAGGCTGGCAAGCCCCTAATACTAGTCGCTTGCATGAAGAAGACATAACTAGAAATTGATTTGGAACTTTAGATAACCTTGAAAGAGGTCTATAAGAAATGGTTGACTAGTAGGCCATAAGGATCCTATCCTGGAACAGTAGGGATCAAGGTACGCCCTACAAAAGAAATACCATAAAAGAGAGTATCCGGAGTGAAGATTGCAACGTGGTATGTTTGCAAAAGAAAATTGCAGCATACAAAATCCCACTTTTATGGTGGGTTAGATGGCAAACACAGTTGGTTGCCTGTCATGGTAAGGTAGGCATCTTGGCCATCCTTTTGCAATTGCCCTTCAATTTGGTGGACTCATCCACCTGGAGCATAATGATTTTCATCATTTCTCCTAGTTTCTAGCTTACCAATGTCTATGGGACATAGAACTAGGAAGCAAGGCTACAAGAGCTTAGGAGAATCACATTGTTGATACCTAACAAATACCAATGGATCTTAGTGGGTGACTTCAACCAATGCTTATATCCATGGGATAAATTTGGGAATGACAACACACACCCTCCAAGTTCCCAATATTTTCTGTCTTTCATGGATTCCCATGACCTAGTGAACATGGGGATCAAGGACTACCTTTTCACATGGAGCAACAAGCGACAAGGAAAGAACTAAGTGATGTCCAAAATTGATAAGGTATGGATAAGCTCGAACATTTTGATGGATTTAGAAGTCCACATTTCAGGGAAGGAGAGGCAAGCATTTGATCACTATTCGATCATCTGTCAAGTGGGCAAGACCTAGAAATAGTAAACTCCCCCCCTTCCAAATTTTGTTTTCAATGCTCCTAGTTATTGAAACCTTGCTTGATACCCCTCATGAAGGCAATTTTGGAGCAATATCCCATGCAAAGGGATCCATGAGATTTTCTCAAGGATGGCCTTCTCTAGCTCAAATGGGCCATCCATTTCAAAACAACTTGAGGACAAATTTTCTTTCTAAAACATTCGGTTTGACCTACAACAGCATCTTGCAAAGATCCAAGCACAAAAAGAATTGGGGGCATAGCTTAAGGGGGAGGAGCAAATAGTTCTCAAAAAGTTATAGGAGCTATCTGCAGAAGAGGAAGTATACTAGAGGCAACAAGCATGCATAGTCTCGCTGGCTCAAGGAAGGCAACAGAAATACCAGGTTCTTCTTCACCACAGCCAAATCCAAGGGGCAAGCAAAGTGGACGCTTTAGTTGGTGCAGGATGGAACCTGAAACACCGTGAAAATTACGAGTCGGCCTCAGGCAAAGATTCGCAATTCAAGCGAGAGCGCGCATCAGCTTTGTTCCAGGACAAGTTTACGCTCTATTACGCATGGCAGCGTAATGAGCGTAATAAGCTCCAAAATAGTCAAAGGCAGAGTCTAGAGAAGCGCAACAGTTTGACGCTTTTTCTCGTGGCGCATGATTAACTTGTCTTTATGCTCGTTACGCGGCGGTGCGTACCATCGCGTATGTTATCATTCAAGTTGCACATTGTTTACGCTTCATCACGCGCAGCTGCGTAGTGAGCGTAAGCTATACATTGTTTACGCTTCATTACGCGCAGCTGCGTAGTGAGCGTAAGTTGTACATTATTTACGCTTTGTTACGCGCAGTTGCGTAGTGAGCGTAAAACAATTTTGAGCTTATTGTTTTTACACCAGATTATGCTCATACACGCAACACAACGCGAATGAGTGTAATACAGCCTGAAAGCAATTAAAGTGTGCTCAACATGCGCCTGCTCTTCACACGCACAACACGCAAACGAGCGTGTTGTGCGTAGTCACAGCCTGACTTAAAATGATCATGCCAACAGGGCCCGCAATATCCGGGACCCACGTCATCAGGGTTGCGCCTTTTTTGCGAGGCGTCGCGGCCCATAAATACCTTAGTTGACAGAGATACAAAAGTTGGCAAAATCAGAGANGTTTAGCATTATCACCGTTGCAATCCGTCTACATCGTTTTCCT
>MNCI01001978.1:340221-368178 GCA_015680685.1 Gnetum montanum | reverse complement strand
TGACCCGTAAGTCCCTATCTGATCGACAAGACCGTTCAGGGCACCGCGGATTCGTTTTTCCAGCTTAGCCCTCGCGCGGATCCGTGGTTAAAGCTGTGTACATGGAATTTCGGTCGGTATTTCCAGCTGCTGACGTTTTCCGTCGTTACAACCCTCATGACCAAGTGTTGGCCCAATGGTCCCTCGTGACCAAGGGTTGGCCCAACGGACCCTCGTAACCAACTGTTGGCCGAACGGTCCCTCATGACCAAGGGTTGGCCCAATGGTCCCTCATGATCAAGTGTTGGCGCAACAGTCCCTCATGATCAAGTGTTGGCCAAACGGACCCTCGTGACCAATGGCTGGCCCAACGGTCCCTCGTCAGAAAATTTATAAGGGTGCAGGATGGTATGGCTGAAACTAGGCCAATCAGCATATATGGGGAGACATAGCGTTCTCCCTGGGTACATCGCATGGTGCTCTCATGAGAGTGCTCTCCATGGGAGCACCTCACATAGCTGTGCTAGCACGAGCGCTATCACATGACCAAGTGATGGTCCAATGGACCCTCGTAACCAAGTGTTGGCCAAACGGTCCCTTGTAACCAAGCGTTGATCCAACGGTCCTCGTACCCAAGGGTTGGCCTAACAGACCCTCGTGTCCAAGTGTTGACGCAACGGACCCTCATGACCAAGTGTTGGCCCAATGGTCCATCATGACCAACTATTGAATAAACAGTCCCTTGTAACCAAGGGTTGGCCCAACGGTCCCTCGTCACCAGGTGTTGGCCAAACGGAGCATCATCACCAAGGGTTGGCCCAACGGATCCTCGTGACCAAGTGTTGGCCCAACGGTCCATCATGACCAAATTTATAAGGGTGTAGGATGGTATGGTTGAAACTAGCCCAATCAACATATATGAGGAGAGGCAGTGTTCTCCCTGGGAGCATCGCACGGTGCTCTTGCGAGAGTTCTTTGCATGGGAGCACCTCGCATAGCTGCATTGGCACAAGTGCTTTCATGAGACGAAGTGATGGCCCAGCAGACCCTCATGACCAAGAGTTGGCCAAACGGTCCCTCATGACCAAGTGTTGAACCAACGGTCCCTCGTGACCAAGTGTTGGCCTAATAGACCATCGTGACTAAGGGTTGGCCCAATGGACCCTCATGACCAAGTGTTGGCCAAGTGGTCCCTCGTGACCAAGTGTTGGCCAAACGATCCCTCGTGACCAAGTGTTGGCCAAATGGACCCTCGTGACCAAGGGTTGGCCCAACGGTCCCTTCTGACCATATTTATAAGGGTGCAAGATGGTATGGCTGAATCTGGCCCAATCAGCATATATGGGGAGAGGTAGTATTCTCCTTGGAAGCACAGCATGGTGCTCTCACAAGAGTGCTCTCCATGGGAGCACCTCGCATAGTTGCATTGGTACGAGTGCTCTCGCTAGACCAAGTGATGGCCCAATGGACACTCGTGACCAAGTGTTGGCCCAGCGGTCCCTCGTGACCAAGTGATGGTTCAATAGTCCCTCCTGAACAAGTGTTGGTCCAACTGGCCCAATTAACATATATGGGGAAAGGTAGCATTCTCCCTGGGAGCACCACATGATGCTCTCATAAGAGTGCTCTCCATGGGAGCACCTTGCATAGCTACGCTGGCACGAGCGCTCTTATGGGATCAAGTGATAGCCTAATGGACTGTTGTGACCAGGTGTTGGCCAAATGGTCCCTCATGACCAAGCGTTGAACCAATGGTCCCTCATGACCAAGGGGTTGCCCAATGGACCCTCATCTCCAAGTGTTGGCGCAATGGTCCCTCGTGACCAAGTGTTGGCCAAACGGTCCCTCGTGACCAATTGTTGAATAAACAGTCCCTCGTGACCAAGCGTTGGTCCAACGGTCCCTCATGATCAACCTGTTGGCCCAACAGTCCCTCGTGACGGAGTGTGGGCCAAACGATCACTCGTCACCCAGTGTTGGCCCAACAGTCCCTCGTGACCAAATTTATAAGGGTGTAGCATGGTATGGCTAAAACTGGCCCAATCAACATATATGGGGAGAAGTAGCCTTCTCCCTAGGGGCACCGCATGGTGCTCTCCTGAGAGTGCTCTCAATGAGAGCACCTCGCATAGCTACATTGGCACGGGTGCTCTCATGAGACCAAGTGTTGGCCCAATGGACCCTCGTGACCAACTGTTGGCCAAACGGTCCATCGTGACCAAGTGTTGGCCCAACAGTCCCTCGTGACCAAAGGTATAAGGGTGCAGGATGGTATGGCTGAAACTGGCCCAATCAGCATATATGGGGAGAGGTAGCGTTCTCCCTAGGAGCACCGCACAGTGCTCTCATGAGAGTGCTCTTCATTGGAACACCTCGCATAGCTGCCCTAACATGAGCACTCTCACGTGACCAAGTGATGGTCCAATGGACCCTCATGACTAAGTGTTGGCCAAACGGTCCCTCGTGACCAAGCATTGATCCAACGGTACCTCGTGACCAACTGTTTGCCCAATGGTCCCTCATGACCAACTATGGGCCAAATGGTCCCTTGTCACCAAGGGTTGGCCCAATGGTCCCTCATGACCAAGTGTTGGACCAAAGGTCCCTCGAGACCAAGGGTTGGCCAAACGATCCCTCGTGACCAACGGTTGGCCAAATGCTCCCTCATGACCAAGGGTTGGTCCAACGGTCCCTCATGACCAAGGGTTGGCCCAATGGTCCCTTGTGACCAAATGTTGGCCAAATAGTCCCTTGTGACCAACTATTTGCCCAATAGTCCCTCATGACCAAGCATGGGCCAAATGGTCCCTCCTAACCAAGGGTTTGCCCAATGGTCTCTCGTGACCAAGTGTTGGCCCAATGGTCCCTTGTGACCAATGGTTGGCCAAACGGTCCCTCGTGACCAAGGGTTGGCCCAACGGTCCCTCGTGACCAACTATTAGCCAAACAGAGCATCGTGATGAACGGTTGGCCCAACGAACCCTCATGACAAAGTGTTGGCCCAACGGTTCCTCATGACCAACTGTTGGCCAAAGCATCCCTCATGACCAAGTGTGGGCCATACGGTCCCTCGTGACCAAGTTTGGCCCAACGGTCCCTAATGACCAAGTGTTGGCCAAATGGTTCCTCATGACCAAGTGTTGGCCCAATGGACCCTCGTGAACAACTGTTGGCCAAACGGTCCATCGTGATCAAGTGTTGGCCCAACGGTCCCTCATGACCAAAGTTATAAGGGTGCAGGATGGTATGGCTGAAACTGGCCCAATCAGCATATATGGGGAGAGGTAGCGTTCTCCCTAGGAGCACCGCACAGTGCTGTCACGAGAGTGCTCTCCATTGGAACACCTCGCATAGCTGCCCTAACACGAGCGCTCTCATGTGACCAAGTGATGGTCCAACAGACCCTCATGACTAAGTGTTGGCCAAACGGTCCTTCGTGACCAAGCATTGATCCAACGGTACCTCGTGACCAACTGTTTGCCCAATGGTCCCTCATGACCAACTATGGGCCAAATGGTCCCTCATCACCAAGGGTTGGCCCAATGGTCCCTCATGACCAAGTGTTGGCCCAAAGGTCCCTCATGACCAACGGTTGGCCAAATGATCCCTCGTGACCAACGGTTGGCCAAATGATCCCTCATGACCAAGGGTTGTTCCAACGGTCCCTCATGACCAAGGGTTGGCCCAACGGTCTCTTGTGACCAAATGTTGGCCAAATAGTCCCCTATGACCAACAATTTTCCCAATAGTCCCTCGTGACCAAGCATTGGCCAAATGGTCCCTCCTAACCAAGGGTTGGCCCAATGGTCCCTCGTGACCAAGTGTTGGCCCAATGGTCTCTTATGATCAATGGTTGGCCAAACGGTCCCTCGTGACCAAGGGTTGGCCCAACGATCCCTCATGACCAACTGTTAGCCAAACAGAGCATCGTGATGAATGGTTGGCCCAACGAACCCTCATGACAAAGTGTTGGCCCAACGGTCCCTCATGACCAACTGTTGGCCAAAGCATCCCCCGTGACCAAGTGTGGACCATACGGTCCCTCGTGACCAAGTGTTAGCCCAATGGTTCCTAATGACCAAGTGTTGGCCCAATGGTCCCTAATGACCAAGTGTTGGCCAAATGGTCCCTCATGACCAAGGGTTGGCCCAGCAGTCCCTCGTGACCAAGTGTTGGCCAAATGGTCCGTCGTGACCAAGTGTTGGCCCAATGGTCCCTCATGACTAGGTGTTGGCCAAATGGTCCCTCTTGACAAAGTGTTGGCCAAATGAACCCTCGTGACCAAGGGTTGGCCCAACGGTCCCTCGTGACCAAGTGTTGTCCCAATGGTCCCTTGTGACGAAAATTTCAAGGGTGCAAGATGGTATGGATGAAACTAGCCCAATTAGCATATATGGGGAGAGGTAGTGTTCTCCCTGGGAGCACCGCACGGTGCTCTTGCGAGAGTGCTCTCCATGGGAGCACCTTGTATAGCTGTGCTAGCACGAGTGCTCTCACGTGACCAAGTGATGATCCAACAGACCCTCGTGACCAAGCATTGGCCAAACGGTCCCTCGTGACCAAGCGTTGATCCAACGGTCCCTCATGACCAACCATGGGCCAAATTGTCTCTCGTGACGAAGGGTTGGCCCAAGGGTCCCTCATGACTAGGTGTTGGCCCAAGGGTTCCTCGTGACCAACGGTTGGCCAAACGGTCCCTCATGACCAACGGTTGGCCAAACGGTCCTTGTTGACCAAGGGTTGGCCCAATGGTTCCTCATGATCAATTGTTGGCCAAACCATCCCTTGTGACCAACTGTTTGCCCAATGGTCCCTCGTGACCAAGTATGGGCTAGATGGTCCCTCATAACCAAGGGTTGGCCCAATGGTCCCTCTTGACCAAGTGTTAGCCCAATGATCCCTCTTGACCAATGGCTAGCCAAATAGTCCCTCGTGACCATGGGTTGGCCCAATGGTCCCTCGTGAACAACTATTGGCCAAATGGTCCCTCGTGACCAAGAGTTCACCAAGCGATCCCTCGTGACCAAGGGTTTGCCCAGCGGTCCCTCCTGACCAAGTGTTGGCCTAGTGGTCCCTCATGACCAACTATTGGCTAAACAGTCCCTCGTGACCAAGGGATAGCCCAATGATCCCTCGTGACCAAGTGTTCGCCAAACGAGCCTTCATGACCAAGGGTTGCCCCAACGGACCCTCATGACCAAGTGTTGGCGCAATGATCCCTCATGACCAATTGTTGGCCAAACGGACCCTCGTGACCAATGGTTGGTCCAATAGTCCCTCGTGACCAAATTTATAAGGGTGCAGGATGGTATGGCTGAAACTAGTCCAATCAGCATATATGGGGAGAGGTAGCGTTCTCCCTCGGAGCACCGCATGGTGCTCTCACGAGAGTGCTCTCCATTAGAGCACCTCGCATAGCCGTGCTGGCATGAGCGCTCTCACATGACGAAGTGATGGTCCAATGGACCCTCATGACCAAGTGTTGGCGAAATGGTTCCTCATGACCAAGCGTTGATCCAACGGTCCCTTGTGACCAACTATTTTCCCAATGGTCCCTCATGACCAACTATGGGCCAAATGGTCCCTCGTGACCAATGGTCCCTCATGACCAACGGTTGGCCAAACGGTCCCTCATGACCAAGGGTTGGCCAAATGCTCCCTCATGACCAATGGTTGACCCAACGGTCCCTCGTGACCAAGGGTTGGCCCAATGGTCCCTCGTGACCAAATATTGGCCAAACAGTCCCTTGTGATCAACTATTTGCCCAATGGTCCCTCGTGACCAAGTGTTGGCCCAATGGTCACTCATGACCAAGTGTTGGCCAAACAGTCCCTCATGACCAAGGGTTAGCTCAACGGTCCTGTATGACCAAGTGTTGGCCAAATGGTCCCTCGTGACCAAGTGTTGGCCCAATGGTCCCTCGTGACCAAGTGTTGGCCCAATGGTCCCTTGTGACCAAGTGTTGGCCAAATGGTCCCTCATGACAAAGTTTTGGCCAAACGAACCCTCGTGACCAAGGGTTGGCCCAACGCTCCCTCGTGACCAAGTGTTGGCCCAACGGTCACTCGTGACCAAATTTTTAAGGGTGCAGGATGGTATGGATGAAACTGGCCCAATCAACATATATGGGGAGAGGTAGCATTCTTCTTGGGAGCACTGCATGGTGCTCTTGTGAGAGTGCTCTCCATGGGAGCACCTCGCATAGCTGTTCTAGCATGAGCACTCTCACGAGATCAAGTGATGGCCCAATGAACCCTCATGACCAAGTGTTGGCCAAACGGTCCCTCATGACCAAGTGTTGAACCAATGGTCCCTCATGACCAAGTGTTGGCCCAACAGACCATTGTGACCAAGTGATGTTCCAACAGACCCTCATGACCAACTATTGGCCAAATGGACCCTCATGACCAAGGGTTGGCCCAACAGTCCCTCGTGACCAAGTGTTGGCCCAACGATCCCTTGTGGCCAAGGGTTGGCCGAATGGTACCTCATGACCAAGGATTGGCCCAACGGTCCCTTGTGACCAAGTGTTGGCCCAATGGTCCCTCGTGACCAAGTGTTGGCCAAACGAATCCTTGTGACCAATGGTTGGTCCAATGGTCCCTCATGACCAAGTTTATCAGGGTGCAGGATGGTATGGCTGAAATTGGCCTAATCAGCATATATGGGGAGAGGTAGCATTCTCCCTGAGAGCACCGCATGGTGCTCTTGCGAGAGTGCTCTCCATGGGAGCACCTCACATAGATGCGCTGGTACAAGCACTCTCACGTAACCAAGTGATGGTCCAATAGACACTCGTGACCAAGTGTTGGCCAAACGGTCCCTCATGACCAACTATGGGCCAAATGGTCCCTCGTGACCAAGAGTTGGCCCAAGGGTCCCTCGTGACTAGGTGTTGACCCAAGGGTCCCTCATGACCAACGGTTGGCCAAACGGTCCCTTGTAACCAATGGTTGGCCAAATGGTCCCTCATGACCAAGGGTTGGCCCAACGGTCCCTCGTGACCAACTATTGGCCAAATAGTCCCTTGTGACAAACTATTTGCCAAATGGTCCCTCATGACCAAGTGTGGACCAAATGGTCCCTCATGACCAAGGGTTGGCCCAATGGACCCTCATGACCAAGTCTTGGCCCAATGGTTCCTCGTGACCAACGGTTGGCCAAATGGTCCCTTGTGACCATGGGTTGGCCCAACGGTCCCTTGTGACCATGGGTTAGCCCAATGGTCCCTCATAACCAACTGTTGGCCAAATGGTCCCTCATGACGAAGGGTTGGCCCAACGGTCCCTCGTGATGAAGGGTTGGTCCAGCAGTTCCTCGTGACCAAGTGTTGGCCCAACGGTCCCTCGTGACCAACTGTTGGCCAAATGGTCCCTAGTGACCAAGGGTTGGCCCAACGATCCCTTGTGACCAAGTGTTTGTCAAACTGGCCTTCATGACCAAGGGTTGCCCCAATGGACCCTTGTGACCAAGTGTTGGCCCAACAGTCCCACGTGACCAAGTGTTGGCCCAACAATCCCTCGTGACCAAGTGTTGCTGCAACGGTCCCTCATGACCAAGTGTTGGCCAAACAGACCCTCTTCACCAATGGTTGGCCCAACGGTCCCTCGTGACCAAATTTATAAGGGTGCAGGATGGTATGGTTGAAACTGGCCCAATCAGCATATATGGGGATCGGTAGTGTTCTCCCTCGGAGCACCGCACGATGCTCTCGCAAGAGTGCTCTCCATTGGAGCACCTCGCATAGTTGTACTGGCATGAACACTCTCACGTGACGAAGTGATGGTTTAATGGACCCTCATGACCAAGTGTTGGCCAAACGGTCCCTCATGACCAAGCATTGATCCAACGGTCCCTTGTGACCAACTATTTGCCCAATGGTCCCTCATGACCAATGGTTGGCCCAACGGTCCCTCATGACCAAGGGTTGGCCCAATGGTCCCTTGTGACCAACTATTGGCCAAATAGTCCCTTGTGACCAACTATTTGCCGAATGGTCCCTCGTGATCAAGTGTGGGCCAAATGGTCCCTCATGACCAAGGGTTGGCCCATTGGTCCCTAGTGACCAAGTGTTGGCCCAATGGTCCCTCATGACCAGCGATTGGCCAAATGGTCCCTCATGACCAATGGTTGGCCCAACGGTCCCTCATGACCAACTATTGGCCAAATGGTCCCTCATGACCAAGGGTTGGGCCAGCGGTCCCTCATGACCAAGTGTTGGCCCAGTGGTCCCTCTTGACCAATTGTTGGCCAAATGGTCCCTCGTGACCAAGGGTTGGCCCAAAGGTCCCTCATGACCAAGTGTTCCCCGAATGGTCCCTCATGACCAAGGGTTGCCCTAATGGATCCTTGTGATCATGTGTTGACCCAATGGTCCCTTGTGATCAAGTTTTTGGCCCAACGGTCCCTCATGACCTATTGTTGGCCAAACTGTTAATTGTGCCCAACTGTTGGCCCAATGGTCCCTCATGGCCAAGTGTTGGCCAAACGGTCCCTCCTGAACAAGCGTTGAACCAGCGGTCCCTCATGACCAAGTGTTGGCCCAACGGTCCCTCATGACCACATTTATAAGGGTGCATGATGGTATGGCTGAAACTGGCCCAATCAGCATATATGGGGAGAGGTAGCATTCTCCTTAGGAGCACTGCATGGTGCTCCCACAAGAGTGATCTTCATGCGAGCACCTTGCATATCTGCACTGGCACGAGACCAAGTGTTGGCTCAAGGGACCCTCGTAACCAAGTGTTGACCAAACGGAGCATCGTGACGAATGGTTGGCCCAACGAACCCTTGTGACCAAGTGTTGGCCAAATGTTGCCTCATGACCAACGGTTCGCCCAACGATCCCTCATGGCCATGTGTTGGCCAAATGGTCCCTCATGATCAAGTGTTGGCTAAACAGACCCTCGTGAACAAGTGTTGGCCCAACGGTCCCTCGTGACCAAGGGTTGGCCCAACGAACAGTCATGACCAAGCGTTGGCCGAACGGTCCCTCGTGACCAAGGGTTGGCCGAATGGTCCCTCATGACCAAGTGTTGGCCCAACGGTCCCTCATGACCAAGTGTTGGCGCAACAGTCCCTCGTGACCAAGGGTTGGCCCAACATTCCCTCGTGACCAAGTGTTGGTGCAACGGTCCCTCGTGACCAAGTGTTGGTGCAAAGGATCCTCGTGCCCAAGGGTTGGCCCAATGGTCCCTCATGAAAAAGTGTTGGCACAATGGTCCCTCATGACCAAGTGTTGGCCAAATGGACCCTCGTGACCGAGGGTTGTCCCAATAGTACCTCGTGATTAAGTGTTGGTCCAACAGTCCCTCATGAACAAATTTTTAAGGGTGTAGGATGGTATGGCTGAAATTGGCCCAATCAAAATATATGGGGAGAGGTAGCATTCTCCCTGGGAGCACTGCATGGTGCTCTCATGAGAGTGCTTTGCATGGGAGCACCTCGCATAGCTACACTACCACAAGCGCTCTCACAAGACCAAGTGATGGCCCAATGGACCCTCATGACCAAGTGTTGGCCAAATGATCCCTCATGACCAAGGGTTGGCCCAATGGTCCCTCATGACCAAGTGTTGGCCAAACGGACCCTGGTGACCAAGTGTTGGCCAAACAAACCCTCGTGACCAAGTGTTGGCCCAACAGTCCCTCGTGACCAATTGTTGGCCGAACGGTCCCTCATGACCAAGTGTTGGTGCAATGGTCCCTCATGACTAAGTGTTGGCCAAATGGACCCTTGTGACCAATGGTTGGTCCAATGGTCCCTCGTGACCAAATTTAGAAGGGTGTAGGATGGTATGGCTGAAATTGGACTAATCAGCATATATGGGGAGAGGTAGCATTCTCTCTGGTAGCATCGCATGGTGCTCTCATGAGAGTGCTCTCCATCAGAGCACCTTGCATAGCTGCGCTAGCATGAGCACTCTCAGGTGACGAAGTGATGGTCCAATGGACTCTCGTGACCAAGTGTTGGCCAAACGGTCCCTCGTGACCAAGCGTTGCTCCAACAGTCCCTCATGCCCAAGGGTTGGCCCAACAGACCCTCATTTCCAAGTGTTGGCACAATGGTCCCTCATGACCAAGTGTTGGCCCAATGGTCCATCATGACCAACTGTTGAATAAATAGTCCCTTGTGACCAAGGGTTGGCCCAACCATCCCTCATCACCAAGTGTTGGCCAAACGAAGCATCGTGACCAAGTGTTGGCCCAATGGTCCCTCGTGACCGAGTGTGGACCAAACGATCACTTGTGACCCAGTGTTGGCCCAATGGTCCCTTGTGACCAAATTTATAAGGGTGCAACATGATATGGCTGAAACTAGCCCAATCAACATATATGAGGAGAGGTAGCATTCTCCTTGGGGGCACCACACAGTGCTCTCCCGAGAGTGCTCTAAATGTGAGCACCTTGCATAGCTGCATTGGCATGAGTGCTCTCACGAGACCAAGTGTTGGCCCAACAGTCCCTCATGACCAACTGTTGGCCGAACGGTCCCTCATGACCAAGGGTTGGCCCAATGGTCCCTCATAACCAAGTGTTGGTGCAACAGTCCCTCATGACCAAGTGTTGGCCAAACGGACCCTCGTGACCAATGGTTGGCCCAACAATCCTTCGTGACCAATCAGCATATATGGCTGAAACTGGGCCAATCAGCATATATGGAGAGAGGTAGCGTGCTCCTTGGGAGCATCACATGGTGCTCTCGTGAGAGTGCTCTCCATGGGAGCACCTCGCATAGCTGCACTAGCATGAGCAATCTCACATGACCAAGTGATGGTCCAACAGACCCTCATGACCAAGTGTTGACCAAATGGTCCCTCATGACCAAGCGTTGATCCAACGGTCCCTCATGCCCAAGGGTTGGCCCAACGGACCCTCGTGTCCAAGTGTTGGCACAATGGTTCCTCGTGACCAAGTGTTGGCTCAACAGTCCATCATAACCAATTGTTGAATAAACAGTCCCTTGTGCCCAAGGGTTGGCCCAATGGTCCTTCATCACCAAGTGTTGGCCAAATGGAGCATTGTGACCAAGGGTTGGCCCAACGAACCCTCGTGACCAAGTGTTGGTCCAATGGTCCCTCGTGAACAAATTTATAAGGGTATGGCTGAAACTGGCCCAATTAACATATATGGGGAGAGGCAGCGTCCTCCCTAGGAGCACCACATGGTGCTCTTGCGAGAGTGCTCTCCATGCGAGCATCTTGCATAGCTGCATTGGCATGAGCACTCTGACGAGACCGAGTGATGGCCCAATAGACCCTCATGACCAAGAGTTGGCGAAACAGTCCCTCATGACCAAGTGTTGAACCAACGGTCCCTCGTGACCAAGTGTTGGCCCAACAAACCATTGTGACCAAGGGTTGGCCCAACGGACCCTCATGACCAAGTGTTGGCCAAACAGTCCCTCGTGACCAGGTATTGGCCAAACGGTCCCTCGTGACCAAGTCTTGGCCAAATGGACCCTCATGGGCAAGGGTTGGCCCAACGGTCCCTAGTGACCATATTTATAAGTGTGCAGGATCTTATGACTGAATCTGGCCCAATTAGCATATATGGGGAGAGGTAGCATTCTCCCTAGAAGCACAACACTATGCTCTCATGAGAGTGCTCTCCATGGGAGCACCTCACATAGTTGCATTGGCACGAGAGATCTCACAAGACCAAGTGATGGCCCAATGGACACTCGTGACCAAGTGTTGGCCTAGCGGTCCCTCGTGACCAAGTGATGGCTCAAAGATCCCTCGTGAACAAGTGTTGGCCCAACTGGCCCAATCAACATATATGGGGAAAGGTAGCATTCTCCATGGGATCACCACATGGTGCTCTCTCAAGAGTGCTCTCCATGGGAGCACCTCACATAGCTACGTTGGCACGAGTGCTCTTACGGGATGAAGTGATGGCCCAACAGACCCTTGTGACCAAGTGTTGGCCAAACAGTGCCTCATCACCAAATTTTGAACCAATGGTCCCTCGTGACCAAGGGTTTGCCCAACAGACCCTCATGTCCAAGTGTTGGCGCAATGGTCCCTCGTGACCAACTGTTGGCCAAACGGTCCCTTGTGACCAACTGTTGAATAAACAGTCCCTTGTGACCAACTGTTTCCCCAACTGTCCCTCATGACCAAGGGTTGGCCCAATGGTCCCTCATGACCAAGTGTTGGCCCAATGGTTCCTCATGATCAACGGTTGTCCAAATGGTCCCTTGTGACCATGTGTTCGCCCAATGGTCCCTCGTGACCATGGGTTGGCCCAACGGTCCCTCGTGACCAACTGTTGGCCTAATGGTCCCTCATGACCAAGGGTTGGCCCAGTGGTCCCTCATGACCAAGCGTTGGCCTAGCGCTCCCTCGTGACCAAGTGTTGGCCCAACGGTCCCTCATGACCAATTGTTGGCCAAACAGTCCCTCATGACCAAGTGTTCGCCAAATAGGCCTTCTTGACCAAGGGTTGCCGCAATGGACCCTCAAGACCAAGTGTTGGCCCAATGGTCCTTTGTGAACAAGTGTTGGTGCAACGGTCCCTTGTGACCAAGTGTTGGCCAAACGGACCCTCGTCACCAATGGTTGGCCCAACGATCACTCATGATCAAATTTATATGGGTACAGGATGGTATGGTTGAAACTAGCCCAATCAACATATATGGGGAGAGGTAGCGTTCTCCCTCAGAGCATCACATGGTGCTCTCATAAGAGGGCTCTCCATTGGAGCACCTCGCATAGCTGTGCTGGCACAAGCACTCTCACATGACGAAGTGATGGTCCAATGGACCCTCATGACCAAGTGTTGGCCAAAGAGTCCCTTGTGACCAAGCATTGGCCAAAGAGTCCCTTGTGACCAAGCATTGATCCAACGGTCCCTTGTGACCAAATTTTTGCCCAACGGTCCCTCATGACCAACTATGGGCCAAATGGTCCCTCGTGACCAATGGTTAGCCCAATGGTCCATCGTGACCAACAATTGGCCAAATGGTCCCTCGTGACCAATGGTTGTCCCAATAGTCCCTCTTGACCAAGGGTTGGCCCAACGATCCCTCATGACCAACTGTTGGCCAAACAGTCCCTTGTGACCAACTGTTTGCCCAACGGTCCCTCATGACCAAGTGTGGGCCAAATGGTCCCTCATGACCAAGCATTGGCCCAATGGTCCCTCGTGACCAAGTGTTGGCCCAATGGTTCCTCGTGACCAATGGTTGGCCAAATGGTCCATCATGACCAAGGGTTGGCACAATGGTCCCTCACCACTAACTATTGGCCAAATGGTCCCTCGTGACCAAGGGTCAGGCCAGCGGTCCCTCATGACCAAGTGTTTGCCCAGTGGTCCCTCCTCACCAACTATTTGCCAAATGGTCTCTCGTGACCAAGGGTTGGCCCAACGGTCCCTCGTGACCAAGTGTTTGCCAAATGGTCCCTCATGACCAAGGGTTTCCCCAATGGACCCTTATGACCAAGGGTTGGTCCAACGGTCTGTTGTGACCATGTGTTGGCCCAACGGTCCCTCATGACCAAATTTATGAGGGTGCAAGATGGTATGGCCAAAACTAGCCCAATTAGCATATATGGGGAGAGATAGCGTTCTCCCTAGAAGCACCGCACGGTGCTCTTGCGAGAGTGCTCTCCATTAGAGCACCTCGCATAGCTATGTTGGCATGAGCGCTCTCACATGACCAAGTGATGGTCCAATGGACCGTCATGACAAAGTGTTGGCCAAATGATCCCTTTTGACCAAGCACTGATCCAACGGTCCCTCGTGACCAACTGCTTGCCCAACGGTCCATCATGATCAAATTTGGACCGAATGGTCCCTCATGATCATGTGTTGGCCCAATGGTCCCTCGTGACCAACGGTTGGCCAAACGCTCCCTCATGATCAAGGGTTGGCCCAACGGTCCCTCGTGACCAAGGGTTGGCCAAACGGTCCCTTGTGACCAACTATTTTCCCAACGGCCCTTGTGACCAAGTGTGGGCCAAATGGTCCCTCATGACCAAGGGTTGGCCCAATGGTCCCTCGTGACCAACGGTTGGCCAAACGGTCCCTCATGATCAAGGATTGGCCCAATGGTCCCTCGTGACCAACTGTTGGCCAAACGAAGCATCGTGATGAACGGTTGGCCCAACGAACCCTCATGACCAAGTGTTGGGCCAAAAGTCCCTCATGACCAACTATTGGCCAAGGCATCCCTCGTGACCAAGTGTGGGCCATACGGTCCTTCATGACCAACTGTTGGCCCAATGGTCCCTCATGACCAAGTGTTGGTCAAATGGTCCCTCGTGACCAAGTGTTGGCCTAATGGACCTTTGTGACCAAGGGTTGGCCTAGCGGTCCCTCATGACTAAGGGTTGGCCCAACAATCCCTCGTGACCAAGTGTTGGCCCGACGGTCCCTCGTGCCCAACTATTGGCTAAACGGTCCGTCATGACCAAGGGTTGGCCCAACGGTCCCTCATGACAAAGTGTTGGCCAAACGGTCCCTCATGACCAAGTGGTTGCCCAATGGTCCCTCATGACCAAGTGTTGGCTAAATGGTCCCTCGTGACAAAGTGTTGGCCAAACAGACCCTCGTGGCCCAACAGTCCATCATCACCAAGTGTTGGCCCAATGATCCCTCGTGACAAAATTAATAGGGGTGCAGGATGATATGGTTGAAACTAGCCCAATCAGCATATATGGGAAGAGGTAGCATTCTCATGACCAAGTGTTGGCCCAACAGTCCCTCGTGACCAAGTGTTGGCGCAAGGGTCCCTCGTGACCAAGGTTTGGTCCAACGGTCCCTCGTGACCAAGTGTTGGGGCAGCGATTCATCGTGACTAAGTGTTGGCCAAATGGACCCTCATGGCCAAGGGTTGACCCAACGGTCCCTCATGACCAAAGGTTGGCCAAATGATCCCTCATGACCAAGGGTTGGCCCAATGGTCCCTCGTGACCAAGTGTTGGAGGAACAGTTCCTTGTGACCAAGTGTTGGCCAAATGGACCCTCGTGACCAAGGGTTGGCCCAACAGTTCCGCATGACCCAGGGTTGGCCCAACGATCCCTTGTAACCAAGTGTTGGCCCAATGGTCCCTCATGCCCAACTATTGGGCAAACGGTCCCATGTGACCAAGGGTTGGCCCAATGGTCCCTCATGACAAAGTGTTGGGCAAATGGTCCCTCATGACCAAGTGGTTGCCCAATGGTCCCTCGTGACCAAGTGTTGGTCAAATAGTCCCTCATGACAAAGTGTTGGCCAAACGGACCCTCGTAACCAAGGGTTGGCCCAACAGTTCCTCATGACCAAGTGTTGGCCCAACGGTCCCTCATGACAAAATTTTTAAGGGTGCAGGATGGTATGGATGAAACTGATCCAATCAGCATATATGGGGAGAGGTAGCATTCTCCCTGGAGGTACTGCACGGTTCCTTGTGACCAATTGTTGGCCAAATGGACCCTCATGACCAAGGGTTGGCCCAACGGTCCCTCATGACCAAGTGTTGGCCCAACGGTCCCTCATCACCAAGGGTTGGTCCAACAGTCCCTCATGACGAAGTGTTGGCGAAACGGTTCCTCGTGACTAAGTGTTGGCCAAACAGACCCTCGTGACCAAGGGTTGGTGGAATAGTTCCTCATGATCAATGGTTGGCCAAATGGTCCCTCGTAACCAAGGGTTGGCCCAATGGTCCCTTGTGACCAAGTGTTGGCGGAATGATTCCTCATGACCAAGTGTTGGCCAAACAGACCCTCATGACCAAGGGTTGGCCCAACAGTTCCTCGTGACCAAGTGTTGGTCCAACGGTCCCTCCGGACCAACTGTTGACCACGTGTTGGCCCCACAATCCCTCATGACCAAGGCTTGGCCCAACGGTCCCTCGTGACCAAGTGTTGGCGCAACGGTCCCTCATGACCAAGTGTTGGTCAAATAGACCCTCGTGACCAATGGTTGGCCCAACTATCCCTCGTGACCAAATTTATAAGGGTACAGGATGGTATGGCTAAAACTAGCCCAATCAGCATATATGGGGAGAGGTAGCATTCTCCCTGGGACCACCGCACGATGCTCTCATGAGAGTGCTCTCCATGGGAGCATCTCACATAGCTGCGCTGGCACAAGCGCTCTCACGAGAACAAGTGATGGTCCAATGGTCCTTCGTGACCAAGCGTTGATCCAACTATCCTTCATGACCAACTGTTTGCCCAATGGTCCCTCATGACCAACTATGGATCAAATGGTCCCTCGTGACCAACGGTTGGCCAAACAGTCCCTCATGACCAATGGTTGGCCCAATGGTCCCTCGTGACCAAGGGTTGGCCCAACGGTCCCTCGTGACCAACTGTTGGCCAAACCGTCCCTTGTGACCAACTGTTTGCCCAACTGTCCCTCATGACCAAGCATTGATCCAACTATCCTTCATGACCAACTATTTTCCCCATGGTCCCTCGTGACCAACTATGGGCCAAATGGTCCCTCATGACCAACAGTTGGCCAAACGGTTCCTCGTAACCAACGGTTGGCCAAACGGTCCCTCGTGACCAAGGGTTGGCCCAACGGTCCCTCGTGACCAACTGTTGGCCAAACCATCCCTTGTGACCAACTGTTTGCCCAACTATCCCTCGTGACCAAGTGTGGGCCAAATGGTACCTCATGACCAAGTGTTGGACCAATGGTCCCTCATGACCAACGGTTGGCCCAATGGTCCGTTATAACCAACTGTTGGCCAAATGGTCCCTCCTGACCAAGTGTTGGACCAATGGTTCCTCGTGACCAACAGTTGGCCCAATGGTCCCTTATGACCAATTGTTGGCCAAATGGTCCCTCATGACCAAGGGTTGGCCCAGCGGTCCCTCGTGACCAACTGTGGGCCAAATGATCCCTCATGACCAACGGTTGGCCCAATGGTTCCTCGTGACCAAGGGTTGGCCCAACGGTCCCTCGTGACCAACTGTTGGCCAAACCGTCCCTTGTGACCAACTATTTGCCCAATTGTCCCTCGTGACCAAGTGTGCGCCAAATGGTCCCTCATGACCAAGTGTTGGACCAATGGTCCCTCGTGACCAACGGTTGGCCAAATGGTCCCTCATGACCAATGGTTGGCCCAATGGTCCGTTATGACCAACTGTTGGCCAAATGGTCCCTCCTGACCAAGTGTTGGACCAATGGTCCCTCATGACCAACTGTTGGCTCAATGGTCCCTTATGATCAACTATTGGCCAAATGGTCCCTCATGACCAAGGGTTGGCCCAGCGGTCCCTCGTGACCAACTGTGGGCCAAATGATCCCTTATGACCAACGGTTGGCCCAACGGTCCCTTTTGACCAAGGGTTGGCCCAACGGTCCCTCATGATCAACTGTTGGCCAAACAGTCCCTTATGACCAACTATTTGCCCAATGGTCCCTTGTGACCAAGTGTGGGCCAAATGGTCCCTCATGACCAAGGGTTGGCCCAATGGTCCCTCGTGACCAAGTGTCGGCCTAATGGTCTCTCATGACCAACGGTTGGCCAAATGGTGCCTTGTGACCAAGGGTTGGCCCAATGGTCCCTCGTGACCAGGTGTGGGCCTAATGGTCCCTCATGACCAAGGATTGGCCAAATGGTGCCTTGTGACCAAGGGTTGGCCCAATGGTCCCTCATGACCATGTGTTGGCCCAACGGTCCCTCATGACCAATGGTTGGCCAAATGCTCCCTTGTGACCAAGGGTTGGCCCAATGGTCCCTCATGACCAGGGGTTCGCCCAACAGTCCCTCATGACCAACTATTGGCCAAACAGTCCTTTGTGACCAACTATTTTCCCAATGATCCCTCGTCACCAAGTGTGGGCCAAATGGTCCCTCATGACCAAGGGTTGGCACAATGGTCCCTCGTGACCAAGTGTGGGCCTAATGATCCCTGATGACCAATGATTGGCCAAATGTTCCCTTGTGACCAAGGGTTGGCCTAACGGTCCCTTGTGACCAACTGTTGGCCAAATGCTCCCTCGTGACCAAGGGTTGGCCCAATGGTGCCTCATGACCAAGGGTTGGCCTAGTGGTCCCTCGTGATCAACTACTGGCCCAACAGTCCCTCATGACCAACTATTGGCCAAACGGTCCCTCATGACTAAGAGTTGGCCCAACAGTCCCTCAGGACCAAGTGTTTTCCAAACGAGCCTTCACGACCAAGGGTTGCCCCAACAGACCCTTGTGACCAAGTGTTGGCCCAACGGTCCCTCGTGACCAAGTGTTGGCCCAACGGTCCCTCGTGACCAACTACTGGCCCAACAGTCCCTCATGACCAACTGTTGGCCAAATGGTCCCTCATGACTAAGAGTTGGCCCAATAATCCCTCGAGACCAAGTGTTCGCTAAATGGGCCTTCACGACCAAGGGTTGCCCCAACAGACCCTTGTGACCAAGTGTTGGCCCAACGGTCCCTCGGGACCAAGTGTTCGCCAAATGGGCCTTCATGACCAAGGGTTGCCCCAACAGACCCTTGTGACCAAGTGTTGGCCCAACGGTCCCTCGTGACCAAGTGTTGGCCCAACGGTCCCTCGTGACCAAATTTATAAGGGTGTAGGATGGTATGGATGAAACTAGCCCAATCAGCATATATGGGGAGAGGTAGTGTTCTCCCTAGGAGCACCGCACGGTGCTCTCATGAGAGTGCTCTACATTGGACCACCTTGCATAGTTGTTCTGGCACGAGCGCTCTCACATGACCAAGTGATCGTCCAATGGACCCTCATGACCAAGTGTTGGCGAAACGATTCCTCATGACCAAGCGTTGATCCAACGGTCCCTCGTGACCAACTATTTTCCCAATGGTCCCTCATGACCAACTGTGGGCCAAATGGTCCATCGTGACCAAGGGTTGGCCCAATAGTCCCTCATGACCAAGTGTTGGCTAAATAGTCCCTCATGACCTATGGTTGGCCAAATGGTCCCTCATGACCAATGGTTGGCCCAACGGTCCCTTATGATCAATTGTTGGCCAAATAGTTCCTTGTGACCAATTGTTTGCCCAACGATCCCTTGTGACCAAGTGTGGGCCAAATGGTCCCTCATAACCAAGGGTTGGCCCAATGGTCCCTCGTGACCAAGTGTTGGCCCAATGATCCCTCATGACCAACGGTTGGCCAAACATTCCCTCATGACCAAGGGTTGGCCCAATGGTCCCTTGTAACCAACTGTTGGCCAAATGGTCCCTCGTGACCAAGGGTTGGCCCAGCGGTCCCTCCTAATCAACTATTGGCCAAATGGTCCCTCGTGACCAAGGGTTAGCCCAATGCTCCCTCGTGATCAAGTGTTCGCCAAACAGTCCCTCGTGACCATGGGTTGCCACAACGGACCCTCATGACCAAGGGTTGGCCCAATGGTTCCTCGTGACCAAGTGTTGGCCCAACGGTCCATCGTGAACAAATTTATAAGGGTGCATATATGGGGAGAGGTAGCTTTCTCCCTAGGAGCTCTGCATAGTGCTCTCCATTGGAGCACCTCGCATAGCTACACTAGCACGAGCGCTCTCACGTGACCAAGTGATGGTTCAACGGATCATCATGACCAAGTGTTGGCCAAATGGTCCCTTGTGACCAAGCGTTGATCCAACGGTCCCTCATGACCAATTGTTTTCCCAATAATACCTCATGACCAATTGTGGGCCAAATGGTCCCTCGTGACCAAGGGTTGCCCCAATGGTCCCTCATGACCATGTGTTGGCCCAACAGTCCATCGTGACCAATGGTTGGCCAAATGGTCCCTTGTGACCAAGGGTTGGCCCAACAGTCCCTCGTGACCAAGGGTTGGCCCAACGGTTCCTTGTGACCAACTATTGGCCAAACAGTCCCTTGTGACCAATTGTTTGCCTAACTATCCCTCATGACCAAGTATGGGCCAAATGGTCCCTCATGACCAAGGGTTGGCCCAATGGTCCCTCATGACCAAGTGTTGGCCCAATGGTCCCTCGTGACCAATAGTTGGCCAAATGTTCCCTGGTGACCAAGGGTTGGCCCAATAGTCCCTCATGACCAAGTGTTGGCCAAACAGATCATCATGATGAATGGTTGGCCCAATGAATCCTCGTGACCAAGTTTTGGCTGAACAGTCCCTCGTGACCAACTATTAGCCAAAGCATCCCTCGTGACCAAGTGTGGGCCATATAGTCCCTCGTGACCAAGTGTTTCCCCAATGGTCCCTCAGGACCAAGTGTTGGCCAAATGATCCCTTGTGACCAAGGGTTGGCCTAACAGTCCCTCGTGACTAAGTTTTGACCAAACGATCCCTCGTGACCAAGTGTTGGCCCAACGGTCCCTCGTGACCAAGTGTTGGCCAAACGGTCCCTCGTGACAAACTGTTGACCAAACGGACCCTCGTGACCAAGGGTTGGACCAACGGTCCCTTGTGATGAAGTGTTGGCCCAACGGTCCCTCTTGATCAAATTTATATAGGTGTAGGAAGGTATGGCTGAAATTGGCCCAATCAGCATATATGGGGAGAGGTAGCATTCTCCCTTGGAGCACCGCAAGGTGCTCTCATGAGAGTGCTCTCCATGGGAGCACCTCGCATAGCTGTGCTAGCACGAGTGCTCTCATGTGGCCAAGGGATGATGCAACGAACCCTCATTACCAAGTGTTGGCCAAACGGTTCCTCGTGACCAAGCATTGATCCAACGGTCCCTCATGACCAAGGGTTGGCCCAATGATCCCTCGTGACCAAGAGTTGGCCCAACGGTCCCTCGTGACCAATGGTTCGCCAAACGGTCCCTCATGACCAACAGTTGGCCAAACGGTCCCTCATGACCAAGGGCTAGCCCAACGGTCCCTTGTGACAAAGGGTTGGCCCAATGGTCTCTCATGATCACGGGTTGGCCCAACAGTCCCTCGTGACCAACTATTAGCTAAACAGTCCCTTGTGACCAATTGTTCACCCAACGGTCCCTCGTGACATAGTGTGGGCCAAATGGTCCCTCATGACCAAGGGTTGGCGCAATGGTCATTCGTGACCAAGTGTTGGCCTAATGGTCCCTTGTAACCAACAGTTGGCCAAACAGTTCCTCATGACCAAGGGTTGGCCCAATAGTCCCTCATGACCAACTGTTGGCCAAACAGAGCATCGTGATGAACGGTTGGCCCAACAAACCCTCGTGACCAACTGTTGGCCCAACGGTCCCTCATGACCAATTATTAGCCAAAGCGTTCCTCATGACCAAGTGTTGGCCCAACAGTCCCTCATGATCAAGTGTTGGCCAAAGGATCCCTCATGACCAAGGGTTGGCCCAATGTTCCCTCGTGACCAAGTGTTGGCCAAATGGTCCCTTGTGACCAAGTGTTGGCCCAACGGTCCCTCGTGACCAAGTGTTGGCCAAACGGTCCCTCATGACAAAGTGTTGGCCAAATGGACCCCCATGACCAAGGTTTGGCCAAATGGTCACTCGTGACCAAGTGTTGGCCCAACAGTCCCTCGTGACCAAATTTTTAAGGGTTCAAGATGCTATGGATGAAACTAGCCTAATCAGCATATATGGGGAGAGGTAGCGTTCTCCCTGGGAGCACTTCATGGGGCTCTTGTGAGAGTGCTCTCCATGGGAGCACCTTTCATAGCTGCGCTAGCATGAGCGCTCTCACGAGACCAAGTGATGGCCCAACAGACCCTCATGACCAAGTGTCGGCAAAACAGTCACACGTGACCAAGCATTGAACCAACGATCCCTCATGACCAAGTGTTGGCCCAATAGACCATCATGACCAAGTGATGTCCCAACAGACCCTCGTGACCAACTAATAGCAAAATGGATCCTCGTGACCAAGGGTTGGCCCAACGGTCCCTCGTGACCAAGTGTTGGCCCAACAGTCCCTCGTGACTAAGGGTTGGCTGAATGGACCCTCATGACCAAAGTTTGGCCCAATGGTCCCTCGTGACCATGAGTTGGGCCAACGGTCCCTCATGATTAAGTGTTGGCCCAATGGACCCTCCTGACCAAGGGTTGGCCCAACGGTCCCTCGTGACCAAGTGTTGGCCAAACGGTCCCTCATGACCAAGGGTTGGCCCAACAGTCCCTCATGATCAAGTGTTGGCCAAAGGATCCCTCATGACCAAGTGTCGGCAAAACAGTCACACGTGACCAAGCATTGAACCAACGATCCCTCATGACCAAGGGTTGGCCCAACAGTCCCTCGTGACTAAGGGTTGGCTGAATGGACCCTCATGACCAAAGTTTGGCCCAATGGGCCCACGTGACCATGAGTTGGGCCAACGGTCCCTCATGATTAAGTGTTGGCCCAACGGTCCCTCATGACCAAGGGTTGGCTCAACGGTCCCTCATGACCAATGGTTGGGGAAACGGTCCCTCATGACCAAGCATTGATCCAATTGTCCTTCATGACCAACTGTTTGCCCAAAATTCTCTCATGACCAATGGTTGCCCAAACGGTCCCTCTTGACCAAGGGTTGGCCCAACAGTCCCTCATGACCAGGTGTTGGCCCACAGATCCCTCATGACCAACGATTGGTCAAACGGTCCCTCATGACTAACAGTTGGCCAAATGGTCCCTCGTGACCAACGGTTCACCAAACAGTCCCTCTTGACCAAGGGTTGGCCCAACGGTCCCTCGTGACCAAGGGTTGGCCCAACGGTCCCTCATGACCAACTATTGGCCAAATAGTCCCTTGTGACCAACTGTTTGCCCAATGGTCTCTCGTGACCAAGTGTGGGCCAAATGGTCCCTCATGACCAAGGGTTGGCCTAATGGTCCCTCGTGACCAAGTGTGAGCCCAATGGTCCCTCATGACCAATGGTTGGCCAAATGGTCCCTTGTGACCAAGGGTTGGCCCAACGGTCCCTTGTGACCAACTCTTGGCCAAATCGTCCCTCGTGACCAAGGGTTGGCCGAATGGTCCCTCATGACCAAGAGTTGGCCCAGCGGTCCCTCATGACCAAGTGTTGGCCCAACAATCCCTCGTGATCAACTGTTGGCCAAACGGTCCCTTGTGACCAAGGGTTGGCCCAACAGTCCCTCGTGATCAAGTGTTCACCAAACAGGACTTCATGACCAAGGGTTGCCCCAACAGACCCTCATGACCAAGTGTTGGCCCAACGGTCCCTCGTGACCAAGTGTTGGCGCAACGGTCCCTCATGACCAAGTGTTGGCCAAACGGATCCTCGTGACCAATGGTTCGCCCAATAGTTCCTCGTGATCAAATTTATAAGGGTGCAGGATGGTATGGCTGAAACTGTTCCAATCAGCATATATGGGGAGAGGTAGCGTTCTCCTTGGGAGCACTACACGGTGCTATCACGAGAGTGCTCTCCATTGGAGCACCTCGCATAGCTACACTAGCACGAGCACTATCATGTGACCAAGTGATGGTCCAATAGACCCTCATGACCAAGTGTTGGCCAAACGGTCCCTTGTGACCAAGCGCTAATCCAACGGTCCCTCGTGACCAACTATTTGCCCAACGGTCCCTCATGACCAACTGTGGGCCAAATGGTCCCTTGTGACCAAGGGTTGGCCCAATGGTCCCTTGTGACCATGTGTTGGCCCAATGGTCCCTCATGATCCACAGTTGGCCAAACGCTCCCTCATGATCAAGGGTTGGCCCAACGCTCCCTCGTGACCAAGGGTTGGCCCAATGGTCTGTCATGACCAACTGTTTTCCCAATGGTCCCTTGTGACCAAGTGTGGACCAAATGGTCCCTCATGACCAAGGCTTGACCCAATGGTCCCTCATTACCAACAGTTGGCCAAATGGTCCCTCATGACCAAGGGTTGGCCCAACGGTCCCTCGTGACCAACTATTGGCCAAATGGAGCATCGTGACAAACGGTTGGCCCAACGAACCCTTGTGACCAAGTGTTGGCCCAACAGTCCCTCGTGACCAACTATTGGCCAAAGCATCCCTCATGACCAAGTGTGGGCCATACGATCCCTCATGACCAAGTGTTGGCCCAACGATCCCTCATGACCAAGTGTTGGCCAAACGGTCCCTCGTGACCAAGGGTTGGCCCAACGGTCCCTCGTGACCAAGTGTTGGCCAAATGGTTCCTCATGACCAAGTGTTCGCCCAATGGTCCCTCGTGACCGAGTGTGGGCCAAATGATCACTCTTGACCCAGTGTTGGCCCAATGGTCCCTCATGACCAAATTTATAAGGATGCAGCATGGTATGGCTGATACTAGCCCAATCAACATATATGGGGAGAGGTAACATTCTCCCTAGGGGCACCGCACGGTGCTCTCCCAAGAGTGCTCTCAATGGGAGCACCTCGCATAGCTGCATTGGCACGAGCGCTCTGACGAGACCAAGTGTTGGCCCAATGGACCCTCGTGACCAAGTTTTGGCCAAACGGTCCCTCGTGACCAAGCATTGAACCAATGGTCCCTCATGACCAAGTGTTGACCCAATAGACCATCGTGACCAAGCGATGGCCCAACGGAACCTCATGACCAACTGTTGGCCAAACGGACCCTCGTGACCAAGGGTTCATCCAACAGACCCTCGTGTCCAAGTGTTAGTCCAACGGTCCCTCATGACCAAGTGTTGGTCCAATGGTCTCTCATGACCAAGGGTTGGCCCAATGGTACCTCGTGACCAAGCGTTGGCCACACGGACCTGCGTGAACAAGTGTTGGCCAAACAGACCCATTTGATCAAGTGTTGGCCAAATCATCCCTCGTGACCAAGTGTTGGCCCAATGGTCCCTTGTGACCAAATTTATAAGGATGCAGGATGGTATGACTAAAACTAGCCCAATCAACATATGTGGGGAGAGGTAGCGTTCTCCTTGGCAGCACTGCACGGTGCTCCCACGAGAGTGCCCTCAATGGGAGCACCTTGCATAGTTGTGCTAGCACGAGCACTCAAACGAGACCAAGTGTTGGCCCAATGGACCCTTATGACCAAGTGTTGGCCAAACGGTCCCTCATGACCAAGTGTTGGCCCAACGGTCCCTCGTGACCAGGTGTTGGCCAAACAGAGCATCGTGATGAACGGTTGGCCCAACGAACCCTCATGACCAAGTGTTGGCTCAACAGTCCCTTGTGACCAACTGTTGGCCAAAGCATCCCTCGTGACCAAGTGTGGGCCATATGGTCCCTAGTGACCAAGTGTTGGCCCAACGGTCCCTCATGACCAAGTGTTGGCCAAATGGTCCCTCGTGACCAAGGGTTGGCCCAACGGTCCCTCGTGACAAAGTGTTGGCCAAACTGTCCCTCGTGACCAAGTGGTTGCCCAAAGGTCCCTTGTGACCAAGTGTTGGCTAAACAATCCCTCATGATAGAGTGTTGCCCAAATGAACCCTCATGACCAAGGGTTGGCCCAACGGTCCCTCGTGACCAAGTGTTGGTCCAACAGTCCCTCATGACCAAATTTTTAAGGGTGCAGGATGGTATGGCTGAAACTGACCCAATTAGCATATATCGGGAGAGGTAGCGTTCTCCCTGGGAGAACCAAATGGTGCTCTTGTGAGAGTGCTCTCCATGGGAGCACCTTGCATAGCTGTGCTAGCACGAGCGCTCTCACGAGACCAAGTGATGGCCCAATGGACCCTCGTGACCAAGTGTTGGCCAAACGATCCCTCGTGAGCAAGCGTTGATCCAACGGTCCCTCATGACCAACTATTTGCCCAACGGTCCCTCGTGACCAACTGTGGGCCAAATGGTCCCTCGTGACCAAGTGTTGGCCCAAGGGTCCCTCATGACCAACGGTTGGCCAAACGGTCCCTCGTGACCAATGGTTGGCCAAAAGGTCCCTCATGACCAAGGGTTGGCCCAACGGTCCTTCATGATCAAGTGTTGTCCCAATAGTCCCTCATGACCAAGGGTTGGCCGAACGGACCCTCCTGATCAAGGGTTGGCCCAACGGTCCCTCATGATCAAGTGTTGGCCCAATGGACCCTCCTAACCAAGGGTTGGCCCAGCGGTCCCTCATGACCAAGTGTTGGCACAACCGTCCCTCGTGACCAAGTGTTGGCGCAACCGTCCCTCATGACCAAGGGTTGGTCCAACGGTCCCTTGTGAACAAGTGTTGGTGCAACGATTCGTCATGACTAAGTGTAGGCCAAATGGACCCTCATGGCCAAGGGTTGGCCCAAAGGTCCCTCGTGACCAAAGGATGGCCAAATGGTCCCTCGTAACCAAGGGTTGGCCCAATGGTTCCTCATGACCAAGAGTTGACGGAATAGTTCCTCGTGACCAAGTGTTGGACAAATGGACCCTCATGACCAAGGGTTGGCCCAACGGTTCCTCATGACCAAGGGTTGGCCCAATGATCCCTCATGACCAAGTGTTGGCCTAATGATCCCTCATGCCAAACTATTGGCCAAATGGTCCCTCATGACCAAGGGTTGGCCCACCAGTCCCTCATGACAAATTGTTGGCCAAACAGTCCCTCCTAACCAAGTGGTTGCCCAATGGTCCCTCGTGACCAAGTGTTGGCCAAACGGTCCCTCGTGACAAAGTGTTGGCCAAACGGACCCTCATGACCAAGGGTTGGCCCAACGGTCCCTCATGACCAAGTGTTGGCCCAACGGTCCCTCGTGACCAGATTTTTAAGGGTGTAGGATGGTATGGCTGAAACTAGCCCAATCAACATATATGGGGAGAGGTAGCGTTCTCCCTGGAGGTACTGCACGGTGCTCTCATGAGAGTGCTTTCCATTGGAGCACCTTGCATAACTGCGCTAGCATGAGCGCTCTCACGATACCAAGTGATGGCCCAACGGACCCTCGTGACCAAGAGATCGTCCAATGGATCCTCGTGATCAAGTGTTGGCCAAATAGTCCCTCGTGAGCAAGCGTTGATCCAATGGTCCCTCATGACCAACTGTTTACCCAACGGTCCCTCATGACCAACTGTGGGCCAAATGGTCCCTCGTGACCAAGGGTTGGCCCAAGGGTTCCTTGTGACCAACGGTTGGCCAAATGGTCCCTCATGAACAACAGTTGGCCAAACGGTCCCTTGTGACCAACGGTTCGTGACCAGATTTTTAAGGGTGTAGGATGGTATGGCTGAAACCTCATGACCAAGTGTGGGCCCAATGGTCCCTCGTGACCAATGGTTGGCCAAATGGTCCCTCGTGATCAAGGGTTGTCCCAACGGTCCCTCGTGACCAACTGTTGGCTAAACAATCCCTTGTGACCAACCATTTGCCCAACGGTCCCTCCGTCAGAGCATAGCCGAACTATTTGCCCAATTGAGGCATTCTCCTTGAGAGCTGCCTCCATCAGAGTAGCCTTCGCAAGATCATTCTCCTTGAGAGCACCTTGCACCCTCGTGTGAATGTTCTCTTCGAGAGCGCCCTCCCCGAGAGCAGCCTCCATGAGAGCGTTCTCCATGAGAGCACCTTGCGTTATGCACGTGAGAGTTTTCACCTTGAAAGCATTCTTTTGGAAAGCGCCCTTCCTAAGAGTGCTCTCCCTAAGAATGCCCTCCTTGAGAGTGGTCTCCCTAAGGACGTCCTCATCGGTAGCATTCTCCTTGGAGTGCCCTCATTGAGAGCAGTGTCCCTGGAGAACGTCCTCCTTGAGAGCGATCTCCCTGAGAGCGCGCTCATGGGGATTGGTCTCCTTGAGAATAGTCTTTGTAAGAGTTCCCTCTCTGAGAGTGGTCTTCCTAAGGACGCCCTAATCGGGAGTGTTCTCCCTAGAGCACCCTCATTGAGAGCACCCTCATTGGGAGAAATCTCCTTGGGAGCGGTCTTCCTAAGAGTGCCCTCCTTGAGAACACCCTCCTTGAGAGCAATCTCACTGAGGATGCCCTCATTGGGAGCATTCTCCCTAGAGCACCCTCATTGAGAGTAGTCTCCATGGAAAACACCCTCCTTGAGAGTGGTCTTCCTAAGAGTGCCCTCCCTAAGAATTCCCTCCTTGAGAGTGGTCTCTCTGATAGCAGCCTCATCGGAAGCATTCTCCTTGGAGCACCCTCGTTGAGAGTGTTTTGTTAAAGAGTGCCCTCCTTGAGAGTGTTTTCCCTGAGAGCATCGTCCGTTAGAGTGGCCTCCATGAGAGCGTTCTCCATGAGAGCACCTTGCGTTATGCACG
>MNCI01001978.1:327332-339612 GCA_015680685.1 Gnetum montanum | reverse complement strand
GGAGAGCATTCTCCTTGAGAATGCCCTCCTTGAGAGTGCCTTGTGCTATGCACATGAGAGCGCTCTCCCTGAGAACGCTCTCCTTGAGCTCATCCTTCGTGACCAAATTTATAAGGATGCAGGACGGTATGGCTGAAACTGGTCCAATCAACATATATAGGGGGAGGTAGAGTTGACGACCGGTGGTAGTGATAGAGTGATATGTGGGTTTCTCCCCTAGGGATGCCTTGCCCTGCCCTCGATATCGCACACTCAAGAACCTGAGAACACCCTCCTTGAGAATGCCCTTCTTGAGAGCACCCTCCCTAAGAACGCCATCTGAAGAGCATTCTTCTTGAGAGCACCCTCATCATCAGCATTCTCCCTGGAGTGCCCTCGTTAAGAGAATTCTAGTGAAGAGTGCCATCCTTGAGAGTGTTCTTCCTGAGGGCATCCTTTGTTAGAGCAGTCTCCATGAGAGGGTTCTCCATGTGAGCACCTTGCGTTACACACGTGAGAGTTTTCACCTTGGGAGCGTTGTTTCGGAGAGCACCTTTCCTAAGAGTGACCTCCGTAAGAATACCCTTCTTGAGAGTGGTCTCCCTAAGGACTTCCTCATCGAGAGCATTTCCCTTGGAGCACCCTTGTTGAGAGCGGTCTCCCTAAGATCACCCTCATTGGGAGCATTTTTCTTGAGAGCGGTCTTCCTAAGAACGCCCTCCCTTAGAATGCCCTCCTTGAGAGAGATCTCCCTGAGGACACCTTCATTGGGAGCATTCTCCCTGGAGTGCCCTCGTTAAGAGCACCCTCATGGAGAGTGGTCTCCCTAAGGATGACCTCATCAAGAGCGTTCTCCCTGGACCACCCTCGTTGAGAGCGGTCTCCCTAGAGCACCATCATTGGGAGTGTTCTCCCTGGAGCAACCTCCTTGAGATCACTTTTCATTATGCACGGGAGTGTGTTCTCTTCTTGCGAGAGTGCCATTGTTGAGATTTTTGTCTTGGAGAGCTACCTCCATTAGAACACCCTCCTTGAGATCGGTGTCATTGTGGACACCCTCTTTGAGAGTGTCCTCCTTAAGAGTTTTCTACGTGAGATCGGCCTCCTCTAGAGCATCCTTATTGAGAGTGCCCTCATCAGGAGCGGTCTTTGTTTGAGTGGCCATCTGAAGAGTGTTCTTCTTGATAGCACCCTCATCGTGAGTGTTCTCCCTAGAGTGCCCTCATTGAGAGTGTTCTGTCGAAGAGTGCTGTCCTTGAGAGCATTCTTGCTGAGAGCATTCTCCTTGAGGGCATCCTCCATTAGAGCAATCTTTGTGAGAGCATTCTCATTTAGAGAATTCTCCATATGAGCACCTTGCATTCCACACATGAGAGTTTTTACCTTGAGAGTGTTGTTTCAAAGAGCACCTTTCCTAAGAGTGTCCTCCTTGAGAACACCCTTCTTGAGAGCAGTCTCCTTGAGGATGTCCTCATTGAGAGTGTTCTCCCTGGCGCATTCTTGTTGAGAGAAGTCTCCTTGGAGAATGCCCTCCTTGAGAGTGGTCTCCTAGAGAGTAGTCTTCCTAGGAGTGCCCTCCCTGAGAACAGCCCTCCTTGAGAGCGGTCTCCCTAAGGACGACCTCATCGAGAGCATTCTCCTAGGAGTGCCCTCATTGAGAGCACCCTTATGGAGAGTGGTCTGCCTGAGGACGCCCTCATCAGGACTGTTCTCCCTGGACTGTCCTCATTGAGAGTGGTCTCCCTAGAGCATCGTCATTGGGAGCATTCTCACTAGAGTGACCTCCTTGAGATCACTTTTCATTATACACATGAGAGTGTTCTCTTGGAGAGCTACCTCCATTAGAACACCCTCCTTAAGATCAGTGTTCCTAGACACGCCCTCTTTAAGAGTTTCCTCCTTAAGAGCATTCTACGTGAGTTTGGCCTCCTCGAGAGCATCCTCATTAAGAGCACCCTCGTCGGGAGTGATCTTTGTTTGAGTAGCCATCTAAAGAGCATTCTTCTTAATAGTGCCCTCATCATGAGCATTCTTCCTGGAGTGCCCTTGTGGAGAGCGTTCTATCGAAGAGTGTTGTCCTTGAGAGCGTTCTTGCTGAGAGCGTTCTTCCTGAGGGCATCCTCCATTAGAGTAGTCTCCATGAGAGCATTCTCATTTACAGTGTTTGTGAGCACCTTGCGTTACGCACGTGAGAGTTTTCACCTTGAGAGTGTTGTTTCAGAGAGCACCTTTTCTAAGAGTGCCCTCCCTGAGAATGTCCTTCTTGAGAGCAGTCTCCCTGAGGACATCCTCATCGAGAGCGTTCTCCCTAGAGCACCCTCGTCCAGAGCGGTCTCCCTGGAGAATGCCCTCCTTGAGAGCAGTCTCTCTGAGATCACTCTCATCTGGAGCGGTCTCCTGAAGAGTAGTCTTCCTAAGAGCACCCTCCATGAGAATGGCCCTCCTTGAGAGTGGTCTCCCTAAGGACACCCTAGTCAGGAGCATTCCCTTGGAGCGCCCTCATGGAGAGCACCCTCATCGGGAGTGGTGTCCTTGAGAGTGGTCTTTCTAAGAGTGCCCTCCATGAGAATGCCCTCCTTGAGAGCAGTCTCCTTGAGGATGCCATCATCGGGAGCATTCTCCCTGGAGTCCACTAGTTCAGAGCAGTCTCCCAGGAGAACACCCTCCTTGATAGCGATCTCCTTGAGAGTGCTCTTCCTAAGAGTACCCTCCCTGAGACTACCCTCCTTAGGAGTGGTCTCCTTGAGGATGGCCTCCTTGACAGGGTCCTCCTTAAGAACATTCTCCATAAGAGTGCCCTCCCTGAGAGTACCCTTGGTTAGCACTGGCCTTCGGAGAGCATTCTCCTTGAGAACATCCTCCCCAAGAGCGCCTTGCGCTATGCAAGTGAGAGAACTCTCCCTGATAGCGCTCTCCTTGAGCTCATCCTTCATGATCGAATTTATAAGGGTGTAGGATGGTATGGCTGAAACTGGCCCAATCAACATATATAGGGGGAGGTAGAGTTGATGACCGGTGGTAGTGAAAGAGTGATACATGGGTTTCTCCCCCAAGGATGCCTTGCCCTGCCCACGATATCGCACACTTGAGAACCTGAGAATGCCCTCCTTGAAAATGCCCTTCTTGAGAGTGCCCTCCCTGAGAACGCCATTTGAAGAGCATTCTTCTTGAGAGTGCCCTCATCGCGAGCATTCTCTCTGGAGTGCCCTCGTTGAGAGCATTTTGGTGAAGATTTTCTTCCTTGAGAGTGTTCTTCCTGAGGGCATCCTTTGTTAGAGAACTCTCCATGAGAGTGTTCTAGTGAAGAGTGCCATCCTTGAGAGTGTTCTTCCTGAGGGCATCATCCGTTAGAGCAGTTTCCATGAGAGCGTTTTCCATGTGAACACCTTGCATTACGCATGTGAGAGTTTTTACCTTGGGAGAATTGTTTTGGAGAGTACCTTTCCTAAGAGTGACCTCCTTGAGAATGCCCTTCTTGAGATAAGTCTCCCTAAGGACGTCCTCATCAAGAGCACCCTCGTTGAGAGTGGTCTCTTTGGAGAATTCCCTCCTTGAGAGTGCTCTCCCTGAGATCACCCTCATTGGGAGTGTTTTCCTTGAGAGTGGTCTTCCTAAGAATGCCCTCCTTGAGAGCAATCTCCCTGAGGATGCCTTCATCGAGAGTGTTCTCTCTGGAGTGCCCTCGTTGAGAGCACTCTCATGGAGAGCGGTCTTCCTGAGGATGCCCTCATCGGGAGAATTCTCCCTAGACCATCCTCGTTGAGAGTAGTCTTCTTGGAGCACCATCATTGGGAGCGTTCTCCCTAGAGCGACCTCCTTGAGATCACTTTTCGTTATGCAAGGGAGAGTGTTCTCTGCAAGAGCATCATTGTTGAGATTGTTATCTTGGAGAGCTACTTCCATTAGAACACCCTCCTTGAGATCGGTGTCACTGTGGATGCCCTCTTTGAGAGTGTCCTCCTTCAGAGCATTCTACATGAGATCAGCCTCCTCAAGAGCATCATCATTGAGAGTGCCCTCATCGGGAGTGGTCTTCGTTTGAGCGGCCATCTGAAGAGCATTCTTCTTGATAGTGCCCTCATCGTGAGCGTTCTCCCTTGAGTGGCCTCATTTAGAGCGTTCTGTTGAAGAGTGCTATTCTTGAGAGCGTTCTTGCTAAGAGAATTCTTCCTAAGGGCATCCTCCATTAGAGCAGTCTCTGTGAGAGTGTTCTCATTTAGAGAATTCTCCATGTGAGCACCTTGTGTTACGCACGTGAGATTTTTCACCTTGAGAGCATTGTTTTGGAGAGCACCTTTTCTAAGAGTGCCCTCCCTAAGAACGCCCTTCTTGAGAGCGGTCTCCTTGAGGACATCATCGTCGAGAGCATTCTCCCTAGAGTGCCCTCATTTAGTGTGGTCTCCCTGGGGAATTACCTCCTTGAGAGCAGTCTCTCTGAGATCGTTCTCATCGGGAGCGGTCTCCTAGAGAGCAGTCTTCCTAAGAGCATCCTCCTTGAGAACGGCCCTCCTTGAGAGCGGTCCCCCTGAGGACACCCTCGTCAGGAGCATTCCTCTGGAGCACCCTTGTTGAGAGTGCCCTCATGCAGAGTAGTCTCCCTAAGGATGCCCTCATCGGTTTGTTCTCCCTAGACTACCCTTGTTGAGAGCAATCTCCCTGGAGCACCATCATTGGAAGCATTGTCAGTGGAGTGACCTCCTTGAGATCACTTTTTGTTATAGACATGAGAGTGTTCTCTACGAGATCGCCATTGTTGAGATTGTTCTCTTGGAGAGATAACTCCATTAGAACATCCTCCTTGAGATCAGTGTCGCTGGGGATGCCCTTTTTGAGAGTGTCCTCCTTAAGAGTGTTCTACATGAGTTTAACCTCCTCGAGAGAGTCCTCATTGAGAGCGCCCTCATCGGGAGTGGTCTTCATTTGAGCAGCCATCTAAAGAGCGTTCTTCTTGATAACACCCTCATCATGAGTGTTCTCCCTGGGGTGCCCTCATTTAAGGCATTCTATCAAAGAGTGCCATCCTTGAGAGTGTTCTTGCTAAGAGCATTCCCCCTGAGGGCATCCTTCGTTAGAGTAGTCTCTGTGAGAGCATTCTCATTTAGAGCGTTCTCCATGTGAGCACCTTGCGTTATGCACGTGAGAGTTTTCACCTTGAGAGTGTTCTTTTGGAGAGCACCTTTCCTATGAGTGCCCTCCCTGAGAACGTCCTTCTTGAGAGTAGTCTCCCTGAGGACATCCTCATCGAGAGTGTTCTCCCTGGAGCACCCTCATCCAGAGCGGTCTCTCTAGAGAATGTCGTCCTTAAGAGTGGTCTCTCTGAGATTGCTCCCATCAGGAGTGGTCTCCTAGAGAGTGGTCTTCCTAAGGGTGCCCTTCATGAGATGGTCCTCCTTGAGAGCGGTCTCCCTACAGATGCCCTAGTCAAGAGTGTTCCCCTAGAGCACCCTCGTGGAGAGGGCCCTCATCGGGAGCTGTGCCCTTGAGAGTGATCTTCCTAAGAGTGCCCTCCCTGAGAATTCCCTCCTTGAGAGCAGTCTCCTTGAGGATGCCCTCATCAGGAGCATTCTCCCTAGAGCACCTTGGTTGAGAACAGTTTCCCAAGAGAACACCCTCCTTGATAGCGGTCTCCTTGAGATCGCTCTTCCTAAGAGTGCCCTCCCCGAGACCGCCCTCCTTGGGAGCGGTCTCCTTGAGGATGGCCTCCTTGATAGGCTCCTCCTTAAGAATGTTCTCCATCATAGCGCCCTCCCTAAGAGCACCCTTGATTAGAGCTCGCTTTTGGAGAGCATTCTCCTTGAGAATGCCCTTCCCAAGAGCACCTTGCGCTATTCATGTGAGAGTGCTCTTAGGGAGAGCGCTCTCATTGAGCTTGTCCTTCATGACCAAATTTATAAGGGTGCAGGACGGTATGGCTAAAACTGGTCCAATCAACATATATAGGAGGAGGTAGAGTTGATGACCGATGGTAGTGATAGAGAGATACGTGGGTTTCTCCCCCAGGGATGCCTTGCCCTGCCCATGATATCGCACACTTGAGAAGCTGAGAACGCTCTCCTTGAGGACACCCTTCTTAAGAGCGCCATCCCTGAGAATGCCATCTAAAGAGCGTTCTTCTTTAGAGTGCCCTCATCACGAGCGTTCTCCTTGGAGTGCCCTCGTTGAGAGCTTTCTGTCAAAGAGTGCTATCCTTGAGAGTGTTCTTGCCGAGAGCGTTCTTCCTGAGGGCATCCTTCGTTAGAGCAGTCTTCATGAGAGCGTTCTCCATGTGAGCACCTTGCGTTATGCACATGAGAGTTTTCACCTTGGGAGGGTTGTTTCAGAGAGCACCTTTCCTAAGAGTGACCTCCTTGAGAACGTCCTTATTAAGAGCGATCTCCCTGAGGATGACCTCATCGAGAGCATTCTCCCTGGAGCGTCCTCATTTAGAGTGGTATCTTTGGAGAATGTCCTCCTTGAAAGCAGTCTCCCTGAGATCGCCCTCATCAGGAGAATTTTCCTTGAGAGCAATCTTCCTAAGAACTCCCTCCCTAAGAATGCCCTCCTTGAGAGTGATCTCATTGAGGACACCTTCATTGGGAGTGTTCTCCCTGNGAGAGTGATCTCATTGAGGACACCTTCATTGGGAGTGTTCTCCCTGAAGTGCCCTCATTGAGAGCACCCTCATGGAGAGCGGTCTCCCTGAGGATGACCTCATCGAGAGCATTCTCCCTGGAGCGTCCTCATTGAGAGTGGTCTCCCTGGAGAATGCCCTCCTTGAGAGTGATCTCATTGAGGACACCTTCATTGGGAGTGTTCTCCCTGGAGTGCCCTCATTGAGAGCACCCTCATGGAGAGCGGTCTCCCTGAGGATGACCTCATCGAGAGCATTCTCCCTGGAGCGTCCTCATTGAGAGTGGTCTCCCTGGAGAATGCCCTCCTTGAGAGTGGTATCTCTGAGTTTACTCTCATCCGAAGCGATCTCCTGGAGAGCAGTCTTCCTAATAGCACCCTCCCTAAGAATGGCTCTCCTTGAGAGCAGTCCCCTTGAGGACTACCTCATCGGGAGCATTTTCCCTAGAGTGCCCTTGTTGAGAGCACCCTAATGGAGAGCGGTCTCCTTGAGGACACCCTTATCAGGACCATTCTTCCTGGACTGCCTTGTTGAGAGTGGCCTCCCTGTAGTGCCGTCGTTGGGAGCGTTCTCCTTGGAGCGACCTCCTTAAGATCACTTTTCATTATACACATGAGAGTTTTCTCTGCGAGAGCGCCATTGTTGAGATTGTTATCTTGGAGAGCTACCTCCATTAGAACACCCTCCTTCAGATCGGTGTTACTGGGGATGCCCTGTTTGAGAGCTTCCTCCTTAAGATCATTCTATGTGAGTTTGTCCTCCTCAAGAGTGTCCTCATTGAGAGCATCCTCATTGGGAGCAGTCTTCGTTTGAGCGGCCATCTAAAGAGCCTTCTTCTTGACAGCGCCCTCATCATGAGCGTTTCTCCCTTGAGTGCCCTCGTTGAAAGCATTCTGTTGAAGAGTGCTATCCTTGAGAGCATTCTTGCCAAGGGTGTTCTCCCTGAGGGCATCCTCTATTAGGGCATTCTCTGTGAGAGTGCTCTCATTTAGAGAGTTCTCCATGTGAGCACCTTGTGTTATGCACGTGAGAGTTTTCACCTTGAGAGTGTTGTTTCAAAGAGCACCTTTCCTAACAGTTCCCTCCTTGAGAATGCCCTTCTTGAGAGTGGTCTCCCTAAGGATGTTCTCATTGAGAGCATTCTTCCTGGAGTGCCCTCGTTTAGTGTGGTCTCCCTAGGGAATGCCCTCCTTGAGAGCGGTCTCTCTGAGATTGCTCTCATTGGGAGTGGTCTCCTAGAGAGTGGTCTTCCTAAGAGTGCCCTCCCTGAGAATGTCCCTCCTTCAGAGCGGTCCCCCTGAGGACATGCTCGTCAGGAGTGTTCCTTTGAAGCACCCTCATTGAGAGCTTCCTCATGGAGAGCAGTCTCCCTAAGGATGCCCTCATTGGGACGTTTCTCCCTGGACCGCCCTTATTGAGAGCGGTCTCCCTAGAGCGCCGTCATTAGGAGCGTTGTTAGTGGAGTGACCTCCTTGAGATCACTTTTCATTATACACATGAGAGTGTTCTCTATGAGAGCACCATTGTTGAGATTATTCTCTTGTAGAGCTACCTCCATTAGAACACCCTCCTTGAGATCGGTGTCGCTAGGGACGCCCTCTTTGAGAGTGTCCTCCTTAAGAGTATTCTACATGAGTTTGGCCTCCTCGAGAGCATCCTCATTGAGAGCGCCCTCATCATGAGCGGTCTTCATTTGAGTGGCCATCTGAAGAGCATTCTTCTTGATTGTACCCTCATCATGAGTGTTCTCCTTGGAGTGTCCTCGTTGAGAGCATTCTGTCGAAGAGTGCAGTCCTTGAGAGCATTCTCCCTGAGGGCATCCTCCATTACAGTAGTCCCTATGAGAAAATTCTCATTTAGAGCGTTCTCCATATGAGCACCTTGCATTACACATGTAAGAGTTTTCACCTTGAGAGTGTTGTTTCAGAGAGCACCTTTCCTGAGAGTGCCCTCCCTGAGAATGCCCTTCTTGAGATTGGTCTTCCTGAGGACATCCTCATCGAGAGTGTTCTCCCTGGAGGACCCTCATCCAAAGTGGTCTCCCTAGAGAATGCCCTCCTTGAGAGCGGTCTCTCTAAGATCGCTATGATTGGGAGTGGTTTCCTGGAGAGCGGTCTTCCTAAGAGCACCCTCCATGACAACGGGCCTCCCTGAGAGCAGTCTCCCTAGTGCACCCTCATCATGAGCGTTCTCCCTAGAGTGCCCTCGTTGAGAGCATTCTGTTGAAGAGTGCCATCCTTGAGAGTGTTCTTAGCAAGAGCAGTCTTCCTGAGGGCATCCGTTAGAGTAATCTTTGTGAGAGCATTCTCCCTGAGGGCATCCTCTGTTAGAGCAGTCTCCATTAGAGCGTTCTCCATGTGAGCACCTTGCGTTACACACATGAGATTTTTCACCTTGGGAGCATTGTTTCTGAGAGCACCTTTCCTAAAAGTGCCCTCCTTGAGAATGCCTTTCTTGAGAGTGATCTCCTTGAGGACGTCCTCATCAAGAACGTTCTTCCTGGAGCACCCTCATTGAGAGCAGTCTCATTGGAGAACACCCTTCTTGAGAGTGGTCTCTCTGAGATCACTCTCATTGGGAGTGATCTCCTAGAGAGCGCTCTTCCTAAGAGCATCCTCCCTGAGAATGGCTCTCCTTGAGAGCAGTCTGCTTGATGACTACCTCATCGGGCGCATTCTCCCTGGAGTGCCCTCCTTGAGAGTGCCCTCATGGAGAGTGGTCTCCCTGAGTATGCCCTCATTGGGACCGTTCTCCCTCGACCACCCTCATTGAGAGCGATCTCCCAAGAGCACCTTCATTGGGATTGTTCTCCATGCAACAACCTCCTTGAGATCACTTTTTGTTATACACGTGAGAGTGTTCTCTACGAGAGTGCCATTGTTGAGATTGTTCTCTTGGAGAGGTACCTCCATTAGAACATCCTCCTTGAGATCGGTGTTGCTGGGGAGGCCCTCTTTGAGAGTGTTCTCCTTAAGAGCGTTCTATGTGAGTTTGGCCTTCTCAAGAGCGTCCCCATTGAGATCGCCCTCATCGGGAGTGATCTTCATTTGATCGGCCATTTGAAGAGCATTCTTCTTGATAACACCCTCATCGTGAGCATTCTCCCTGGAGTGCCCTCGTTGAGAGTGTTCTATCGAAGAGTGTCATCCTTGAGAGTTTTCTTGCTGAGAGCATTCTCCCTGAGGGCATCCTCCATTAGAGCATTCTCCGTGAGAGCATTCTCATTTAGAGAATTTTCCATGTGAGCACCTTGTGTTACACACGTGAAAGTTTTCACCTTGAGAGCATTGTTTTGGAGAGCACCTTTCCTAATAGTGCCCCCCTGAGAACACCCTTCTTGAGAGCGGTCTCCCTAAGGACGTCCTCATCGAGAGCATTCTTGCTCAAGCACCCTCGTTCAGAGTGGTCTCCCTGGGGAACGCCCTCCTTGAGAGTGATCTCTCTAAGATCACTCTCATTGGGAGCGGTCTCCTCAAGAGTAGTTTTCCTAAGCACCCTCCCTGAGAATGGCCCTCCTTGAGAGTGGTCTCCTTGAGGATGCCCTCATCAGGAGCATTCATCTAGAGTGCCCTCGTTGAGAGCACCCTCATGGAGAGCGGTCTCCCCAAGGATGCCCTCATTGGGAGTGATCTCCTTGAGAGCAGACCTCGTTGAGAGTGCCCTCATTGGGAGCGATCTCCTTGAGAGTGGACTTTCTAAGAGCACCCTCCCTAAGAATGCCCTCCTTTACAGTGGTCTCCTTGAGGATGCCCTCATCTGGAGCGTTCTCCCTGGACCACCCTCATTGACAACGATCTCCCTGGAGCACCCTCGTTGAGAGCGTTCTCCTTGGAGTGCCCTCATTGAGAGCACCCTCATCAATAGCATTCTCCTTGGAGTGCCCTCATTGAGAAAACCCTCCTTGAGAGTGGTCTCTGTAACGACGGAAAACGTCGACAGCTGGAAATACCGATTGAAATTCCATGTACACAGCTTTAACCACGGATCCGCGTGAGGGCTAAGCTAGAAAAACAAATCCGCGGTGCCCTGAACGGTCTTGTCGATCAGACAGGGACTTACGGGTCAGTAAAAGTGGTGACGATTACGGATTTTTTTGTTTGCGTGATGTGATTTGTTGCGAAAGATCGTAAAATGGGGAGACAACGACGTAGATAAATCGCTACGAAGATAACGCTAAAACACCAGAAAGATGCCAATCGGGAGAGAAAAACAAGTGGATTTTGCAAAGATCAAAGATCTATGTTTCAATGCTGGATCGGATGTATGCTTCCGTGTATATTACGTTACAATGGGAGAAAGCCCCCAACAACTGGATACAAAATGAGCACAAAACAACAAGAAAACTGTCTAGCCAGAAATCTGATCTACCTTGTAGGCCCAAAGCTTAGGTGCAGGAATGGTCAAGCTCTGAAGTCCGTCAATCTTTTGAACGACAGAACCTGCTAACTGGGCGAGACGACTCTGTAATTCCCGTTCTGCTTCTTTGCTTCAGGTAGATCTGCTGTTAGGACTCAGGCGTGCTGCGTTCTGTTTCTGCTAAAGGGTAATGTTTGCAGCGATTACCAAGAGGTTGCTCTTGTTTCTCCATTCAAGGCAATAAGTATTTCCTTGTTCAGAAAATGCTCTTGTCCTCTTGATCTGCTGCCAACAAAAAGCGATAAGTGCTCTGGTGCTCTGGTTTGTTAACTTGTTAACTTGCTCTTCCCCCTTCGAAAAATCCCCCTTTTTTGGTGTATTTGTTAGGCGGGGTATTTATAGGCCGCGACACGCGCAACCCTGATGATGTGGGCCCGAATGTCGCGGATCCTGTTGGCGTGATTCTTTTAAGTCGGACTGCGACTACGCACAACACGCTTTTTTGCATGTTGTGTGTGTAATTGCGTGCTGTGCGTGTAAAGATCAGGACCATGATAGGTGTGTCTCGGCTGCGTTTGCGCTCATTCGCTTTGTGTTGCGTGTGTGAGCGCACTGACGTAAAAACAATGAATTCAAGATCGTTTTTACGCTCACCACGCAGCTGTGCATAGCAAAGCGTAAATGTAACGTACGCTCACTACGCAACCGTGCATGGTGAAGCGTAAACAAAGTACAACTTACGTTCATCACACAACTGCGTGTGATAAAGCGTAAATAATGCATAACTTATGCTTATCACGCAGCGGAGCGTGGTGGAGCGTAAGGAGCGTGCAACTTGAATCATGACCCACGCACTGGTACGCACCGCCGCATAACGAGCGTAAAGGCCACTTATGTATGCGCCGCAAGAGAAAGTGCCAACTCGTCGTACCTTTCTGGATTTTGCCTCTATTTTGGAGCTTATTACGCTCATCACGCTGCCGTGCATGGTGGAGCGTAAACTTGTCCTTAGACAAAATTCGCCTCTAACTGTCCTGGAGCCTATTACGCTCATCACGCTGCCGTGCGTGGTAGAGCGTAAAACTTGTTCTTAGATAAATTCGAGGCGCGTTCTCGCTCAAATTACGAATCTTCGCCTGAGGCCGACCCGTAATTTTCACGGTGTTTCAATGGCCCCTCTTTGTTGACGGTTAGAGGGCTTACCCGAAAAACGTCGACAAAGAATGCGAAACACCGGATTGGTAGAAGCAAGAACAACGTTCATCCATGTCTACTCAGGTTTTGCTCTGTTTACGTAAAAGGAAGGCTGGCGAGTATGAGAGGAAGGATATAACT
>MNCI01001978.1:255999-326507 GCA_015680685.1 Gnetum montanum | reverse complement strand
GGGGAGACAACGACGTAGATAAATCGCTACGAAGATAACGCTAAAACACCATAAAGATGCCAATCGGGAGAGAAAAACAAGTGGATTTTGCAAAGATCAAAGATCTATGTTTCAATGCTGGATCGGATGTATGCTTCCGTGTATATTACGTTACAATGGGAGAAAGCCCCCAACAACTGGATACAAAATGAGCACAAAACAACAAGAAAACTGTCTGGATAGAAATCTGATCTACCTTGTAGGCCCAAAGCTTAGGTGCAGGAATGATCAAGCTCTGAAGTCCGTCGATCTTTTGAACGACAGAACCTGCTAACTGGGCGAGACGACTCTGCAATTCCCGTTCTGCTTCTTTGCTTCGGGTAGATCTGCTGTTAGGACTCAGGCGTGCTGCGTTCTATTTCTGCTAAAGGGTAATGTTTGCAGCGATTACCAAGAGGTTGCTCTTGTTTCTCCGTTCAAGGCGATAAGTATTCCCTTGTTCAGAAAATGCTCTTGTCCTCTTGATCTGCTGCCAACAAAAAGCGATAAGTGCTCTAGTGCTCTGGTTTGTTAACTTGTTAACTTGCTCTTCCCCCTTCGAAAAATCCCCCTTTTTTGTGTATTTGTTAGGCGGGGTATTTATAGGCCACGACACGCGCAACCCTGATGATGTGGGCCCGAATGTCGCGGATCCTGTTGGCGTGATTCTTTTAAGTTGGACTGCGACTACGCACAACACGCTTTTTTGCGTGCTATGCGTGTAATTGCGTGCTGTGCGTGTAAAGATCAGGACCATGATAGGTGTGTCTCGGCTGCGTTTGCGCTCATTCGCTTTGTGTTGCGTGTGTGAGCGACGTAAAAACAATGAATTCAAGATCGTTTTTACGCTCACCACGCAGTTGTGCGTAGCAAAGCGTAAATGTAACGTACGCTCACTACGCAACCGTGCGTGGTGAAGCGTAAACAAAGTACAACTTACGTTCATCACACAACTGCGCGTGATAAAGCGTAAATAATGCATAACTTACGCTTATCACACAGTGGAGCGTGGTGGAGCGTAAGGAGCGTGCAACTTGAATCATGACCCACGCACTGGTACGCACCGCCGCGTAACGAGCGTAAAGGACACTTATGTATGCGCCGTAAGAGAAAGTGCCAACTCGTCGTACCTTTTTGGATTTTGCCTCTGTTTTGGAGCTTATTATGCTCATCACGCTGCCGTGTGTGGTGGAGCGTAAACTTGTCCTTAGACAAAATTTGTCTCTAACTGTCCTGGAGCCTATTACGCTCATCGAGCTGCCGTGCGTGGTAGAGCGTAAAACTTGTCCTTAGATAAATTCGAGGCGCGTTCTCACTCAAATTACGAATCTTCGCCTGAGGCCGACCTGTAATTTTCACGGTGTTTCAGTCTCCTTGAGGACACCTTCATCGGGAGCATTCTCCCTGGAGTGCCCTCATTGAGAGTGCCCTCATCAAGAGCGGTCTCCCTGAGGATGCTCTCATCATGAGCATTCTTCCTGGAGTGCCCTCATTGAGAGTGGTCTCCTTGTAGCACCCCCGTTGAGAGTGTTCTCCTTGGAGCGGCCTCCTTGAGATCACTTTTCGTTATGCACGTGAGAGTGTTCTCAGTGAGAGCATCATTATTGAGATTGTTCTCTTGGAGAGCTACCTCCATTAGAACACCCTCCTTGAGATTGGTGTCGCTAGGGACGCCCTTGTTGAGAGAATTCTCATGGAGATTACCCTTCATTAGAATTTCCTTCTTGACATCTGACTTGCTGGGGATGCCCTCCTTGAGGGTGTTTTCCTTGACAGCACCCTCTGTTAGAGCACCCTTCCAAAGAGTGTTCTCCTAGAGATGTTCCTCAGCTGGAGTGTTCTCCTAGGAGTGCCTTCATTGAGAGCGTTCTGTCAAAGAGATTCCTCCTCAAGATCATTCTTCCTAAGAGCAGCCTCCACGAGAGCATTCTCCTTGAGAGTGTCTAGCTCCCTCGTGTGAGTGTTCTCTTTGAGAGTGTTGTCATTGAGAGCACCCTTTTTAAGAGTGCCCTCCATGAGGACGACCTCCCTCAAAAGGATCTCCCTAAGGATGCCCTTCTTGATAGCGTCCTCCTTAGCAACGTTCTTCATGAGCACCTTTCGTTAGAGCGGCCCTTCTGAGAGTGTTCTCCTTGAGAATGCCCTCCCTGAGAGTGCCTTGCATCATGCATGTGAATTTAGGTAGGTGGAACCCTTTATCCTAAGATGCATTTTTCTTTATGCCTAGGTGTGATTGTTGCGGATGTTGCGAGATCAGAGTCATCATTGACGGCTCTACGGGATTGAAAGATCCTCTCTCTGAAAACGATATGGGTTGATTTCACGCAAATGGTTGCATTGATTTGGTGGGGTTGAGGTGGTAGAGCATCTGGACATCCTTCATGAGGTAGCATCAAGTGCATGCTCTCTTTGCCTAATCACTGATTCGATTGCCTAGTAGCGCATGGGTGGTAGTGGTAAGTTCACTTGCACAAGTTGAGAGACGAAGAGGGACTTGGTCTCTCTTGTTCTCCATGCACTTGTAGGTGCCTTGCTATTCATTGGGGATCGAGGATTTTAGTAATTTGGGTGACTGTTTCATTTTGCACCATCTCAAAAATAAGCTTTTGTGGATTCAGGAACTTATGTTGTTTCTTCCCTTGGAGTAGCTTGTCGAGTTTTGAGTGCATACCCAAACTTGATAGTAAGTTCTCCATGGGTTAGGGGTAGCCAGATGGATGTTTGAGGCTCATGTCTCAAAAATCCCTTGTTTTGGCTATGCAACACTCTATCTTTGGGTTTCACGAAGTAGATTTTGATTGTGCAGTCACTTGACGGTGTATTTAGGTAGGTGTTACCCTGCATCCTGAGAGGCTTATTTCTTTATGCCTGGGTGTGATTGTTGCAAATTTTGCGAGATCAGAGCCACCATTGATGGCTCTATGGGATCAAAAGATCCTCTCTCTAAAAATGATATGGGTTGATTTCCTATGAACGGTTGCATCGATTTGGTGGGGATGAGGTGGTGGAGCATCTGGATTTGCTCCATGGGGTAGCGTCAAGTGCATGCTCTCTCTGCCTAATCACCAATTCAATTGCCTAGTAGTGCATGGGTGGTAGTGGAAAGTTCACTTACACGAGCCAAGAAACGAAGAGGGACTTGGTCTCTCTTGTTCTCCATGCACTTGCAGGTGCCTCGTTGTTCATTATGGATCAAGAATTTTATTAATTCGGGCAACCGTTTCGTGGTCATACCATCTCAAAAATAAGCTTTCATGGATTCAAGAACTTGCATTGTGCCTTCCCTTGGAGTAGCTTGTTGAGTTTTGAGCACATGCCCAAACTCGGCAGTAAGTTCTCCATGGGTTAGGGGTAGTCGAATGGATGTTTGAGGCTCATGTATCGAAAATCCCTTGTTTTGGCTGCATGACGCTCTGTCTTTGGGTTTCACGAAGGAGTTTTCAGTTGTGCAGTCACTTGACGTTGAATTTGGGTAGGTGTTATCCTGCATCCTGAGAGGCTTGTTTCATTATGTCTAGGTGTGATTGTTGTGGATTTTGGAAGATCAAAGCCTCCATTGATGGCTCTATGGGATTGAAAGATCCTCTCTCTGAAAATGATATGGGTTGATTTCATGTGAACAGTTGCATTGATTTGGTGGGGTTGAAGTGGTAGAGCATTTGGACGCCCTCCACAAGGTAGCGTCAGGTGCATGCTCTCTCTGCCTAATCACTAATTTGATTGCCTAGTAGCGCATGGATGGTAGTGACGAGTTCACTTGCACAAGCCGAGAAACGAAGAGGGACTTGGTCTCTCTTGTTCTCCATGCACTTGCAAGTGCCTCATTGTTCATTGTGGATTGAGGATTTTATTAATTCGAGTGACTATTTTGTGGTCATACCATCTCAAAAATAAGCTTTCTTGTATTCAGGAACTTGCATTGTGCCTTCCCTTGGAGTAGCTTATTGAGTTTTGAGTGCATGCCAAAACTCAGCAGTAAGTTCTCCATGGGTTAGGGGTAGTCAGATGGATGTTTAAGGCTCATGTCTCAAAAATCCCTTGTTTTGGCTACACAACGCTCTGTCTTTTGGTTTCACGAAGGAGTTTTTGGTTGTGCAGTCACTTGACAGTGAATTTGGGTAGGTGTTACCCTACATCCTGAGAGGCTTGTTTCTTTATGCCTGGGTGTGATTGTTGCAGATTTTGTGAGATCAGAGCCACCATTGATGGCTCTATGGGATGGAAAGATCCTCTCTCTGAAAATGATATGGGTTGATATCGTTCGAACGGTTGCATTTATTTGGTGGGTATGAGGTGGTGGAGCATCTGGACATCCTCCACGGGGTAGCGTTAGGTGCATACTCACTCTGCCTAATCATCAATTCGATTGCCTAGTAGTGCATGGGTGGTATTGGCAAGTTCACTTGCACAAGCCATAAAATGAAGATGGACTTGGTCTCTCTTATTCTCCATGCACTTGGAGGTGCCTCATTGTTCATTGCAGATTGAGGATTTTATTAATTCGGGTGACCATTTCGTGGTCGTACCATCTCAAAAATAAGCTTTCGTGGATTCAGGAACTTGTGTTGTGCCTTCCCTTGGAGTAGCTTGTTGAGTTTTGAGCACATGCCCAAACTTGGCAGTAAGTTCTCCATGGCATAGGGGTAGTCGGACAGATGTTTGAGGCTCATGTCTCAAAAATCCCTTGTTTTGTTTGCATAATTCTTTGTCTTTGGATTTCACGAAGGAGTTTTCGATTGTGCAGTCACTTGATGGTGAATTTGAGTAGCTGTTACCCTACATCCTGAGAGGCTTGTTTCTTTATGCCTGGGTGTGATTGTTGCAGATTTTGGGAGATCAGAGCCTCCATTGACAGCTCTACAAGATTGAAAGATCCTCTCTCTGAAAATGATATGTGTTGATTTCATACGAATGGTTGCATTGATTTGGTGGGGTTGATGTGGTAGAGCATCTCTCTGCCCTCCACAGGGTAGCGTTAGGTGCATGCTCTCTCTGCCTAATCATCGATTTGATTGCCTAGTCACGCATGGGTGGTAGTGATGAGTTCACTTGCACGAGCCAAGAAATGAAGAGGGACTTGGTCTCTCTTGTTCTCCATGCACTTGCAGGTGCCTTGTTGTTCATTGCGGATCGAGGATTTTATTAATTCAGGTGACCGTTTTGTGGTCGTACCATCTCAAAAATAATCTTTTGTGGATTCAAGAACTTGCATTGTGCCTTCCCTTGGAGTAGCTTGTCGAGTTCTGAGCACATGCCCAAACTTGGTAGTAAGTTCTTCATGGGATAGGGGCAGTTGGACAGATGTTTGAGGCTCATGTCTGAAAAATCCCTTGTTTTGTCTGTGTAATGCTTTATCTCTCTGTTTCACGAAGGATTTTTCAGTTGTACGGTCACTTGATGGTGAATTCAGGTAGGTGTTACCCTACATCCTGAGAGGCTTGTTTCTTTATGCCTGGGTGTGAGTGTTGCAGATTTAGGGAGATCAGAGCCTCCATTGATAGCTCTACGGAATTGAAAGATCCTCTCTCTGAAATTGATATGGGTTGATTTCATGTGAAAATTTGCATTGATTTGGTGGGGTTGATGTGGTAGAGCATCTGGACTCCCTCCACGAGGTAGCATCAGGTGCATGCTCTCTCTGGCTAATCACCGATTTGATTACCTAGTAGTGCATGGATGGTAGTGACGAGTTCACTTACATGAGCTAAGAAATGAAGAGGGACTTGGTCTCTCTTGTTCTCCATGCACTTGCAGGTGCTTCATTGTTCATTGTGGATCGAGGATTTTATTAATTTGGGCAACCATTTTGTGGTCGTACCATCTTGAAAATAAGCTTTCGTGCATTCAAGAACTTGCGTTGTGCCTTCCCTTGGAGTAGCTTGTCCAGTTTTGAGCGCATGCCCAAAATCGGCAGCAAGTTCTCCATGGGTTAGGGGTAGTCGGACAAATGTTTGAGGCTCATGTCTCAAAAATCCCTTGTTTTGGCTACATGACACTCTATCTTTGGGTTTCACGAAGGAGTTTTCAGTTGTATGGTCACTTGATGGTGAATTTGGGTAGGTGTTACCCTACATCCTGAGAGGCTTGTTTCTTTATGCCTAGGTTTGATTGTTGCGGATTTTGGGAGATCAGAGCCTCCATTGACGACTCTATGGGATTGAAAGATCCTCTCTCTGAAAACTATATGGGTTGATTTCGTGCAAATGGTTGCATTGATTTGGTGGGGTTGATGTGGTAGAGCATCTGGATGCCCTCCATGAGGTATTGTTAGGTGCATGCTCTCTCTGCCTAATCACCAATTTGATTGCCTAGTAGCGCATGGGTGGTAGTGACGAGTTCACTTGCACGAGCCAAGAAACGAAGAGGGACTTGGTCTCTCTTGTTCTCCATGCACTTGTAGGTGCCTCGTTGTTCATTGCGGGTTGAGGATTTTATTAATTTAGGTGATCATTTTGTGGTCGTACCATCTCAAAAATAAGCTTTTGTGGATTCAGGAACTTGCGTTGTGCCTTCCCTTGGAGTAGCTTGTTGAGTTTTGAGTGCATGCCCAAGCTTGGAAGTAAGTTCTCCATGGGATAGGGGCAGTTGGACAGATGTTTGAGGCTCATGTCTCAAAAATCCCTTGTTTTTTCTACGTAATGCTTTATCTTTGGGTTTCATGAAGGAGTTTTCAGTTGTGCGGTCACTTGATGGTGAATTTGGATAGGTGTTACCCTACATCCTGAGAGGCTTGTTGCATTATGCCTGGGTGTGATTATTGTGGATTTTGGGAGATCAGAGCCTCCATTGCCAGCTCTATGGGATTTAAAGATCCTCTCTCTAAAAATGATATGGGTTGATTTCGTATGAATGGTTGCATTGATTTGGTGGGGTTGATGTGGTAGAGCATCTAGACACCCTCCACGAGGTAGTATTAGGTGCATGCTCTCTCTGCCTAATTACCAATTTGATTTCCTAGTAACACATGGGTGGTAGTAACAAGTTCACTTGCATGAGCTGAGAAATGAAGAGGGACTTTGTCTCTCTTGTTCTCCATGCACTTGTAGGTGCCTCATTATTCATTGCAGATTGAGGATTTTATTAATTTTGGCAACTGTTTCGTGGTCATACCATCTCAAAAATAAGCTTTTGTGGATTCAGGAACTTGCGTTGTGCCTTCCCTTGGAGTAGCTTGTCGAGTTTTGAGCACATGCCCAAACTCGGCAATCAGTTCTCCATGGGATAGGGGTAGTTGGACAGATGTTTGAGGCTCATGTCTCGAAAATCCCTTGTTTTGGCTACACGACACTCTGTCTTTGGGTTTCACAAAGGAGTTTTTGATTGTGCGGTCACTTGATGATGAATTCGGGTAGGTGTTACCTTGCATCCTAAGAGGCTTGTTTATTTATACCTGGGTTTGATTGTTGTGGATTTTGGGAGATCAGATCTTCCATTGAAAGCTCTACGGGATTGAAAGATCCTCTCTCTAAAAATGATATGGGTTGATTTTGTGTGAACGATTGTATTGATTTTGTGGGGTTGATGTGGTAGAGCATATGGACGCCCTCCATGAGGTAGCGTCAGGTGCATGCTCTCTCTGCCTAATCACCAATTTGATTACCTAGTAGCAAATGGGTGGTAGTGACGAGTTCACTTGCATGAGCCAAGAAATGAAGATTGACTTGGTCTCTCTTGTTCTCCATACACTTGCAGGTGCCTCATTGTTTATTGTGGATCGAGGATTTTATTAATTTGGGCAACCGTTTCATGGTTGTACCATCTCAAAAATAAGCTTTTGTGGATTCAGGAACTTGCGTTGTGCCTTCCCTTGGAGTAGCTTGTCAAGTTTTGAGTGCATGCCCAAACTTGGCACTAAGTTCTCCATGGGTTAGGGGTAGTCAAACAGATGTTTAAGGCTCATGTCTCAAAAATCCCTTCTTTTGGCTGCACGACGCTCTGTCTTTGGGTTTCACGAAGGAGTTTTTAGTTGTACAGTCACTTGATGGTGAATTCGGGTAGGTGTTACCCTACATCCTGAGAGGCTTGTTTCTTTATGCCTGGGTGTGAGTGTTGCAGATTTTGGGAGATCAGAGCCTCCATTGATGGCTCTACGGAATTGAAAGATCCTCTCTCTAAAATCGATATGGGTTGATTTCATGTGAACGGTTACATTGATTTGGTGGGGTTGATGTGGTAGAGCATTTGGACGCCCTCCACGAGGTAGCGTCAGGTGCATGCTCTCTTTGCCTAATCACCGATTTGATTACCTAGTAGTGCATGGATGGTAGTGACGAGTTCACTTACACAAGTTGAGAAATGAAGAGGGGCTTGGTCTCTCTTATTCTCCATGCACTTGCAGGTGCTTCATTGTTCATTGTGGATCAAGGATTTTATTAATTTGGGCGACCATTTTGTGGTCGTACCATCTCGAAAATAAGCTTTTATGCATTCTAGAACTTGCGTTGTGCCTTCCCTTGGAGTAGCTTGTCAAGTTTTGAGCACATGCCCAAACTCGGCAGCAAGTTCTCCATGGGTTAGGGGCAGTCAGATGAATGTTTGAGGCTCATGTCTCGAAAATCCCTTGTTTTGGCTACACGACGCTCTGTCTTTTGGTTTCACGAAGGAGTTTTCGGTTGTGCAGTCACTTGATGATGAATTCGGTTAGGTGTTACCCTGCATCCTGAGAGGCTTGTTTCTTTATGCCAGGGTGTGATTGTTGCAGATTTTGCGAGATTAGAGCCACCATTGATGGCTCTATAGGATTGAAAGATCCTCTCTCCGAAAATGATATGGGTTGATTTCGTGCGAACGGTTGCATTGATTTGATGGGGATGAGGTGGCGGATCATTTGGACACCCTCCATGGGGTAGCGTTAGGTGCATGCTCTCTCTACCTAATCACAAATTCGATTACCTAGTAGCACATGGGTGGTAGTGGCAAGTTCACTTGCACGAGCCATGAAACGAAGAGGGACTTGGTCTTTCTTATTCTCCATGCACTTGCAGGTGCCTTGCTATTCATTGTGGATCGAGGATTTTATTAATTCATGTGATAGTTTTATGGTCATACCATCTTGAAAAAAATATTTCGTGGATTCAAGAACTTACATTGTCCCTTCGCTTGGGGTAGCTTGTTGAGTTTGAGCGCATGCTCAAACTCTGCAGTAAGTTCTACAGGGGTTAGGTGTAGTTGGACGGATGTTTGAGGCTCATGTCTCAAGAATCCCTTGTTTGAGCCTTACATTATGCATTTCAGAGCATTCTCAATGAGAGTGCCCTCATTGAGAGCATTCTGTTGGAGAATGCTCTTCCTGGGAGTGTCCTCCCTGAAAGTGCTTTCCATGAGAGCACCCTCCGTGAGCATGCTGAACGTGAGCGCGCTTTTTGTGGGAGCACCCTCCATGGAGATCGTTCTCACTAATAGCATTCTTCCTAAGAGCACCTTACGCTACACATGTGGGAGCATTATCCTTTGGATCGCCCTCCTTGAGAGTGCCTTGTGCTATGCGCTACGCACCTGGGAGCGTTTTCCATGTAAGCACCCTCATTGAGAGCGTTCTTTTGGAGAGTGCACTCCTTGAGAATGGTCTCCCTGAGGATGTCCTCCTCGAGAGTTTCCTCCTTAAGAGTGCGCTCCCTAAGAGCATTCTCCTTGAGATCACCCTCTCCAAGAGCACCTTCTGCTAAGCATGTGAGAGTGTTCTCATTGAGAGCACAATCTCGGAGGCACATGCTCTAGGAGCACGCTCTCCCTAAGAGTGGGCTCCCTCAGAGTGTTCTCCCTAATAGTTGAAACACCACAAAATTTGGCGCTTAGTACTTGTCCAGCAAAAATCCGGTCCCTGGGACCCACAGACAACCATGGCTACAGTGGGCATCACACACTTTGGAGGTCAAACAGCTTCATTTTCACTAAGTATCTGGCACTAGCGTATACGCCTGGCATCTACGCTCAAGGACATCCCCAGTGTAGACGCTCGAATCCACAACGTATACGCCCGCCAGCGTAGACACTCAAATTTCTAGTGTATACGCCCAGCATAGACATCCAACTCGCACGCCTGGTGTACGGAAAATGCTTATGGCCGGCATGAAATCTCCAAAGGCAGGATGAAGACAACACCAAAGAGCAAGAATTGAAGCAAGTGGACATCCTTCGGCGTATACGCCCAGCGTATACACCAGCACCCATCAGCGTGTACGCACAGCATCTATCGGCGTATATGCCTTGCATCTACCCAGCGTATACACCCAGCCCGCAGCATCCTCACCCACGTGCACGCACGCTCAGTGCATCCAGCGTATACGCCAAGCATATATGTCGACCTGATACGGCGTATACGCCCAGCATATACACCCAACACTTGTAATATTGTACATTTATAAATCGCGTGCACCCGGTCAATGCGCCATGTGTCGCCCAACCTGAGTCTAGTGTAACAACCTGTATAAAAACCCTGATTTTCCAGTTTACTAGGGGGTCGGTGGGAAAAATCCCAGAGCATACCAGAGAACATTTACGCTGCGCAAAAGAGCTGAAACCCTCTTACGCTGGGAAGCCCTGTACACTGCAGATATAGTCTCTACACTCCGCTTGCCCTACAAACCAGCCGAGTCACTCCTGCATACGCCGGGGCTTTTCGTCCACCTTATGTCTCTCACGACTGCGTTAGACCGATACACTGTACTTTAACTCTGTAATACCATTGTTTACATTCGCAGCACAAGATTTTTTACATTTTTCAGTTTTACGTCAACTTGGCCCATGCATTCTATTCATGTTCGTTTATGCTCACACTCTATTCGCATTTGTTTTACACCGTTTACGCTTTGTTTACGCTCGCTACATCGTTTACGCATAACCCAGCGTATAGCACTTTGCGTACGCGCGGGAAAATCCTTGTCTGATCTACGTGCAGACCATCCAAGGTACTCTGCCTTTGTGCATTCTAGCTCACCCTTAGGCAAAGGCAAGGTCTTCTGTTCTCGTCCTGCGATCCCACGGCCTCTATTTTCCTTCCAGCTGGAGGTCAATGATTTCAGGCGGTACAGAAATTGGCGCTAGAAGGAGGACCTCCTAAACCCTTGTCTGCAAATTTCCCAGCATCTACGCTGTTAAGCGTCTACGCCGCCAACTGCACACTGCTCCCTGCTGAAACCCTTCAGTGGTTATGCTGCCCAGTCTAAACCCCCAGCTCGCAACTTTTCCAGCATCTACACTATTCAGTATTTATGCCCCCTCGTAAAAATTCCCTCTGAAAACCATACGTTACCTTGTTTTTACGCTCCGTTGCGTTTACGCTGTGCATTATTTACGTTGTCATTGTTTACGCTCTGCATTGTTTACTCAGCCTTGTTTACGCCCCACCTTATTTACACTAGCTCCTACTTGACGCTACAACTTGTTTACGCTCTCCTGTTATACGCTGCAAATTATTTTACACTCACCTGTTTTATGCCAGCTTCTGCTTTACGCTGTGACCTGTTTACGCTGAATCTAGTTTACGCTCTCCTATTTTTACACCGCAACTGGTTTCATGCTGCAACTGGTTTACGTCGTGACCCATCTTACGTATATGCTCTCCAGCGTCTACGCTGACCATATACGCTATATACGTTGTCACTATACGCTGTCCATTGAAGCGTATACAGTGCACGCTACACGACACTTTAACTTCGCATCTTCAGACAGATTCACCTCCGTGACATATCATCATGAACCATGCAAACAACACTACGGATGCCACCACTCAAGCCACCAACATCATAGACACCATGGCTGTTCAACAGCCCATCATGCAACACCTGGGAGTACAACCCACAGTAGAGCCCCGCCAGTCCCTAAGGTTGCAGGGGAGAAATCCAGCCTCCAACATTATCACCCAGGATCAGTATAATTTCATATGTATTAAGTTATAAGCTAGCCTAGCTATTGACCGAGCTGAAAAGGAAGTCAAGAGGCAATTCGAAATCTTTTACAGGGGAGGATATGAGTTCACTCCTTCCCCATATGACCTAATCCTGGTTCCAGAGCAGTACTCAAAACTCATCACACAGCTCCTCCTGCAAAGGAGCCACATGCTAGGTCAGCATGTGCTCAAGACCCGACTAGAGGAAGAGGATGACTTCACTGCCGAGTCAGAACACACAGACTCCTACCACACTCTCAGCCCGCAAGCATACGCTAATCCCATTTTTCATCCGGACGCAGGGGAGATCATGCCCCTCCAACCCCTCAGAATAACTCACACGCAAATGCCTCCATCGCACACATCCTCATTTGCCCATGAGCCACCTCCCTCTGATCCCTGATTCAACACACTCCCCCTCGCCATCATTCCCGAGGCAACAATCGGCCCATCTTCATAAGCATCACCCCCTCACGATAGCGTGGGAGTAACACTCCCACCCCAAGTGATAGGGATGCCACACGTCATCCCGGCCTCCACATCCGCCCACTACATCCCACACATTCAAATGCATACAGCCCCTTCTACCGCCATAACTCAACAGGGAGTCCCTCCACAAAACTTAGTTATACCACGGGTGATGATGAGCGCTCAGTCGCAGCAACATCAACCTCCTAACTATAACCTACCACCACATATGGTTCAACCAGCCAACGTTCCCCCAGTACAGCCGCCACTGCAGCAACCACAGCGTTTCCCCTATCACGTGCCATAGGTACAACCCCATCCGCAGCAGTAGCAACATTTCCCTTACAACATGCCATACTCAGTGCCGCCCATCGTTAACTTCCCACAAGCACAACCGCCGATCTCTCAGCTTCCGGCCTTTCAACCCACAACCCAATAGTCTAACCTGTATACAGCCCCACACCCCCAGCCTGTAGCTTCACCGAGCATCCAAGACTGGGTGAACGCCAAAAATCTAATGCAGGAGCTCACTGACGAGGTGAAGTACCTCAAAACAGTCGCTGACGGAGAGCTGAAGGTAGTGGATTTCTACAACGATGACCCCATCAGCTCTTCAGTCCCACCTCTAACCTTACCTAAAGGTGTCTCCTTGCCCACATTGACCAAGTACAATGGGGAGACAGATCCCAATGCACATCTTATAACATTTAGACTAGAGTGCGCGTTGCTCCAGGCATGGCCCCACTCCATACTACGAGTATTCCCCATGTCGCTCGTGGGGAGAGCACTCGACTGGTACCGAGCCCTGCCCAGGAACTCTATCTTTTCCTTGGATGATCTTTTATGCCAGTTTGTGACCCGGTTCAAGTACAACTTGAAACTTGAGGCCATGCTGGATAGCCTCATGTAGGTCAAGCAAGCACCGCTTGAACTTGTACAAAAGTTTATTCAGAGATGGAATGTGGCTCTCAACGAGCTACACGAGCCAATCTCTCCAACTTATCTACTTACAATTCTGAAGGGGGCTGTCAACGATTTCTTCAAGTCTAAATTATATTACCTTAATGTGCGTGATCTTAATTAGGCATTTGTGCAGATAAAAAACATAGAGGAAGCGGCTCAAAATAGCCACGACCCGGCATACTTGGCCTTCAGAAACCAACACACTAAAAAGGATAAAGAGAAAGCCAAGACAACTATAACAGCGATAGCAGGAGCCCAACAAATGAACATCACACCCCAACAAAAACCACCCGCAACCCCTACTAACTATTATAAACCCACTCCCACAACAGCCCCGGAGTCATCATCATCACAAAACCTGACAAACCGTACATGCAATTTCGAGAGGAAAGAACCTTCTCAATACACGCCTCTACCGATGAAACCATCCCAGCTCTTTGATCAGCTCCTAAAAGCTAGGCTGATGACACACAAGTAGTTATCCCCTAAGGCCATCCAAAGACATGAACGATTCTGCCAAATCATACAGAACCCAAGCTTAGCAACCCCGGGTGAGCCGCCCGTACCCAAAGGCTTTAGGTTGGATCGCTTCTGCGACTACCATCAACGCAACGGGCACGGAACAGATTACTGCTTCACCCTGAAGCAGGATATCCAGCGGATGATCGATGATAGAAAAATCACTTTTGATGAGGCTAACCCGGTCCAGCCGTAGAATCAGGCTATGGGGGTGTACAAGGATCCCCTGAACACCTAAGAGGCCCCGTACATGATTAGCACGATCTACTTCGATGATGGTTTCGAGGCAAGTAACATTAACACCATCTACCCTCAAAACACACAAGAAACATCTCCTAGGCCATTCGTAGTGTGCATTCCTCCCGCCATGACCACATCCACGCCCCAATCACCACGCGTCCCCCAGCAGCCCTATGTCGTCCGTATACCTTTAGCCGTACCTACAACCTTAAAGCCACTAATCCCTCCCACTCGGCCTGCTCCCTTCGTAGTCCGAGTACCATCGGCCGTTGCAACAGCGGAGGTCCAACCTCCACTGAAACCAACCCCACATGTGGTTAGTACATCTAAAAATCCTAACGATTGTCAAACCTCCCAAGCGCCAGGCCAACCCGGCCCCTACGTCATTAGGGTCCCTGGGCCACCTTCTAACCAGTCACATTCAATGTCACAACTGTAATCCCACCTATGCATCCTGAGATAATATGAGGCCCCAAAACTAGCTCCACCTCCACGCCATACGCGAGAATGCTTAGCTGATAGGCTTACACGTGAACGCTTGGAGAAAGAGCACCAACGATTGGCCCTGGGGCCACCCAAACCTACTCCACTCAATTCCATACCCATGTCACCGACTAACTATCAATCAAATGCAGGTAATCAGGGTGAACCATCATCAAAGCAAAATGAACCATCTAAAACTACAGCACAGAGCAAGGATGACAAGTCATTAAAACACGAAATAAAGTTGTTGGGCCCAATGGACCCAGTCGCTGCCGACAAGAACGTCTCCAATAGTAGAGACTTTGCGACGGCTTTAACACAAGTCACCCAAGCGCTGAAACAAAAGAACACTTATTTGAGCTTGTATGACTTAGTCCTAACATCCCAAACTCATCGGGAAGCTCTTGTACACATGCTAACGTCCATCCCGGTCAGTGAGGACTTGCCTCCAAGCGAACTGGCCATTCATGCCGTAATGTATCCATCTCACGGTGCCATCCCTAAACCCTTGAGCTTCCACGATGATTACATCAAAGTAGACAAGAAGATAGGGGAGACAACGACAATCCCCATGTTCATAATAATACAAGTAAACCAGTTCAAAATACATAGAGTCCAAGTAGACGATGGGGCGGCCACAAACGTTGTACCCTATCCCATCATTGAACAACTAGGATTTATTGACTTAATTAAACCTATGACAACAACATGTTTAAAGTCATTCAGTGGGTCACATGTATTGGTCAAAGGCACAATAACCTTAGACTTCATAGCGGGAGACCAGTTCGCCACATCCGCTGACTTCCTGGTGGTCGATGAAATGCCAGGGTTCAACTTGATATTAGGAAGACCCTGGTTCGCCCAACTGAGAGCCGTTTCTTCCCCTATACATCAGGAGATTCACCTACCCTATGAGGGTAGTGAAATCATCATACATGGGGAAATGGTCACTCCCATTATTTCATCGCACACAGATAGCAACCAAGGCTCCGAAATTGAACTCGCGAAGTCTAGTCGAAATGGTGCAAACGAGCCACAACTAGTGGGTGGTAAATCTTCGAACATGGGACAAGAGCCTCCTAAAACTGAAACACTCACATCTAACACTTTATACACATCGCCTCATGAAGAAATCAACACGGAAACAATGACGGACACTGAAGCACCTGAAAATACCAATACCGAAAACATTCAATCGGACGTCTCCTGGACTGAATTGTCATTCAATGTGATTAGCAAAGGAGACACAGAATACAAAATCGTATCGGCCAATACACCCCTTGACATAAAAATAAAGAAAATCAAAAAATAGTTAAAATAAAACTATGTAACTACAATACGTCCGAAATGACGTTAAACTACGGTACGTCCGAAACGACGTTAAACTACATGCAGTCTGAAATGACATCAAACTATAATAGAGCCAAGAACATTATTAAACAACACCCTTTGTCCGGAAAGACGTTAAACTATCATGTCTGCAATGACATAAAACTAGCCACAATCAGAAATGGTTGGTCCATCAAGAAATTTATCCGATTTATCCAAAATATTGCTCGTTTACAATGGGGCCCGGAATGGCCTTAAACTACACATACCCTGTCTTCCTTTTTACGTACCGTTTATCATTATTTCAGTGCATTACATTTAAATAGAAAAGCAAATCCAAAAACATCATAACATCATGTCGTGTGTGCAACCAAATTTAAAATCAACAAAAAATTTCTTACATACAACATCGTTCAATTACAAGTTTCAACTGTTCTCATCTATTTCAGAATTTCCAAATTACATTTTCCGTATAAATCTGACTCAAAAAAAAACAACAAAAACTCAAAAATCAAAACACTAAACATCCAAGGAGGGGGGGTCGTCCTCTCTAGATCCACTAGCATTAGGGGCCCTTGCTCCACTGGGGCCCGCCTCCTGAGCATCATCACCACCTTCATCCTGAGAACAAACAACCAGCATAAGAATAAGCAAATGCCAAAATGTTAAACGTTATCCAATGAATTAACTCCATAAGAACAAAACACTTACCATAGTAGATCCCCCTAAGCTGAACTCCAGCCGAAGAAGGATTTCTTCCTCAAAAACACTGGCCCAGTCCGTCCCATCCAAGCCTAAGTCAACGTCTACCAAAGTCTTCCCTTTGTCGACAGCTGACCAGGTGGGACGTTTCAATGGAAATTCTCCAACCGACACTTCCCCAGATGCTATTGTGATCACCCTTGTAGGTGACTCCATTTCTACAGTTGTGTTCTGTGCAAAAGTATTGAAGGCCGAATGCAAGCCTAAATCCTCCACAAACATTTCTAGTTGGCACTTTTCGATGGACACCTCTTTTAGCGACTTCTTGTAGTAATTTTTGTGATTCTTCTCGTCCTAACCCCACTTATGAACCTTAGAAGCAAACGCCTTCTAATCTTGACACTTAAGGTTCAGGAGATCAATTTGAGCTTTGTGTTCTGCCATTCTCCGAGTCAGTGATGCATGACTATTCAAAAGGTTCCAATACCTAGTGTATGTAACCTCCGATGTTCACCAAGAGCGATCTCCACTTAGTCTAGCAACGACGAACTCGTATCGAGCCTTTAAATCATCACGTTCCTCTGACAATTCAGAGACTTCCTTTTCTTTTGCCTATATTTGCAGCCACAACTGCTCAATGGAACGCCTACAAGTCTATAATGACTTAGCATGGTGTGCAAGGCTTTCTGCAACTCCCTCATAAATAGGCCTTGGCACCTGCTCCACTTCGGGGGAGAGTGTGGTTAGGCTTTCCATGCTAACACTTTCTAAGGGATCCCATCTCAGTTTAGCACCTACCCATGTAAAAAACAAAAAATAAATAAATACAAATGTCAAAACTATACAAGCAAGATGCGAAGCTCCAAAGCTTTAAGTGATTCATACCTATACCAGGGTGGGCTTCTTGGATCTATTCAATGAATTCCTCCATGATGCCAGCCACAAAATCCATCTTACTTGGCATTTCTAACCAAATAAGTGGCTCATGGGTATGAGAATAACTAACCTCAATGGTCCTCTCAGGGGGAACCATCTTCATGGGTACGTCCAACTGTACCGTTCTGGTCTCGCTACCTTCATCTGGATAGAAGAAAAACCACATAAGAATAAGCAAAAATATAACCCAAAAAAGGGGGCAACTAAATAGGATAAAAGGAAAAATGTACCGTGCCCTTTGTCATCCCCTGGGGGAGCACCTAAATCCAAATTTCCTTCAAGAAAACTGTGGAACATTTGATCGACACTGCCTTGGTCGTCCAACGGCTCAGTTCCTGTGGTTTTCTCCCTTAACTCCTCCATCCCACCACCTTGACTTGTTTCTGTATGCCCCTCCTCATTGTCTTTCCCCGTATTGGTTTCCTCTTCCTCCGTGATCATCTCTAAAGCCTATTTCCTTATTGTTTTTTAAAAAATCAAGCCAAAGGAAAAATATATCCATGACATGTAAGCGATTGAGGTGAAAGTTATAAACAGAATAAAAACATTAAAGTAATAAGCAGGCGAGTTCCACTCACCAGGCATCTTGAAGCGTATCCGCTTCACACATGGCTGGCTCACACCATAAACATCCTTAGCCAGGCGCTCAGGCCTCTTTAGCTTTGCTTTAGCTTGGCCGACGGTTTCCTTGATGACCCGTTCTGCCCTTTTAGCAGTGTAAGGTAGCTCATCTGGCTCCAACCCCACACTATCACATGTGTGGATTGAACCACCAGATGATCCCCCCGTAGTAATGGAAATGGATTCATCGATACATTTGGGTGCATCTTGGGATTTGGCCGTGTCATACAAGTGATGGATCCACGGGTGGGATAGTTGACCCCGATCCCACAGGACAAACTTGTTATCTGTGCGAACTACCAAGAACTCGGCAAAACGACGAAGATAACTGGCGAAAAATGCAAACGTGAAATGGGATTGTGCCTCGACATTTGAGCGCAATCGCACTATCTCTTTGTGCATGCCCGCTAATAAAAATATTGCCCAGTTGTATCGCATCCCTATTTCCAAAACAGTGCGCATCACACGAACAGCTTCAACCCCAAGGCACCTCACCTGGGAAAGCGTTTTGGGAAATACCTGTGCTCTGAATAGGGGATACAGTTCGTTCACTTCTACAACCTTCGCCTTCCCCTGCATCGGGAATCCCTTGGTACCCTTTGCTACGCCTAGCCAGCCCTCCAATTCCCGGATCATCTCGAGCTCTTTGTGAGTTCTGTCTAACACTACATTCAGGCCATCCGCTGGTACACCAAATAGGTCCAAAAAGAACTCGGGCGACAGACGGAAAACTACCTTCACACCCTTAATCCGGGTATTGTAGTATGTGACAGACTCATTGAAGGAGTCTACAGTCCCGATCATCTCCCCAATGGAAACATTAGGACTTGGTGTCATAAAAAGCTCCATGAGCCCAGCATCATCTAGGCAATGAGCGAGGGATGGAGGAGCATGATTCCATAACCACTTCTGGGCCTTAGCCACCCCTCTGAACTTCATTGACAAAGTCATCTCGGTTCGTCCAGTGGTCACCGGATCCTCACTAGAAGGCATATTAACTATAAAAGCAATGTAAAGTTGTTATATCAGTGTAAATCCAGGCAATTGGATGAACCCACTAACATACCTAAGAAGTGTTATCATTTACCGTCGGTGGTAGATCTAGACGTGCTGCCAAGATCACGAGAGAAAATTGGCTCGTTGTTAGTCTAGTCTTCATGAAGCCACCCGCGAGCCTTGCACATCGCAAACGCTCTGGAGAACTGCTTGTGAAAGTGGACCATCGAATCCTTCGTTTGCTTCAGCACAGTCCCACGAAGGTTAGGGCCCATCATAAATGCCTCCAGAGCTGTACGAGTGAGGGCTATCCCTTCATCCTCAATCAAGGTCCCATCTGGGTTGGTCTTCGGCCTGCAAATGAATACATGTCGACAAACAAGAAACCAACATCAAACGGCGAAAAGAAAGCGATAAATGTAAATGGTTCCACCTGGCTATTTGGTATACTGTTCCAGGAGGATTCTGGAACAAAGTATGTGTGCAGGCGGCTATGAATAATGTATTATTGAGGTAGTCCAACCCTCATGGCAGTAACGCCCACACGTGCGTTAACGGGTGTGTTGCACTGGGCCCGCGGGTAGTGCCATCCTCATTAACAAATGACCCCTCGTCAATGTCTTCAATGAAAACCATGACACCCTCGGCAGCCCCCGGCAGCATTGCATCAACCACACTCCACGTAGTCACTTTGTCAAAATTCGACCACATAGCCACTTCAAAATTGTCTAGCAGAAAGGCCAAGAATTCACAAGCACCTTCCCGGAACCAAACCCCGTTTTCATCCACAGTTAGGTTTGGAGGAACCTCGCCATCCTCAACGGGGCCAACCCATGTCAACACCCCGACGAGTTCAACGACAATAAGGAAGCGTTTGCTGTCCCTGCAATCAATCGCAATGCCACAAAATGAAAGTTTGCATCATAAATCAAAAATCAACTCTGTTTATGCTCAGCGTATACGCTGCACACAGGGCGTATACGCCAGCCAAACTTTACAATTGGCGCGAAAAACACAACTTACGCCTAGCGTATATGCTAAACATAGAGCATATATGCCCGCAATTCACGCTCAGCGTATACGCTATACACAGCATATATGCCGGACAAACTGTTAGCACTTAGCGTAAAAAATGCGATTCAAACTTAACGTATACGCTGTACACAGCGTATACGCCGACCAACACTTAAAAATGTGATTTAAACTCAGTGTATACGCTACCAAACTCAGCGTCTACGCTGACACCCGAACCCCTTCACGCGCAACGTATACGCTGAAGAAACCCTCAGCGTATATGCTCGAGCTCGCTTTCAGCGTAAACCGTTTATGCCAGAAAAATAAAAAAGCACGCCAAAAGACAACTGTACGCGTACGGCGTATACGCCGGGCAAACCCTCAGCGTATACGCTTTTGCAAAAAAAAAAAACAACTTACGCTAATGACAAACACGCTGACAAGCTTCAGTCACACCAGAGCGTACGCTAACATAATAACACAGAAAAGGGCTTATGCTAGTAAACTGATAAACATCGTCTACGCTGCACAGTTACACTGGCGTATATGCTGAAAACCCCTCTACGCTCGGTGTATACGCCGAGACCATCTACGCTAAAAACAAAAAATAGCACAGAAACAACAGAGGTAGGAATCAGAGCCTACCTGTGGGATGTCGCAGGCCACGATTGAATCTTTGGCCTGGGTAGACCTTGTAACATGGCCTCCGTCTCTTCGGTGAAGGTTAGATCAGGACCCTTCCGCCCCTGGCCCTCCACTTCCTTTCCCTTGCCCATCTCAGAGTGTCTACGCTAACAATCTAAGTTTACACTGAGCAACTATCTACGCTGGCGCTGAGAAGTTTAAGCTTCAACGTCTATGCTAGGGTCTCCGCGGCTACGCTGGGGATCAGTCTTAGGCGTCTACGCCGAGATTTACGCTTACGCTAGGGTATTGTGGTTTACGCTTACGCCTTAGCAGGTTTACGCTGTCGCTCACGCTGTCGCTTTCCAGTAAAACAAATGGACCCCCCCTTCCCTCTATAAAGCGCACAATGATGTTGACGCTGACGCCGCCGCCACTTACGCCGCCGTCGCTCCATTTTGCCTTTTTGCCTTTTTTCTCTACTATTCGCCAAAATTTCCCCAAAATTGATGAAAATTAACTAAAAACAGAGATTATTACATCCTGGTTCCTCCATGGACCCTGTTTTACACGTTTACGCTAACTACCATCACGGCCTGGTATGGCCTTAAACTGCCACTTCCCCATCTAACCATGGCCCGGTACGGCCTTAAACTGCCATTTCTCCACCCGATCATGGCCCGGTATGGCCTTAAACTGCCACTCATGGCCCGGTACGGCCTTAAACTGCCACTCACTGCCCAGTAAGGCATCAAACTACCATGCGTCCAGGTGTGATGATAATCCATCATTATACATGTACGTATAGTTTAAAAACCCCAAAAGACATAGAACGATCCCTCTTTGCTCATGCAACTATCGGTTTATTGGCAGGGACAAGCTCAATGGACTACCAGCATTTAACCGCACCGTTAACCATTGACGGACCATACGGCACCATTATATGGGACATTGACATAAACTTCATCAACTTAAGTCCACTGATGGACGACGCAGTTATAGCCTCAACACAGCGAACAACAGATGATTACGGGGGAATGACCAAATTTCTTGACATAGAGGCCAAAAACATCACCGAAGATCCGTTAGCTGAAACTCCCATTACCATGCCTGATGGGGAAAGTAAAATATTAAAATTGAGTACATTATTACAACTACACTTGGCCCAAGACATTCAGAATGTGCTTAGGGAAAACATGAAATCATTCGCTTGGTCCTATATGGACATGCCCAGGCTAGATCCTAGAATTGTCCAACACAACATTATTCTAGACCCGAAACTAAGACCAATAAAATAGAAAGCACGAAAAGTTCAACCCGAGGTGGAATTGGCAATTCACAATGAGATCACCAAGCTCTACCAGGCTGGTTTCATTCTGGCTGTTGATTACGCCGAATGGGTGTCCAACATGGTCATCGTCCCAAAGAAAAATGGAAGCATTCGCCTATGCATCGACTTCCGAGATTTAAACGTAGTAACCATAAAAGATGACTTTCCCCTACCCAGCATCGATCAACTCATTGACTCGACTGACGGACATGCCTTGCTATCTTTTATGGATGGTTTTTCAGGGTACAACCAAATACGCATCAACCCGGAACATCAACTTTGAACCACCTTCATGACCCCATGGGGAAATTTTTGTTACACCATCATGCCCTTCGGTCTCAAGAATGCAGGGGCCACATATCAAAGATCCATGACATTTATCTTTAGTGATTATATGCTACGGTCGCTCAACAATTATGAGGATGACATCGTGGTTAAGTTAAAAATGACTGAACAACACGTACAAGACCTCGACTTAGTCTTAAAACGTTATTTAAAATACAAACTAAGAATTAACCCAAAAAAATGTGTCTTTGGCGTCAAAATAGGAAAAATGCTCGGATTCATAGCCTCTGAAGCAGGGATATGAGTAGACCCTGATAAAGTTAAGGCCATCACCAACCTGAAACCACCCAGTAACCTTACCAAACTTCGAGGTCTACAAGGTAGACTACAATTCATTAGGCACTTCGTAGAAAAATTAACGGACAAACTAAAACCTATGAACCACCTGTTACGTAAAAATGTCCATTTTGAATGGACTCCATAGTGTCAGGAAGCTTTCGAAAACATCAAAACAGCACTTGCCTAACTGCCCACGGTCTACCTGCCCCAAAACAACAAACCGTTTTACATCTACCTTGCCACTTCAGAATCGTCCATCGCGTCTATGCTCTGCCAGAGACGAGATGGCGGAACTGAAGTCCCTGTATACTACTTGATCCATGCCTTAGTTGCCCACGAAAAGAAGTATAACGATGTGGAGATGTCATGTTTAGCTTTAGTCTTTTCTCTAAGAAAATGGTGACATTATCTCTTCCGTAATCAAGTCTACATAATCTGTAAGGACAATGTACTGAGAGCCATAACAGGGAACATCTACGAAACGAGTCGAATAGCCTGATGAAAAGCCATGATAGCCGAGTTTGACTTGTACTATGTAGCACAATCATTAGTTAAGGGTCAAGCCATAACAGATCAAATGGCCACGTCACCAACATGTGATCAAGCCACCATAGATCCAGAATTCCTAGATGAGAACATAAACACCATAGACCCAGTGCCCCAAGATTATGATGCCATTCTAAACTTTGATGGAGCATCCACCTCTCGAGGAGGAAGTGCAGCCGCTATCATCACATATCCCTCTGGGGAGATCCGACCCTTTGCCTATCGTTTCACCTTTCACTGTACTAACAACATAGCAGAGTACGAAGGTCTCCTTAGAGGTCTCGCGGTAGCACTGGCTTCAGACATCACACGGCTTATAGTCAGAGGAGATTCACAATTGGTCGTAAACCAAGTTACAGACATTTACACATGTAAAGCCTAACATTTACAACCATACTATGACTTGGCAAAACATTTAATGAGGCGATTCGAAAATATTGATGTGCAACAGGTCTCTCGAAACGATAACACCATCGTAGACGCGTTGGCCACATTAGCGCTAAACATATCGCCCGACATGTTCCATGCCTTGCCAAACTCCGTAATCAACTACGCTGAACCGATAACCAATACCCCTGACACATTGCCAATTGCATCTGTTCATACAACACACGTGGTGGAATGGTATGATGACATAAAAGAGTACCTTCTATGCGGCGAAACACCACGACATCTAACGCATGCACAGAAAGATGCGGTGCGGAAATGTTCTAGGTAATACACCCTCGTAGGGGACACACTATGTCATCGATCCTACGAAGGCATATTGCTAACATGCGTTAGTAGTACTGAGGCCCAAACAATAGTTGAACAAATACATGAGGGACTATGCGGAGGACACATTGCGCCTAAGGCCATGGCAACGAAAATAAGACGATTAGGCTATTATTGCCCGCATATGGAGTACGACTGTCTCTCCAAGGTTAGAACATGCGAAACTTGCCAAAAGCATAGTAACCTAATCCATGTCCCACCAAATGAGTTGCACACAGCATAGATCACGTGGCCCTTCCAAAAATGGGGTTTGGACCTCATCGGACCAATCACACCCTCTTCTTCTGCAGGGCACAGTTTCATCATAACCGCTACTGAATACTTCACAAAGTGGGTTGAGGCTATTCCCCTCCGAAAGACCACATCTAAACACGTGTGCAATTTCATCCTCGAAAACATAATAACCCGTTTTGGCATTCCCATGGCAATCATCACTGACAATGGGCCGTAATTTAGCAGTGCCGAAACAAAAACTTTCTGCGACAGTCTAGGGATCAAACACTCGTTTTCCTCTCCTTACTATCCTCAGAGCAATGCGCAAGCAGAAGCAACAAATAAGATGATCGTTATAATACTTAAGAAAATGCTGACCCAAAGCAAAAGAAAATGGCACGATCAATTAGTGTACGCATTATGGGCATACCGCACCACACACCGAACGTCAACAGGTAAAACGACATATAGTCTTGTTTACGGTTCAGAAGCTGTCTTACCTTTAGAATTACAGGTGACATCATTAAGGATCACGCTCTCTGGACTCCTCAACGACAAGCAAAAAAATAATCTACGTACCATTAACCTTGATTCAGCAGAAGAAGAATGCATACGCGTGCTCGATCAGATCGAATGGTATCGAAAGCAACAACGATAGCGACATCAACATGACATCAACAAACGCCCCATCAAAGAAGGTGAACTCATGCTCAAGGCTGTTCGGGAACACCCGGACAAGTTCTCAGCCAATTGGGAAGGGCCTTACATGATCATCAAAGCATTCGATAATGGTGCATTCAAGCTAGCTGACATGGAAGGGAATGAGCTTGCCAATCCAACCAATCACCAGTATCTAAAACCGTTCTACGTTTAAGTACAAGTTTAGGTATGTGCAAGTCCTGGAATTACGACTATAAATTGATACCACAGCAAGTCCTGGAATTATGAATATAAACTGATACCACAACAAGTCCTGGAATTACGACTATAAACTGATACCACAGCATAGTCCTAGGTTATGACTTAAAACTAATACCACAGTGTCTGCAAGGACAATAAACTAGCATCCGTCCGACATGACAATAAACTGCCACTGTCCTAACCAATCAAGTCCTCTAAGACTATAAACTAGCTTGCCTCTCCATAGTCCACTAAGACTAGAAACTGGCAATGTAACGTCTGTCACGACGCTAAACAGGCAATGTCCAACGGGTTATGACATAAAACTAACCCATGACAATCTTCCAAGACTATAAACTAGCAAGTTCACATCCGGCACATCACTTCGCCGCCATGCTCATTCATCAACTTCACTGCATCGCTCGCCATCAATCGCCCTTATCAGTATTGCTATCATCTAAACACAATGCCTGCCTTCCTTCAGCATCTCTGCGCCATTGGCCGCCATGTAAGTCTAAGCTCGTCTATTCGCTCATGGTTTTTCTTGTCTCCTTGGCGTTATGTTTGCAGGATGACACCCAGAAGTTTTGCACAAAGATGCACTTTGCCATAAGCAGCAAGGTAAGAAAATGTTCGCAGCATACCTGGCAGGACTAAATCAAACCATTCACTAGTACATCCCCATTCATCGACAAAATTCTTTATCCATTCACCAACACATTTTACCCTGGCATCCCCTCGACACGTCCAGTACATCTAAAACATTGTACCACTGTAAAGTAGCTACAATACGTAGCACAGCAACTGCGCATGAGTACAAAATCAGAGCAAAAGTTTATGCAGCAAAAAAAAACGAGACCCCAGGCACTTCCCATATAAGTCCCAGGCGGGAAGGCAGTCGTCTCAAAACCAAGTACTCATGTCTAAAATGGTCAAAAAGAATCTAGTTGCATGGCTTTGGCTCCCCGCCAACAGGTTCCCCTGAACACTAAACATGAGCCTTGTTCTTCCAAAGCATGTAACACAACCTCCCGTAGCTTTGGCCCCGCCAACATGATTCCCTTGAAAGCTAACCGAGGGCCCTGTTTCGCCAGAGGACGCACATTGCATGTCTGAACTCCGAGTCTGCTAAAACATTGGCTATTGGCAAAGATCAGCATGCCACATATCCAAACATCCCCTGTCCACGACAAAATTCTCTGGGAAGTCACCAATCCCCATGATCCCTATCCTCCTACCAGCTACAAATTTCACTTTCCCGATCCCATGTACTACTTAACAAGGTGCGATGACGTCTCGTCAAGTGGCAGTGGGCAACGTCTTTATCAAGTTTCTTGTGGTGTTTTGCACTTCTTTGTCGACGCTTCTCAGGTCGATTCCTCCAAGCGTCAACAAAGAGGGGCCAATGAAACACCACAAAATTTGGTGCTTAGTACTTGTCCAGCAAAAAGCCGGTGCCTAGGACCCATAGACAACCATGGCTATAGTGGGCGTCACACACTTTGGAGGTCAAACAGCTTCATTTTCACTAAGTATTTGGCACCAGCGTATACGCTCGATGTCTACACTCAAGGACATCCCCAGCGTAGATGCTCGAATCCACAGCATATATGCCTACCAGCGTAGACGCTCGAATTTTCGGCGTATATGCCTAGCGTAGACATCCAACTCGCATGCCTGGTGTACGGAAAATGCTTACGACCAGCATAGAATCTCCAAAGGTAAGATGAAGACAAAACCAAAGAGCAAGAATTGAAGCAAGTGGCCATCCTTCGGCGTATATGCCAGAACCCATCAGCGTGTACGCCCAGCATCCATCAGCATATACGCCTTGCATCCACCCAGCGTATACGCCCAACGTATATGCCCAGCGTATACGCCCAGCCCGTAGCATCCTCATCCACGTGCACGCATGCTCAGCGCATCCAGCATATACGCCCAGCGTATGCGCTGAACTGATACGGCATATACGCCCAGCATATACGCCCAACACTTGTAATATTGTACATTTGTAAATTACGTGCACCTGGTCAACGCACCACGTGTCGCCCAACCGGAGTCTAGCGTAACAACCTGTATAAAAACCCCGATTTTCCAGTTTACCAGGGGGTTGGTGGGAAAAATCCTAGAGCATACCAGAGAACATTTACGCTGCGTAAAAGAGCTGAAACCCTCTTACGCTGGGAAGCCCTGTATGCTGCAGATATAGTCTCTATGCTCCGCTCGCTCTACAAACCAACCGAGTCACTCTTGCATACGCCGGGGCTTTTCATCCGCCTTGTGTCTCTCACAACTGCGTTAGACCAGTGCACTATACTTTAACTCTGTAATACCATTGTTTACATTCGTAGCACAAGATTGTTTACATTTTTCAATTTTACGTCAACTTGGCCCACGCATTCTGTTCATGTTCGTTTACGCTCACGCTCTATTCGCATTTGTTTTACGTTGTTTACGCTTGCTACATCATTTACGCATAACCCAGCGTATAGCACTTTGCGTACGCACGGGGAAATCCTTGTCTGATCCGCGTGCAGACCACCCAAGGTACTCTACCTTCGTGCATTCCAGCTCACCCTCAGGCAAAGGCAGGGTCTTCTGTTCTCATCATGCGATCCCATGGCATCTGTTTTCCTTCCAGCCGAAGGCCGACGATTTCAGGCGGTACAATAGTACCTTGCACTTCTCTCAAAGTGTGCCCTTCCTAAGAGTGCCCTCTGAGAGAATGGTCTTCTTGAGGACGCCCTCCTTGAGAATGTCCTCCTTAAGAGTGTGCTTTGTGAGAGCATTCTCATTGAGAGCTCCCTTCGTTAGAGTAGCTTTTTAGAGAGCGTTCTCCTTGAGAGTGCCCTCCATGAGAGCACCTTGCTCCACGCACGTGATAGTGTTCTCGTTGAGAGCGCCCTCCTAGAGAGTGGCCTTCCTCCAGGAATTCTCCCTAAGAGTGCATTCCACTACACATGTGAGAGTGTTCTCTGTGAGAGCACCCTTCTTGAGCATGCTGATCGTGAGCACACTCTCTATGGGAGTGTTCTTGTTGACGGCATTCTCCTCAAGAGCACCTTACGCTACGCACGTGATAGCCTTCTCCTTTGGAGCGCCCTCCCTGAGAGCACCTTGCTCTACGCACGTGAGAGTGTTCTCCTCGAAAGCACCCTTGTGGGAAGCATTCTCTTGGAGAGTGCCCTCCTTGAGAATAGTCTTCCCTAAGGACACCCTCCTTGAGAGCATCCTCCTTAAGTGCTCGCTCCCAGGGAGAACACTATCTCTCCCTATTTATGTTGATTGGGCCAGTTTCAGCCATACCATCCTACACCCTTATAAATTTGGTCATGAAGGTCCATTCGGCCAATGCTTGGTCGAGAGAATCTCCTTAAGAATGTTCTCCATGAGAGCAACCTTTCAGAGAGCATTCTCCTTGAGAGTGCCTTGTGGTATGCACGTGAGATTGTTCTCCTCGAGAGTGCCTTTGTTGAGAGCTCCTTTTCGAAGGGTGCCCTCCTCAAGAGTGCCCTCCCTCAGAGTGACCTCCCTGAGAGCACCTTGCGTTGCGCACATGAGAGTGTTCTCCTTGAGAGCACCCTTGTTGAGAGTGTTCTCTTGAAGAGCACCCTTCTTGAGATCGGTCTCGCTAGGGGTGCCCTTCCCAAGAGTGTTCTCGTTGATAGCACCCTCTGTTAGAGCAGCCTTTCAAAGAGCTTTCTCCTTGAGAGGGTCATTGTTGGGAGTGTTCTCCCTGTAACACCCTGGTTGAGAGCATTCTATCGAAGAGTGCCCTCCCTAAGAGCGTTCTTCGTAAGAGCTGGCTCCATCAGAGCAGCCTCCACGAGAGCATTCTCCTTCAGAGCACCCTCCATGAGAATGCCTTATGCCCTCATGTGAATGTTCTCCTCTAGAGCGTCCTCATTGAGAGCATTCTTTGGGAGAGCACCCTCCCTAAGAACGCCCTCCTTGAGAGTAGTCTCCTTAAGGACACCCTCTTGGAGAGCATCCTCCTTAAGAGCATTCTCCATGAGAGTGCCCTCAGTTAGAGTGGCCTTTTGGAGAGTGTTCTCTTTGAGAGTGCCCTCCCCAAGAGCGTTCTCTTTGAGAGCACCCTCCCCAAGAGCGCCTTGCATTACGCACATGAGAGTGCTCTCCTTGAGCTAGTCCTTCATGATCAAATTTATAAGGATGTAGGACGGTATGGCTGAAATTGGCCCAATCAACATATATAGGGGGAGGTAGAGTTGACAAGCGATCGGAGTTATAGAGTGATACATGGGTTTCTCCCCCCAGGGATGCCTTTCCTTTTGCATGATATCATGCCCTCATTGTTCATGTCTGTGACCCACAAGCCTTGTTGTGAAGAAGGTTAGCCCTGGAGAAGGTGGTGTCCTTATTTACAATTTGAGATAAAAGGCTTGCAGTGTTGCGGGCATGTTCTGTGAGGTTGGTTTCCCTGGAGCGTTCTTCCTAGAGCACCCTCATTGAGAGCTCCCTCTGGGAGAGCACTCTCCCTCAAATAAACCTCCTTGAGAGCACTTTGTGCTACGCATGTGAGAGTGTTCTCTTAGAGATCAGCCTTGTTGAGATTGTTCTCTTGGAGAGCTACCTCCATTAGAACACCCTCTTTAAGATCGGTTTCGCTAGGGATGCCCTCCTTGAGAGCATTCTCTTTAAGAGTGTTCTACATGAGATCGCCCTCCTCGAGAGCATTCTCCTTGAGAGCTCTCTCTCTTAGAGTGACCTCCCTTAGAGTGTTCTCCTTTAGAGCACCTTGCATTGTGCACGTGAGAGTGTTCTCCTTGAGAGTGCCTTTGTTGAGAGTGTTGTCTTAGAGAGTGGCCTCCATTAGAATGGCTTCCTTGAGAGCGGGCTCAGTGAGATCACCCTCCATAAGAGCATTCTTCTTAGTAGTGCCCTTCATTATAGGGGCCTTCAGAGGAGCATTCTCTTTGAGAGTGCCTTCACTGGGAGCACCCTCGTTGAGATCGTTCAGTCAAAGAGTTTCTTCTTTTAGAGCACATCCTTCATGAGAGCATTTTTCTGAAGATCGGCCTTTGTGAGAACGTTCTTCCTGAGGATGCCTTCTCTGATTATCTTGTGCTATGCATGTGAGAGTGTTCTTCTTGAGAGCACTGTCGTTGAGAGCTCCTTCTTAGAAGGTGCCCTCTTAGAGAGCGGTCTTCATTAGAGCGAGCATCCTCAGAGCATTCCACCTGAGATCACCTTGTGTTACGCACATGATAGTGTTCTCCTCAAGAGTGCCGTTGTTGGGAGTGTTCTCTTGGAGAGCATCCTCCATTACAGCACCCTCGTTGAGTTCGGTCTAGCTGAGGATGTCCTCCTTGAGAGCGTTCTTCTTTAGAGCACCCTCTGTTAGAGCAACCATCTAAGGAGTGTTCTCTTTGAGAGTGCCCTCTCCTAGAGTGTTCTTCCTAGAGTGCACTCATCAAGATCATTCTGTCAAAGGGTGCCCTCATTTAGATCAGCGTTGCTGAGAGTGGTCTCTGTGAAAGCGTTCTTCTTGAGAGCTTCCTCCATGATGGTGTTGTCCATGGGAGCACCTTGCGTTATGCATGTGAGAGTGTTCACCTTGAGATTGTTGTCATTGAGAACGCTTGGATTGGAGAGTGCCCTTCTTAAGAGTGCCTTCCTTGAGAATGCCCTCCCTGAGAACGGTCATGCTGAGGACACCCTTCTGGAGAGCGTCCTCCTTAAGAATGTAGTTAGTGGTAGTGGCCTCTCTAAGAGCATGCTCCATTAGAGCAGCCTTTTAGATAGTGTTCTCCTTAAGAGCACCTTCCCTGAGAGCACTTAGCATTAGTTGCATGAGAGCACCTACCCTTGTTAAGAGCTCGCTCTTGAAGGACGCCCTTCTAGAAAGATGCCCTCCTTGACAGTGTCCTTCTTAAGAGCATTGTAAGTGAGATCTCCTTCCCTGAGAGCGTTATGCTGGATAGCGGCCTGCTAAAGTGGCCTTCCATTCGAGCATTCTCTACAGAGTGCCATCATTGAGAACATTTTGTTGAAGAGCACCCTCCTTGAGGGCAGCCTTCGCAAGATCGTTCTCTTTGAGAGCAGATCCGATGAAAGAGTTGTCTGTGAGGAGCACCTAGTGGTATGCACATGAGAGTGTTCACCTCGAGAGTGCCCTCATTGAGCATATTCTTTTGGAGAGTTCCCTTTGTAAGAGTGTCCTTCCTGAGAATTCCCTCCTTGAGATTGGCCTCCCCAAGGACACCTTGCTGAAGAGTGTCTATCTTGAGAACATTCTCCATGGGATCACACTTCCTAAGAGTGCCCTCCTTGAGAGTGTTCTCATGGAGAGCTTTCTACGTTGGAGTGGCATCTTGAAGAGCGATCTCCTTGAGAGCATCTTTCCTAAGAGTGCGTTGCGGTACGTTATAGTGTTCTCTAGGAGGGTGCTCTCATAGAGAGCTCTATCTTGGAGGGTGCCCTCCCGCAGAGCACTCTCCCTTGGAGCATTCTCATTGAGAGCACTTTGCTTTATGCACATGAGAGTGTTCTCCTTGAGAGCGCCCTTGTTGAGCTACCTTCATATTAGAATTCCATCCTTGAGATCGGTCTTTTGAAGAGCATTATCCTAGAGAGGGTCCTTGTCGTTAGCGCTCTTCATGGAGCACCCTCGTTGAGAGTGTTCTATTGAAGAGTGCTCTCCATGAGAGCATTCTCCTTGAGATCAGCCTCTGTTAGAGTGGCATCCACGAGAGTGTTTTTCTTCAAAGCACCGTGCGCTCTCATGTGTATTCTCTTCGAGAGCGTTCTTGTTAAGAGGACCCTTACTGAGAGTGGTCTCTTTGAGGATGGAGTCCTCAAGAATGGTCTCCTTAAGAACGTTCTGTGTGAGAGCACGCTCACTTAGAGTAGCCCTTCCAAGATCATTCTTCTTGAGAGCATCCTCCCTAAGAGCACCTTGAGCCACACATGTGAGAGTGCTCTCCCTGAGAGTGCTCTTGTTTAGGTGCTACATTGTGACCAAATTTATAAGGGTGCGGGACAGTATGGCTGAAACTAGCCCAATCAACATATATAGGGGGAGGTAGAGTTGATGAGCGGTCGAAGTGATAGAGCGATATGTGGGTTTCTCACCCCAGGGATGCCTTGCCCTACCCATGATATCATGGCCTTGTTGTTCATGGCCATGATCCACGAGCCTTTTTGCGAAGAAGGATAGCCCCAGAGAAGGCGGTGTCCTCGTTTACGATTTGAGATAAAAGGCTTGCAGCGTTGCGAGCATGTTCCATGGGGTTGGTTGCCCTGGGGCGTTCTTCCTGGAGCACCCTCATTGATAGCTCCCTCTTGGAGAGCACTCTCCCTCAAAGTGACCTCCCTGAGAGCACTTTGCATTACGCACATGAGAGTGTTCTCCTGGAGAGCAACCTTGTTGAGATTGTTTTCTTGGAGAGCTACCTCCATTAGAACACCCTCCTTGAGATTGGTTTCGCTATGGAAGCCCTTGTTGAGAGCGTTTTCTTTAAGAGCATTCTATGTGAGATCGCCCTTCTCGAGAGCATTCTCCTTGAGAGCTCTCTCCCTTAGAGTGGCCTTCCTCAGAGTGTTCTCCTATAGAGCACCTTGCGTTGTGCACGTGAGAGTGTTCTCCCTGAGAGCGCCTTTGTTGAGAGCATTGTCTTGGAGAGTGGCCTCCATTAGAATGGCTTCCTTGAGAGTAGGCTTGGTGAGATCACCCTCCATGAGAGCGTTCTTCTTAGGAGTGCCCTTCATTAGAGGGGCCTTTGAAAGAGCGTTCTCTTTGAGAGAGCACCCTCATTGAGATCATTCTGTCGAAGAGTGCCTTCTTTTAGAGCGCGCCCTTCACGAGAGCATTTTCCCTAAGAGCAGGCTCTGTGAGAACGTTCTTCCTATGGATGCCTTCTCTGATTATCTTGCACTATGCATGTGAAAGTGTTCTTCTTGAGAGCACCATCATTTAGAGCTCCTTCTTAGAAGGTGCCCTCTTATAGAGCGGTCTTCATTAGAGCGAGCACCCTCAGAGCATTCCACGTGAGAGCACCTTGTGTTACGTGCATGATAGTGTTCTCCTTGAGAGTTCCATTGTTGAGAGCATTATCTTGGAGAGCATCTTACATTACATCATGCTCATTGAGAGTGGTCTAGCTGAGGACACCCTCCTTGAGAGCGTTCTTCATCAAAGCACCCTCTATTAGAGTGTTCTCTTTGAGAGTGCCCTCTCCCGGAGCGTTCTACCTAGAGTGCGCTCGTAGAGATCGGTCTAGTGAAGGGTGCCCTCATTTAGATCACCTTTTCTGAGAGCGGTCTTCCTAAGAGTAGTCTTTACAAAATTTTTCTCCTTGAGAGCTCCCTCCATGAAGGTATTTTCCATGGGAGCACCTCGCGTTATGCATGTGAGAGTGTTCACCTTGAGAGTGCCATCATTGAGAATGCTTGTATCGGAGAGTGCCATTCTTAAGAGTGCCTTCCTAGAGAATGCCCTCCCTAAGAATGGTCTTGCTGAGGATGCCCTCCTGGAGAGCATCCTTCTTAAGAATATTTTCCCTGAAAGCGCTCTTTTTGAGATCGTTCTCTTGGAGAGCTATCTCCATTAGAACTCCCTCTTTGAGCTCGGTCTCTCCGGGGATGCCCCATTTGAGAGCGTCATCCTTAAGAGCATTCTACATGAGATCGCTCTCCAGTGGAGCATTATCATTGAGAGCACCCTCTGTTAGAGCATTCTCTTTAAGAGGGCCCTTGGTTGGATAGTTCTCTCTAGAGTGTCTTTTTTGAGAGCGTTTTGTCGAAGAGTGCCCTCCTTGAGAGCACCGTTCTTGAGAGCAGGCTTTGTGAAAGTGTTGTCCATGAGAGCACCTTGCATTAAGCACATGAGTGTTTAGCTCAAGAGTGCCCTCGTTGAGAGCGTTCTTTTGGAGAACATCATCCTCCTTGAGAACACCTTCTTGGACGATGCCCTGGTTGAGAGCATTGTCCGTATGAGCACCTTCCACTAAAAGTGCCCTCTATTAGAGCATCCTTTTCGATAGCGTTCCCCTTGAGAGCACCTTGTGATATGCATGTGAGTGTTGTTCTCAGGATGACCCTTTCTGAGTATGTTCTCTCATAGAGTGTCCTTCCCAAGAGTGCCCTCTGAGAATGCCTCTCTAAGAGCGGTCTCCCTGAGGACGATCTTACAAAGAGCATTCTTTTTGAGAGGGCCGTCAGCGAGAGTGTTCTCCCTGGATAACCATCGTTGAGAGGGACCTTCGTTGGAGCAGACTTCACAAGAGCATTTTCCTTGAGTGCGTCCTCCTCTAGAGTAGGTTCTGCCCTCCTTGAGATCATTTTCCTTGAGATTGGACTTTTTTCTCCTTAGGAGCGATCTTCCTGAGGATGTCGTTCTCGAGAGTGTCCCCCTTAAGAACGTTTTCCATGAGAGTGCCCTTGCTTAGAGTGGCCCTTGGGAGAGCATTCTCTTTGAGTGCGTCCTCCTCTAGAGTAGGTTCTTCTACAGACGTGAGAGCGCTGTCCCTGAGAGCACCATCATTGATTTGGTCCATGGTGATCAAATTTATAAGGGTGTGGGACGGTATGGCTAAAACTGGCCTAATCAACATATATAGGGGGAGGTAGAGTTGATGAGTGGTTGGAGTGATAGAGCGATCCGTGGGTTTCTCCCCCTAGGGATGCCTTGCCCCTGCCCATGATATCACAGCCTCGTTGTTCATGCCCGTGACTCAATAGCCTTGTTGCAAAGAAGGATAACCCCGAAGAAGGCAATGTCCTCATTTACGATTCAAGATAGAAGGCTTGTAGTGTTGCGGGCATGTTCAGTGGGGTTGGCTGCCCAAAGAAGTGATTTTGACGATCTTGCACTATCTATCCTAAATGTTCTCTCACACGTTTTAGGAGCTCATTTGCAAGATGGACGCATCGAGTGCATGAGGCATCAATGCTGATGTTTCTATGAGATTGAAAGATCGTGTCGAAAAATGATATGAAATGATTTTGTACAAACGGTTCCATTGATTTGGTGCGGTTGAGGTAGCAGAGCATCTCGAAGTCCCCGCAGGGTAGCATCAGGTGCATGCTCTCTCTACCTTGTCACCGATTCTATTGCTTAGTAGCACATGGGTGGTAGTGGCGAGTTCAATTGCACAAGCTGAGAAATGAAGAGGACGTAGTCTCTTGTTCTCCATGCCCTTGCGGGTGCCTCGCTGTTCGTCGCGGGTCATGTATTCTATTATTGGGGTGGCCATTTTGGGGTCATAAAATCTTGAAAATAATCTTTCATGGATTCAGGAACTTGCGTTATGCCTTCCCTTGGAGTAGCTTGTCGAGTTTTGAGTGCATGTCGAAACTCGGTAGTAAGTTCTCCATGGGTTAGGATCAGTCGGACAGATGTTTGAGGCTAATGTCTTAAAAATCTTTTGTTTTGTCTACATGATGCTCTGTCTTTGGGTTTCATGAAGGATTTTTTGGTTGTGCGATCATTGAACTCTGAATTTCAGTAGTGGTGAGTTCACTTGCACGAGCAGAGAAACAAAGAGCAATCTATCCTCTTTTTTTCTCCATGCACTTGCAGGTGCCCCGCTGTTGATTGCGGTTGTGGGATTTTATTCATTCGGAAAACCATTTCATGATCATAGCATCTCGAAAATAGCCTTTCCTAGATTCAAGAACATAGGTTGTGCCTTCCCTTAGAGTAGCTTGTAGAGTTTGAGTGCATTCTCGAACTCGGTCACAAGTTCTTCAAGGGTTAGGAGTAGTGGGAGGGCTTTTTGAGGTGCATGTCTTGAAAATCCCTTGTCTTGGCTATGCCACGCTGTGTCTTTGATTTTCATGAAGTAGTTTTCTATTGTGCGGTCACCTGATGATGAATTTGGGTAATGCTAAAATGCGCATCCTTGGAGGGTCGTTTCTTCATGCGTGGGTGTGAGCGTTGGCTGATGCTGCAAGATCGGGGCCAGCACTGATGGCTCCATGGGATTGAACCATCCCATCTGGAAATGATATGGATTGAGTTCATGTGAACAGTATCATTGATTTAGTGCGGTGGAGGTGGTAGAACGTCTGGACACCCCCACAGGGTAGCATCGGGTGCATGCTGTCTCTGCCTGTTCACTGATACGATTACCTAGTAGCGCATGGGTGGTAGTGGCGAGTTCACTTGTACAAGCCAAGAAAAGAAGAGTGCTCTGGTCTCTTTTATTCTCCATGCACTTCCAGGTGCCTCACATTTTTTTATGATTGGAGGATTTTATTGATACGGGTGACCATTTCGTGGTCATCGCATCTCAAAAATAGTTCTTTATGGATTCAAGCACACATGTTGTGCCTTCCCTTAGAGTATCTTGTAGAGTTTGAGCGCACTCTCGAACTCGATTGCAAGTTCTTCAAGGGTTAGGAGTAGTGAGAGGGATGTTCAAGGTGCATGTCTCGAAAATCCCTTGTCTTGGCTATGCCACGCTATGTCTTTGGGTTTCACGAAGGAGTTTTCTATTGTGCGGTCACCTAATAGTGAATTTGGGTAATGTTGAAACACGCATCCTTGGAGGCTCATTTCTTCATGCCTGGGTGTGAGGGTTGGTTGACTCTGTGGGATTTGAGCCGACACTGATGCCTCCATGGGATTGAACCATCCCATCTAAAAATGATATGGATTGAGTTAGTGCGAATGGTAGCATTGATTTGGTGCAGTGGAGGTGGCAGAGCATCTGGACGTCCCCATGGGGTAGCATCAGGTGCATGCTATCTCTACCTATTCACCAATTTGATTGCCTAGTAGCGCATGGGTGGTAGTGGCGAGTTCACTTGCACAAGTGGAGAAATGAAGAGTGATATATCCTCTTTTTTTCTCCATGCACTTGCAAGTGCCTCACTGTTGATTGCGGTTGTGGGATTTTATTGATTCGGACAACCGTTTCGTGATCGTAGCATGTCGAAAATAGCCTTTTGTGGATTCAAGAACATAGGTTGTGCCTTCCCTTGGAGTAGCTTGTAGAGTTTGAGCAAATTCTCAAACTTGATCGCAAGTTCTTCAAGGGTTAGGAGCAGCGGGAGGGATGTTTGAGGCACATGTCTCAAAAATCCCTTGTCTTGGCTGCGCCACGTTGTGTCTTTGATTTTAATGAAGGAGTTTTCTATTGTGCGGTCACCTGATGGTGAATTTAGGTAATGCTGAAATGCGCATCCTTGGAGGCTTGTTTCTTCATGTGTGGGTGTGAGCGTTGGCTAACACTGCGAGATTGGGGTCGGCACTAATGGCTCCATGGGATTGAACCATTCCACTGAAAAATGACATGGATTGAGTTCGTGTGAATGGTAATGTTGATTTGGTGTGGTGGAGGTGGCTGAGTGTTTGGAAACCCCCATAGGGTAGCATTAGGTGTATGCTGTCTCTGCCTGTTCACCAACTCAATTTCCTAGTAGCACATGGATGGTAGTGGCGAGTTCACTTGCACGAGCCAAGAAACCAAGAGCGCTCTGGTCTCTTTTATTCTCCATGCACTTGTAGGTGCCTCGCTATTGATTGCATTTGGAGGATTTTATTGAATTGGATGCCCATTTCATGGTCATTGCATCTCGAAAATAGTGCTTCGTGGATTCAAGCACACAGGTTGTGCCTTCCCTTGGAGTAGCTTGTGGAGTTTGAGCATGCTCTCAAACTTGATCGCAAGTTCTTCAAGGGTTAGGAGTAGTGGGAGGGATGTTCAAGGCACATGTCTCAAAAATCCCTTTTCTTGGCTATGCCACACTGTCTCTAGGTTTCACAAAGGAGTTTTCTATTGTGCGGTCACCTGACGGTGAATTCCGGTAATGCTGAAACGTGCATCCTTGGAGGCTCTTTTCTTCATGCCTGGGTGTGATCGTTGGTTGACACTGCGAGATTGGAGCTGGCATTGATGGCTCCACGGGATTGAACCATCCCATCTAAAAATGATATGGATTGATTTTGTGTGAATGGTAGCGTTGATTTGGTGCGGTGGAGGTGGCTGAGTGTCTGGACGCCCCCATGGGGTAGCGTCGGGTGCATGATGTCTCTACCTGTTCACCGATTCGATTACCTAGTAGCACATGGGTGGTAGTGGCGAGTTCACTTACATGAGCCAAGAAACGAAGAGCGATCTAGCCTCTCTTGTTCTCCATGCACTTGCATTTGCCTTGCTGTTGATTGAGGTTTGAGGATTTTATTGATTTGGATGACCATTTCGTTATCATGGCATCTCAAAAATAGCCTTTTGTGGATTCAAGAACACAGGTTGTGCCTTCCCTTGGAGTAGCTTGCGGAGTTCAAGCGCATGCTCGAACTCAATCGCAAGTTCTCCAAGGGTTAGGAGCAATGGGAGGGATGTTTGAGGTGCATGTCTCGAAAATCCCTTGTCTTGTCTCTTCCATGTTGTGTCTCTAGGTTTCACAGACAAATTTTCTATTGTGCGGTCACCTGACAACGAATTCGGGTAATGCTGAAACATGCATCTTTGGAGGCTCGTTTCTTCATGCTCGGCTGTGAGCGTTGCATGATACTGCGAGATCGAGGCCATCACTGATGGCTGTACAGGATTGAACCATCCCATTTGAAAATGATATCGGTTGATGGGACGATACTTGCATGTTGCTGAGTACGGCACATGGTCCGTCTTGTTTGGTTGGTATGAAATTTGAACCACATTATTTACGTTGGTTCGAAGTGGGTGCATTTGTGCAATGCACCCCCCATCATGATGCTTGAATAGAGAGAGGATGTGACAATATTTGCATGTTCCTTGGTACGGAACATGTTTCATCTTGTTGCGTTGGCATGAAAATCAAACCATGTTGTGATCGCTGGTTCATAGTGGTTGCGTTGCTAGGAAGCATCGCTCACCCCTGATGGTTGGATAGTGAGGACGGAAATGTTTTGGCACTCACGTAGATTGTGATTTGGAATGGGGGCCCAGGGCCTATTTGGAATGGGGGAAAATGGCTACATCAGGTTGGTGTGGTTGAGGTAGTAGAGCATGTCAACACCCCCATGGGGTAGCGTCAGGTGCATGTTTCCTTTTCCTGATCACGAATTCCACCACTCAGTAGCGTGTGGGTGGTAGATGCGAGTTCAGGTGCACGTGCCGGGGAACTATGAGGACTGAGGTTCTTTTATCCTTCATGCACATTCACGTGGCTCATTCTTTAGTGGGTGCCCCTAAGGTGGCCTTTTTCAGTGTGGTGTGTGCTACTTCCTGTGTGGAACTTTGTTCTCACGGAGAAGCATTTGTGAGGAAGCGCTCTCAGGTTTGGTAATCGTATCGGGGGGATGGAGGAACCCGTAGGCAGTAACCTCGATGTCGGGCATTTGCGTGAATGCTGGAGGGTGCGGGTAGTATGCTATGCACTTGTGCAACACCCTAGGCACTCACACATCTCTGGTCAAGAACAAGGCTACGTTTGTCATCTATTTCAGTGTCATGTTTCCTGGGCATGCGATTGCGTAAACCAGGGAACAGTGCCTGCGAAAGATGTTGTCCAAAATCGGTGCATGAAGGGTCGTTCGTGTCTTTCGAGTAAGGAAGGACAACGGTGCCCAACATATAGTTGCAGACGATGTTACCTGGTTGATCCTGCCAATAGTCATATGCTTATCTCAAAGATTAAGCCATGCATGTCTAAGTATGAACTTACTACAAACGGTGAAACTGCAGATGGCTCATTAAATCAGTTATAGTTTCTTTGATGGTACCTTACTACTCGGATAACCATAGTAATTCTAGAGCTAATATGTGCAGGAAATCCTGACTCTCAGAAGGGATTCATTTATTAGATAAAAGGTAGATGCGAGCTTGCTTGTTTGCTCGGTGAATCATGGTAACTGGACGGATCACACGACCCTTGTGCCAGCGATGCTTCATTCAAATTTCTGCCCTATCAACTTTCGATGGTAGGATAGAGACCTACCATGGTTGTGATGGGTGATAGGGAATTAGGGTTTGATTCTAGAGAGGGAGCCTGAGAAATGACTACCACATCCAAGGAAGGTAGTAGGCATGCAAATTACCCAGTCCTGACACAGGGAGGTAGTGACAATAAATAAAAATACCGGGCTCATCGAGTCTGGTAATTGGAATGAGTACAATTTAAAGTCCTTAATGAGGATCCATTGGAGGGCAAGTCTGGTGCTAGCAGCCATAGTAATTGCAGCTCCAATAGCGTATATTTAAGTTGTTGTAGTTAAAAAGCTCATAGTTGGATCTTGGGAAGGGGTGGTTGATCCACCGATGCGGTGTGCATCGACCGCTCCATTCCTTCTGTCGATGCAACGACATACCCTTCATTGTAGGTAGGTAGAGTTGATGACCGGTGATAGTGATAGAGCGATACGTGGGTTTCTCCCCCAAGGATGCCTTGCCCTTGGTTAGAGCTACCCTTTGGAGAGCATTCTCCTTGAGAATGCCCTCCTCGAGAGTGCCTTGTACTATGCACGTGAGAGTGCTCTCCCTGAGAGCACTTCCCTTGAGCTCATCCTTCGTGATCGAATTTATAAGGGTGCAGGATGGTATGGCTGAAACTGGCCTAATCAACATATATAGGGGTAGGTAGAGTTGACAATCGGTGATAGTGATAGATCAATACATGGGTTTCTCCCCCAAGGATGCCTTGCCCTACCCATGATATTGCACACTCGTGAACCTAAGAACGCCCTTCTTGAGAACACCCTTCTTGAGATTACCCTCCCTGAGAACACCATTTGAAGAGCATTCTTCTTGAGAGCACCCTCATCACAAGCATTCTTCTTGAAGTGCCCTCACTGAAAGTGTTCTGGTGAAGAGTGCCATCCTTGAGAGTGTTCTTCCTAAGGGCATCCTTCATTAGAGCATTCTCCATGTGAGCACCTTGTGTTACGCACATGAGAGTTTTCAGCTTGTGAGCACTATTTTGGAGAGCACCTTTCCTAAGAGTGACCTCCCTGAGAATGCCCTTATTGAGAGTGGTCTCCCTGAGGATGTCCTCATCAAGAGAATTCTCCCTAGAGCACCCTTGTTGAGAGTGGTCTCTTTGGAGAATGTCCTCCTTGAGAGCGGTCTCCCTAAGATTGCCCTCATTAGTAGCATTTTCCTTGAGAGCGGTCTTCCTAAGAACACCCTCCCTGAGAACATCCTCCTTGAGAGTGATCTCATTGAGCACGCCTTCATTGGGAGCATTCTCCTTGGAGTGTCCTCATTGAGAGCATCCTCATGAAGAGCGGTCTCCCTGAGGTTGCCCTCATCGAGAGCGTTCTCCCTGGAGTGACATCATTGGGAGCATTTTGTCAAAGAGTGCCATCCTTGAGAGTGTTCTTGCCGAGAGAATTCTTCCTAAGGGTATCCTCCATTAGATCAATCTCCATGAGAGCGTTTGCCATGTGATCACCTTGTGTTACGCACATGAGAGTTTTCACCTTGGGAGCGTTGTTTCGAAGAGCACCTTTCCTAAGAGTGCCCTCCCTAAGAATGCCCTTCTTAAGAGCGGTCTCACTAAGGATGTCCTCATTGAAAGAATTCTCCCTAGAGAGTCCTTGTTGAGAGTGGTCTCCCTGGAGAATGCCCTCTTTGAGAGTGATCTCTCTGAGATCACTCTCATCCAGAGCGGTCTCCTGGAGAGCGGTCTTCCTAAGAGCACCCTCCCTGAGAACGGCTCTCCTTGAGAGCGTTCCCCTTGAGGACTACCTCATCAGGAAAATTTCCCCTGGAGTGCCCTCATTGAGAGTGCCCTAATGGAGAGCAGTCTCCTTGAGGATGTCCTTATCGTGACTGTTCTCCCTGGACTGCCCTCGTTGAGAGCAGTCTCCCTGTAGCAGCGTCCTTGAGAATGGTCTTCTTAAGAATGTTCTGTGTGAGAGTGCCCTTGCTTAGAGCAGCCCTTCCGAGAGCGTTCTTCTTGAGAGTGCCCTCCCCAAGAGTACCTTGCACCACACATGTGAGAGTACTCTCCTTAAGAGTGCTCTCGTTCAGGTGCTGTGTTGTGATCAAATTTATAAGGGTGCGGGATGGTATGGCTGAAATTGGCCCAATTAACATATATAGGGGGAGGTAGAGTTGACGAGTGGTTGGAGTGATAGAGTGATACATGGGTTTCTCCCCCTAGGGATGCCTTGCCCTGCCCATGATATCATGGCCTCGATGTTCATGGTCATGACCCACGAGCCTTGCTACGAAGAAGGATAGCCCCAGAGAAGACGGTATCCTTGTTTACGATTTAAGATAAAAGGCTTGCAGTGTTGTGGGCATGTTCCATGGGGTTGGTTGCCCTGGAGTGTTCTTCCTAGAGCACCCTCATTGAGAGCTCCCTCTTGGAGAGTGCTCTCCCTCAAAGCGACCTCCCTGAGAGCACTTTGTGTTATGCATGTGAGAGTGTTCTTCTGGAGAGCAGCCTTGTTGAGATTGTTTTCTTGGAGAGCTACCTCCAATAGAACACCCTCCTTGAGATCGGTTTCACTGTGGATGCCCTTGTTGAGAGCATTCTCTTTAAGAGTATTCTATGTGATATTGCCCTTCTCAAGAGCATTCTCCTTGAGAGCTCTCTCCCTTAAAGCAGCCTTCCTCAGAGCGTTCTCCTATAGGGAACCTTGCGTTGCACACGTGAGAGTGTTCTCCCTGAGAGTGCCTTTGTTGAGAGCATTTTCTCTGAGAGTGGCCTCCATTAGAATGGCTTCCTTGAGAGCGAGCTCGGTGAGATCACCCTCCATGAGAGTGCTCTTCTTAGGAGTTCCCTTCATTAGAGGGGCCTTCGGAAGAGCGTTCTCTTTGAGAGAGCACCCTCGTTGAGATCATTCTATCGAAGAGTGCCTTCTTTTAGAGCGCACCCTTCATGAGATCGTTTTCCCTGAGAGTGGCCTCTGTGAGAACATTCTTCCTGAGGATGCCTTCTCCAATTATCTAGTGTGATGCACGTGAGAGTGTTCTTCTTGAGAGCGCTGTCATTGAGAGCTCCTTCTTAGAAGGTGCCCTCTTAGAGAGTGATCTTCGTTAGAGCGAGCACCCTCATTGTGTTCCACGTGAGAGCACCTTGTGTTACGCGCATGATAGTGTTCTCCTTGAGAGTGCTGTTGTTGAGAGCATTATCTTGGAGAGAATCCTGCATTATAGCATGATCATTGAGAGCACTCTGGCTAAGGACATCCTCCTTGAGAGCGTTCTTCATCAAAGTGCCCTCTGTTAGAGTGTTCTCTTTGAGAGTGCCCTCTCCTGGAGCATTCTCCCTAGAGTGCACTCATCAAGATCGTTCTGGCGAATGGTGCCCTCATTTAGATCGCCTTTGCTAAGAGTGGTCTTCCTAAGAGTAGTCTTTACGAAAGAGTTCTCCTTGAGAGCTTCCTCCATGATGGAATTTTCCATGGGAGCACCTGCGTTATGCACGTGAGAGTATTCACCTTGAGAGTGTCATCATTGAGAATGCTTGTATCGGAGAGTGCCCTTCTTAAGAGTGCCTTCCTGGAGAATGCCCTCCTTGAGAACGGTCTCATTAAGGATGCCCTCCTGGAGAGTGTCCTTCTTAAGAACGTTCTCCTCGAGAGCACTCTTTTTGAGATTGTTCTCTTGGAGAGCTATCTCCATTAGAACTTCCTCTTTGAGCTCGGTCTCTCCAGGGATGCCCTCTTTGAGAGCGTCATCCTTAAGAGCATTCTATGTGAGATCACTCTCCAGTGGAGCGTTATCATTGAGAGCACCCTCCATTAGAGCGTTCTCTTTAAGAGGGCCCTCGATTGGATAGTTCTCTCTAGAGTGTCTTTTTTGAGAGCGTTTTGTCAAAGAGTGCCCTCCTTGAGAGCGTCGTTCCTGAGAGCGGGCTTTGCTAAAGCATTGTCCATGAGAGTATCTTGCAGTAAGCACATGAGTGTTCAGCTCAAGAGTTCCCTTGTTGAGAGCATTCTTTCGAAGAATTTCATCCTCCTTGAGAATGCGTTCTCGAAGGATGCCATGTTTGAGAGTGTTGTCCATATGAGTGCCTTCCATTGAAAGCGCCCTTTGTTAGAGCATCCTTTTCGAGAGCGTTCCCCTTGGGAGCACCTTGCGCTATGCACGTGAGTGTTGTTCTTGGGATGAGCCTTTCTGAGTATGTTCTCTCATAGAATGCCCTTCCCAAGAGTACCCTCTAAGAACACCTCTCTAAGAGTGGTCTCCCTGAGGACGATCTTACAAAGAGCATTTTGTTTGAGAGGGCCATCAACGAGAGTGTTCTCCCTAGATCACCATAGTTGAGAGGGACCTCCATTGAAGTAGAATTCACGAGAGCATTTTCAATGACAACAACTTGTGTTATGCATGTAAGAGTGTTCACGTGGATAGTGCCCTCTTTGAGAACACCCTCTTCAGGAGTGGTCTTTGTGAGGACGACGTCCTCGAGAGCATGCTCCTTACGAACGTTCTTCACGAGATTGCTCTCATTGAGAGCTTTCTCTATTAGAGTGGCCATTTGGAATTTGTTCTCCTTAGGAGCATCTTCCGCAAGAGCACCCTTGTTGAGAGTTCCCTCTTGAAGGGTGCAGTCATGGAGGTCGCTGTTTTCAGGAGCGACCTCGCTGAGAGTGTTCTCCTCAAGATCAGCCTTATTACAAGCGTTCTCCTCGAGATCGGCCTTGTTGCAAGTGTTCTCATGGAGATTTCCCTACATTAGAACATCTTTCTTGAGATCGGTCTTTCTAGGGATGCTCTCCTTGAGATCATTTTCCTTGAGATTGGACTTTGTTCTCCTTAGGAGCAATCTTCCCGAGGACGCCGTTCTCGAGAGCATCCTCCTTAAGAACGTTCTCCGTGAGAGCGCCCTCGCTTAGAGCGGCCCTTGGGAGAGCATTCTCCTTGAGTGCATCCTCCTCTAGAGTAGGTTCTGCTATGTACATGAGATCCCTGTCATTGATTTGGTCCTTGGTGACCAAATTTATAAGGGTGCGGGATGGTATGGTTGAAACTGGCCCAATCAACATATATAGGGGGAGGTAGAGCTGATAAGTGGTTGGAGTGATAGAGCGATACATGGGTTTCTCCCCCCAGGGATGCCTTGCCCCTACCCATGATATCGCGGCCTCGTTGTTCATGCCTGTGACTCACTAGCCTTGTTGCGAAGAAGGATAACCCTAGAGAAGGCGATGTCCTCGTTTATGATTCAAGATAGAAGGCTTGTAGTGTTGTGGGCATGTTCGGTGGGGTTGGTTGCCCAAAGAAGTGGTTTTGGCGATCTTGCACTGTCTATCCTAAATGTTCTCTCAGATATTTTAGGAGCTCGTTTGCAAGATGGACGCATCGAGCGCATGGGGCGTCAATGCTGATGTCTCTACGGGATTGAAATATCATGTCAAAAAATGATATGGAATGATTTTGTGCAAATGGTTGCATTGATTTGCTGTGGTTGAGGTAGTAGAGCAACTTGACGCCCATATGGGGTAGCATCAGGTGCATGCTCTCTCTGCCTTGTCACCAATTCAATTGCTTAGTAGTGCATGGATGGTAGTGACGAGTTCAGTTGCACAAGCTGAGAAATGAAGAGGACATAGTCTCTTGTTCTCCATGCCCTTAGGGGTGCCTCGCTATTCATTGCGGGTCATGTATTCTATTATTGGGGTGGCCATTTCATGGTCGTACAATCTTAAAAATAAGCTTTCATGGATTCAAGAACTTGCATTGTGCCTTCCCTTGGAGTAGCTTGTCGAGTTTTGAGTGCATGCCAAAACTCGGCAGTAAGTTCTCCATGGGTTAGGGTCAGTCGAACGTACGTTCGAGGCTGATGTCTCGAAAATCCTTTGTTCTTTCTGCACAACACTCTGTCTTCAGGTTTCATGAAGAAGTTTTTAGTTGTGCGATCACTGAACTCTGAATTTCGGTAGTGGCGAGTTTACTTGCACAAGCCGAGAAACAAAGAGCGATCTATCCTCTTTTTTTCTCCATGCACTTGCAGGTGCCTCGTTGTTGATTGTGGTTGTGGAATTTTATTGATTTGGGCAACTATTTTGTGATCGTAGCATCTCGAAAATAACCTTTCGTGGATTCAAGAACACAGGTTGTGCCTTTCCTTGGAGTAGCTTGCGGAGTTTGAGCACATTCTTGAACTCGATCGTAAGTTCTTCAAGGGTTAGGAGCAGTGGGAGGGATGTTTGAGGTGCATGTCTCAAAAATCCCTTGTCTTGGCTGTGCCATGTTGTGTCTTTCATTTTCATGAAGGATTTTTCTGTCACCTGATGCTGAATTTAGGTAATGCTGAAATGTGCATACTTGGAGGATCATTTCTTCATGCTTGGGTGTGAGCGTTGGCTGACATTACGAGATCAGGGCTGGCACTGATGGCTCCATGGAATTGAACCATCCCATCTAGAAATGATATGGATTGAGTTCATGTGAACGGTAGTGTTGATTTGGTATGGTGGAGGTGGCAGAGTGTCTGGACGCCCCCACGGGGTAGCATTGGGTGCATGCTCTCTCTGCCTGTTCACCGATTCAATTCCCTAGTAGCGCATGGGTGGTAGTGGTGAGTTCACTTGCATGAGTCGAGAAATGAAGAGTGCTCTGGTCTCTTTTGTTCTACATGCACTGCAAGTGCCTCGCTATTTTTTTCGGTTGGAGAATTTTATTGATTCAGGTGACCATTTCGTGGTCGTCGCATCTCGAAAATAGTTCTTTGTGGATTCAAGCACACATGTTGTGCCTTCCCTTAGAGTATCTTGCAGAGTTTGAGTGCACTCTCGAACTCGATTGCAAGTTCGTCAAGGGTTAGGAGTAGTGAGAGGGATGTTCGAGGTGCATGTCTCGAAAATCCCTTGTCTTGGCTATGCCACGCTATGTCTTTGGGTTTTACGAAGGAGTTTTCTATTGTGCGGTCACCTGACGGTGAATTTGGGTAATGCTAAAATAGGCATCCTTGGAGGCTCGTTTCTTCATGCATGGGTGTGAGCATTGGCTGACGCTACGAGATCGGGGTTGGCACTGATGGCTCCATGGCATTGAACCATCCCATCTAGAAACAATATGGATTGAGTTCATGTGAATGGTAACGTTGATTTGGTGTGGTGGAGGTGGCAGAGCATCTGGATGCCCCCATGGGGTAGCATTGGGTGCATGCTGTCTCTGCCTATTCACCGTTTTGATTGCCTAGTAGTGCATGGGTGGTAGTGGCGAGTTCACTTGCATGACCTGAGAAATGAAGAGAAATCTGGTCTCTTTTATTCTCCATGCACTTGCAGGTGCCTTGCTATTGATTGTGGTTTGAGGATTTTATTAATTCGGGTGATCGTTTTGTGGTCGTGGAATCTCAAAAATAGCCTTTCTTGGATTCAAGAACACAGGTTGTGCCTTCCCTTGGAGTAGCTTGAGGAGTTTGAGTGCATTCTCAAACTCAATCACAAGTTCTTCAAGGGTTAGGAGTAGCGGGAGGGATGTTTGAGGTGCATGTCTCGAAAATCCCTTGTCTTGGCTGCGCCATGTTGTGTCTTTGATTTTCACGAAGGAGTTTTCTGTTGTGCGGTCACTTGACAACGAATTTGGGTAATGCTGAAATGCGCATCCTTAGAGGCTCGTTTCTTCATGCCTGGGTATGAGCATTGGCTAATGCTGCGATATTGGGGCCGACATTGATGGCTCCACCGGATTGAACCATTCCATCTGGAAATGACATGGATTGAGTTTGTGCAAACGGTAACATTGATTTGGTGTGGTGGAGGTGGCAGAACATTTGGATGCCCCCACGGGATAGCATCAAGTGCATGTTTTCTTTTCCTGTTCACCTATTTGATTGCCTAGTAGCGCATGGGTGGTAGTGGCGATTTCCCTTGCACGAGCTAAGAAACGAAGAGCGCTTTGGTCTCTTTTGTTCTCCATGCACTTGTAGGTGCCTTTCTGTTAATTGTGGTTGGAGGATTTTATTGAACCAGCTGCCCATTTCATGGTCATCGCATCTCAAAAATAGTCCTTCATGGATTCAAGCACACAAGTTGTGCCTTCCCTTAGAGTAGCTTGCGGAGTTTGAGTGCACTCTCAAACTTGATCACAAGTTCTTCAAGGGTTAGGAGCAGTGGGAGGGATGTTCGAGGTGCATGTCTCGAAAATCCCTTATCTTGGCTGCACCATGCTATCTCTGGGTTTCACAAAGGAGTTTTTTGTTGTGCAGTCACCTAATGGAGAATTTGGGTAATGCTGAAATGCACATCCTTGGAGGCTCGTTTCTTCATGCTTGGGTATGAGCGTTGGCTAACACTGCGAGATCGGAGCTGGCACTGATGGCTCCATGGGATTGAACCATCCCATGTGAAAATAATATGGATTGAGTTCATGTGAATGGTAGCATTGATTTGGTGCAGTGGAGGTGGTAGAGCATTTGGAAGCCCCCATGAGGTAGTGTCAGGTGCATGCTATCTCTGCCTATTCACCGATTTGATTGCCTAGTAGCGCATGGGTGGTAGTGGCGAGTTCACTTGCACGAGCCAAGAAACGAAGAGAAATCTGGCCTCTCTTATTCTCCATGCACTTGCAGGTGCCTCACTATTGATTGTAGTTTGAGGATTTTATTGATTCGGGTGACCGTTTTGTTGTCATGGTATCTCAAAAATAGCCTTTCATGGATTCAAGAACATAGGTTGTGCCTTCTCTTGGAGTAGCTTGCGGAGTTCAAGCACACGCTCAAACTCGATCACAAGTTCTCCAAGGGTTAGGAGTAGTGGGAGGAATGTTTGAGGTGCATGTCTCGAAAATCCCTTGTCTTGTCTTTGCCACACTATGTCTCTAGGTTTCACGAAGGAATTTTCTGTTGTGCAGTCACCTGATGGTGAATTCGGGTAATGCTGAAACACGCATCTTTGGAGGCTCGTTTCTTCATGCTCGACTATGAGCGTTGCATGATACTGCGAGATCGGGGCCATCACTGATGGCTGTATGAGATTGAACCATCCCATTTGGAAATGATATCGGTTGATGGGATGATACTTGCATGTTGTTGGGTACAGCACATGGTCCATCTTGTTTGGTTGGTATGAAATTTGAACCACATTGTTTGCATTGGTTCGGAGTGGATGCGTTTGTGTGACACACCCCCCACCATGATGCTTGAATAGGGAGAGGATGTGACGATAGTTGCATGTTCCTCGGTACGGCACATGTTTCTTCTTTTTGGTTTGGCATGAAAATCGAACCACGTTGTGAGCGTTGGTTTAGAGTGGTTGCATTGCTGGGAAGCATCACTCACCCCTGATTGCAATTTGGAATAGGGGCCTAGGGCCTATTTTCATTTTGCATTCATGATGTTGATGATGGATGCATGTACCTTTCGAGGGCACATGGCTTGCATTGTTATGCGAACGACACCGTCGGTGTCAGTTGACAGTTGGGTTTGCATTTTTGGGATGCATCTCCCATTTTGCAAGATGTGATAGTGGTTGAGCATGTGCGAACGGCTACATCGGGTTGGTGTGGTTGAGGTAGTAGAGCATGTTGACACCCTCACGGGGTAGCGTCGGGTGCATGTTTCCTTTTCCTAATCACAAATCTGACCACTCAGTAGCACGCAGGTGGTAGATGTGAGTTCAAGTACACATGTCAGGGAACCAGGAGGATTGAGGTTCTTTTATCCTTCATGCACATTTGCATGGCTCATTCTTCAGTGGGTGCCCTCGAGGTGGCCTTTGTTAGTGCAACATGTGCTGCTTCCTACGTGGAACTTTGTTCTCACAGATAAGCATTTGTGAGGAAGCACTCTCGAGTTCGGTAATCATATTAGGGGGATGGCGGAACCCATAGGCAGTAACCTCGATGTCAGGAATTTGCATGAATGCTGGAGGGTGCAAGCAGTAAGCTGTACACTTGTGTAATGCCCTCGGCACTCGCATGTCTGTGGTAGAGAACAAGGTTGCATTTTTCGTCTATTGTGGTGTTGTGTTTCCTGGGCGTGCGATTGCATAAATAGGGGAATGGTGCCCGTGAAAGATGTTGTCCAAAATCGGTGCTTGGAGGGTCGTTCATGCCTTTTGAGTAAGGAAGGATGACGGTGATCACCACATCATTACGAACGGTGTTACCTGGTTGTTCCTGCTAGTAGTCATATGCTTGTCTCAAAGATTAAGCCATGCATGTCTAAGTATGAACTTACTTCAAATGGTGAAACTGTGGATGGCTCATTAAATCAGTTATATTTTCTTTGATGGTACCTTACTACTCAGATAACCGTATTAATTCTAGAGCTAATACGTGCAAAAAGTCCTGACTCTTAGAAGGGATGCATTTATTAGATAAAAGGCCAATGTAAGCTTGCTCGTTTGCTCGGTGAATCATGGTAACTGGACGAATTGCACAGCCCTTATGCCGGCAACGCTTCATTCAAATTTCTTCCCTATCAAATTTTGATGGTAGGATAGAGGCCTACCATGGTTGTGATGGGTGACAGGGAATTAGGGTTCGATTCTAGAGAGGGAGCCTGAGAAATGGCTACCACATCCAAGGAAGGTAGCAGGCGCACAAATTCCCCAATCCTGACACGCGGAGGTAGTGACAATAAATAACAATACCAGGCTCATCAAGTCTAGTAATTGGCATGAGTACAATTTAAAGCCCTTAACGAGGATCCATTGGAGGGAAATTCTAGTGCTAGCAGCCATGGTAATTCTAGCTCCAATAGCATATATTTAAGTTTTTGTAGTTAAAAAGCTCGTAGTTGGATCCTGGGATAGGATGGTCGGTCTGCCGATGCGGTGTGCATCGACCACTCCATTCCTTCTATCGATGGCATGGTGCTGGCCTTAATTAGCTAGGTCACGACTCCAATGCTGTTACTTTGAAAAAACTAGAGTGCTCAAAGCAAGCCAATGCTATGAATACATTAGCATGAAATAACATGATAGGATTTCGATCCTATTGTGTTGGCCTTCAGGATGGGAGTAATGATTAATAGGGATTGTCGGGGGCATTCGTATTTCATTGTCAGAGGTGAAATTCTTGGATTTATGAAAGACAAACTAGTGCAAAAGCATTTTCCAAGGATGTTTTCATTAATAAAGAATGAAAGTTAGGGGCTTGAAGATGATCAGATACCATCCTAGTCTCAACCATAAATGATGCCAACCAAGGATTGGCGGATGTTGCTCTTAGGACTCCATTGGCACCTTCCAAGAAATCAAAGTGTTTGGGTTCTGGGGGGAGTATGGTCGCAAGGCTAAAACTTAAAGGAATTAACAAAAGGGCACCACTAGGAGTGGAGCTTGTGGATTAATTTGACTCAACACAGGAAAACTTACCAGGTCCAAACATAGTAAGGATTGACAGATTGAGAGCTCTTTCTTGATTCTATGGGTGGTGGTGCATGGCCGTTCTTAGTTGGTGGAGTGATTTTTCTAGTTAATTCCCTTAATGAACGAGACCTTAGCCTACTAACTAGCAACATGGAGGTATGCTCTTCATGGACAACTTCTTAGAGGGACTATGGTTGCTCAGGCCATGGAAGTTTGAGGCAATAAAAGGTCTATGATGCCCTTAGATGTTCTGGGCCGCACGTGTGCTACACTAATGCATTCAGCGAGCCTTCTTCCCTGGTCCAAGAGGATCGGGAAAACTTGTTAAAATGCATCGTGATGGGGATAGATCTTTGAAATTATTGGTCTTGAACAAGGAATTCCTAGTAAGTGTGAGTCATCAACTCACATTGACTACGTCCCTGTCCTTTGTACATACCACCTGTCGCTCCTATCGGTTGAACGATCCGGTGAAATGTTTGGATTACAGCGACAATGATGGTTTCGCCATCGTCAACATTGTGAGAAGGTTATTGAACCTTATTGTTTAGAGGAATGAGAAGTCATAACAAGATTACCATAGGTGAACCTGCGGTAGGATCATTGACGTGCACATGGTTTTGTCTCGTCGGTCATGGTCTTGAGTTTTTGTCGCAGCGACGAAGAACACTTGGGGGCCACCACGAAGGTGGTGCTGCACCGAGATGGGACTTCATGGGGAGAGTGTGCATGCTTGGTAGGGGTGCAAGACATTGCATCTGAGTTACACCTCACATGTTTGATAGATCAATGGGCTCGAAGGACGCACCATCGCCCAGGCAGATTTCGGGGCATCGATCTAGAGCGTTCGAAGGAGGGGGCGTAGGTTCCCTCCTAATGGAGGACGTGTTGCCATCGTCCATTGGGGAGATGCTCGTTTTGAGAGTGGCAATCCATGAAGGGAGCATGTATGCTCAGGTGAGAGAAAGTCATGAAGCTCTACGTTGGCAGTCAAACAACTTTTAAAATACAAAGGTTGGACATGAGGGGGACATACGAGGACCACTCTTTTCTTCCCCGGGCGATCCAGTTCCGCGGGAGGGAGGGGATAAGACATGATGGTTGGGTGCAGCTCTCTTCTCCTATTGCACGTGTCCTAGGTGAATGGCTACCCTTGGCCTATGGGTTGTAGGATACATCATCGCTTTAGGCAAATGTGGGGGGCATTGAGCTTAACAGCTACGGTGCTGGTGCTTGGCGGGTTATCGTCCCGCACTCCCATGGGTTGCGTAGCAGGGTCATTCGGAGGGTGGTCGAAACCACCCTTGTCTAGATGTCGACATTGGTCACATCCCTTAGGTGACGCCTACTTCTCTTTCACCAATGCAAAGGTATGAGTGGCACCAAGGATGCAATGAATGTCTGCCGTAGTGGTCAACCGAGGTTGATGACCCCAACCATGACTCTCGATAATGGATATCTTGGCTCTTGTTTCGATGAAGAACATAGTGAAATGCGATACTTTGTGTGAATTGAAAAATCCAGTGAATCATCGAGTCTTTGGACGCAAGTTGCACCTAAGGCCTAGGTCGAGGGCACGTTTGGTTGGATGTGATGAAAGATCCTATGGTGCACCCTCTTTGTCGCGTGCGAGAGGGCAACGTATGTGGTCGTCCGTGTCTCCTGAGGTGTGGTCGGCTGAAAAGTTGCTATCATTCATTTTTTCTGGCTTCTCCCTAGATGGAGTGATGGATGGTGGTGGTGGTCTGTGCATTCCCTGTGCTGAGCGAGCAGGAGGTACATTGGCCCCTTGCCCACCCTTCTCATTCCGTGCGATGTGGGACCGTGTGACTGGCGAGGGCGATGTTCCTCCTTTTCATCGTGTATAGGAGGGGTGATGCTCCCTCTTCATAGTGATCCTAGTTAAAGCAAGGGTACCCACTGAGTTTAAGCATATAACTAAGCGGAGGAAGAGAAACTTTTGAGGATTCCGCTAGTAACGACGAGCGAACTGGGAATAGCCCAATGTGAAAATATGGTGGTGGTGGCCACCCAAATTGTAGTCTACAGAAGCGTTCCCTGCAATGGACCGAGCCTAAGTCCCCTAGAATGGGGTGCCAGAGAGGGTAACAGCCCCATCGGGCTCAAACCTTGCTACATCACGGGGTGCTATCGGCGAGTCGGGTTGTTTGGGAATGAAACCCTAAGCGGGTGGTAAATTCTGTCCAAGGCTAAATACGTGCAAGAGACCGATAGTGAACAAGTACCACAAGGGAAAGATGAAAAGGAATTTGAAAAGAGAATTAAAAGGTGCCTGAAATTGTCGAGACAAAAGCGGATGGAGGCCAACGTTGCTTCCTGACTAGACGTGGAGCAAAGCATGTACACTCTAATCCATCGCTTGATCTGGGAGGCGAGTCTGCATGGATCAGTGTCATGGCACAAGCATGCATAGCTGGCTACACACGTGTTACCGCTACGATGGTCGAGGGTCTAAGCGCTCATCCCCTAGAGGGGTAGGTCCTGCAATGCCTGTGCACTTGGGACACAGATTGCATGGGCTTTCCATTCAACCCATCTTGAAACATGGACCAAGGATTCTAACATGCACGCGAGTCGCTAGGTTTGGAAACTTGCATGGTGCAAGGAAGCTAAAAGGCAGGATCCATGCATGGGCACAGACCACCATCCACTGACCTTGATCTTGTTGAGAAGGGTTTGAGTGAGAGCATGCCTGTTGGGACCTGAAAGATGGTGAACTATGCCTAAGCAGGGTGAAGCTAGAGGAAACTCTAGTGGAGGCTCGTCGTGATACTGACGTGCAAATCGTTCATCTAACTTGGGTATAGGGGCGAAAGACTAATTGAACCATCTAGTAGCTGGTTCCCTTTGAAGTTTCCCTCAGGATAGCTAGAGCTCACGTTCTTGAGTTTTATCAGGTAAAGCAAATGATTAGAGGCATCAGGGGCACAACGCCCTCAACCTATTCTCAAACTTTAAATAGGTAAGATGGCATGGCTACCTCAGTGAGCCATGTCAATGAATCGAGAGCTCTAAGCGGGCCATTTTTGGTAAGCAGAACTGGTGATGCGAGCTGAACTGAAAGTTGAGCTACAGTGCCTAACTACACGCTAACCCAGAACCCACAAAGGATGTTGGTTGATTAAGATAGTAGGACGGTGTTCATGGAAGTTGAAATCCACTAAGGAGTGTGTAAAAACTCACCTGCCAAATCAACTAGCCCTAAAAATGGATGGTGCTTAAGTGCATGACCTACTCTTAGCCATCGAGACAAGCACCAGGCCCCGATGAGTAGGAGGATGTGAGGGTCATTGCGAAGCCTAGGGTACGAGCCTAGGTGGAGTGGCCACTGGTGCAGATCTTGGTGGTAGTAACAAATATTCAAATAAGAACTTTGAAGACTGACGTGTAGAAAGGTTCCATGTGAACAGCACTTGGACATGGGTTAGTCGATCCTAAGAGATGGGGGAGCCCCTTCCAATGGGTGCACTCCGCACAAGATCTCGAAAGGGAATTGGGTTAACATTCCCAAACTAGGACATGGTGGTGGATGGCAATGTCAGGGGATTTGGAGATGCCAACGAGGGCCCTGGGAAGAGTTATCTTTTCTTTTTAACAGCCTGACCACCCTAAAATCGGCTCAATTGGAGATAGGGTCCAGTGGCTAGAAGAGCACCGCACGTCCTGCGGTGTCTGGTGCACCCTCGACGGCCCCTAAAAATTTAGAGAACCAAGTACTGTTCATGCCCGGTCATACTCATAACCACATCAGGTCTCCAAGGTGAATAGCCTCTGGTCCATAGAATAATGTAGGTAAGGGAAGTTGAAAAAATGGATTCATAACTTTGAGAAAAGGATTGGCTCTAAGGATTTGGCCTAGGGATCTATGCCCTAAATCCACAGGCTGTTGAGGGCCTGCCTGAGCTGCTTCGATGGCGATGGTGGACCCTCATGTGCTAGTCGGGTGATGGACGTAGAGCGCTCTCCCCCCTCCATGGGGGAGGGCTTTCCTTAGGCAATGAATAACTAGCTCAGAACTGGCTTGGACAAGGGGAATCCAACTGTTTAATTAAAACAAAGCATTGCGATGGTCCCTACGAATGCTGACGCAATGTGATTTCTGCCTAGTGCTTTGAATGTCAAAGTGAAGAAATTCAACCAAGCATAGGTAAATGGAAGGAGTAACTATGACTCTCTTAAGGTAGCCAAATGCCTCATCATCTAATTAGTGACATGCATGAATGGATTAACGAGATTCCCACTGTCCCTACCTACTATCTAGCGAAACCACAACCAAGGGAATGGGCTTGGTAGAATCAACAGGGAAAGAAGACCCTGTTGAGTTTGAATATAGTCTAACTTTGTGAGATGACTTAAGAGGTGTAGAATAAGTGGGAGTCGCTCGCGATGCAAGTGAAATACCACTACTTTTAACATTATTTTACTTACTCTGTTGGTTGGGAACAGGGCACGGCCCTGGATTTTGGACCCAAGATGCACCTCGGTGCATCGATCCACACAGAAGATAGAGTCAGGTGGGGAGTTTGGCTGTGGCAGCACATCTATTAAAAGATAACGCAGGTGTCCTAAGATGAGCTTAACAAGAACAAAAATCTCGTGTGGAATAGAAGGGTAAAAGCTCATTTGATTTTGATTTTCAGTACGAATACAAACTGTGAAAGCGTGGCCTATCGATCCTTTAGATCTTTAGAATTTGAAGCTAGAGGTGTCAGAAAAGTTACCATAGGGATAACTAGCTTGTGGCAACCAAGCATTCATAGTGATGTTGCTTTTTGACCCTTCGATGTCGGATCTTCCTATCATTGTAAAGAAGAATTCACCAAGTGTTGGATTATTCACCCACCAATAGGGAACATGAGCTGGGTTTAGACTGTCATGAGACAAGTTAGTTTTACCCTACTGATGATGCATGCCATGATAGTAATTCCACTTAGTACGGGAGGAACCATTGATTCACACAATTGGTCATCGTGTTTGTTTGAAAAGCCAGTGATGCGAAGCTACCGTGTGTCAGATTATGACTGAATGCCTCTAAGTCAGAATCCATGCTAGAGGCGGTGTCTCTTTCCTTGTTGGTTGCTACGCGACCTGTCGTAGGGGCGGCTTCATTGCTCCCGTTGGCATGTGTCGATGGTACCCCCTGGTCCTGCCTGCACGGTGGGGGCATTGGGGGCCATGCAATTTCATTTCGAGCAGTCGATGAGAAGAATCCTTTACAAATGACTTAAATACACGATGGGTATTATAAGTGGTAGAGTGGCCTTGTTGCCATGATCCACTGAGATTCGGCCTCTTATCATCAAGATTTTTGTCTCTCTCCCTCGTCCTTCTTCTTTGGGCCTTCTCTTTCACTTTTTCTCCCTCCGGAGACACCTCACCGTGTTTCATCTCCCCACTAAAATCCTCATCTCATGGGGTCATGCATTTGTTTCGAGAGAGATGGGTGTCTTCCCCTTCACGGTCACATGCATCATCGCACACACACATGCATGTGCAACTCCCTTTCTTTCTAGTCAAATCCTGGTCATCGGAATATGTTTTTTGATCTCGCAATCGGGAACCTCACCTACGCGCGACCCTTTTGTTCATTTGTGTCATTAGCAGGGAACGTTCCCTGCCTGTGAGCTCGCATGAAGTTGGAGGCCATAATGCAACCTTCTTGACAACCACGAGGTTTCCACTTTTGCCCATGACCAAATTTGTAAGGATGTAGCATGGGGAGAGGCTAGTGTTCTCGCTGGGACCACTCGCATGGCACTCTCATGATACTGTGCTCTCCAAGGGAGCACCTCGCAAAGCTAAATTGGCACGAACGCTCCCATGAGACCAAGTGTGTTTGTCAAATGGACCCCCATGACCAAGCATTGGCCATACGGGGAACCCTCGCAACCAAATTTATAAGGCTGCAAAAGACGGTTTGGCTGAAACTGGCCCAATCAACATATAGGTGGAGAGGTAGCATTCTCCCTGGGAGCACCTCACATAGTTGCCCTAGCACGAGTGCTCGCATGAGACCAAGTGTTGGCCAAACATTCCCTCGTAACCAAGAATTGAACCAACGGTCCCACATGACCAAGTGTTGGCCTAACAAACCATCATGACCAAGTGATGGCCCAATGGAACCTCGTGACCAACTATTGGCCAAACGAACCCTCGTGACCAAATTTATAAGGGTGCCTGATGGTATGGCTGAAACTAGTCCAATCAGGCATATATGGGGAGAGGTAGCATTCTCCCTCGGAGCACCGCACGGTGCTCTCGTGAGAGTGCTCTCCATGGGAGAACCTCACATAGCTGCGCTAGCACAAGCACTCTCACGAGACCAAGTGATGGCCCAACGGACCCTCGTGACCAAGTGTTGGCTAAATAGTCCCTCGTGAGCAAGTGTTGAACCAAAGGTCCCTCATGACCAAGTGTTGGCCCAACAGACCATCGTGACTAGGTGATGGCCCAATAGTCCCTCGTGACCAAGGGTTGGCCAAATGGTCCCTCATGACCAAGGGTTGGCCCAACGGTCCCTCGTGACCAACTATTGGCCAAACAAACCCTTGTGACCAAGGGTTTGCCCAATGGTCCCTCATGACGATAGTGTTGATCCAACGATCTCTCATGACCAAATTTATAAGGGTGTAGGATGGTATGGCTGAAACTGGCCCAATAAACATATATGGGGAGAGGTAGCATTCTCCCTAGGGGTACTACACGGTGCTCTCCCGAGAGTGCTCTCCATGGGAGCACCTCGCATAGCTGCGTTGGCACCAACGCTCTCACGAGACCAACTGTTGGCCCAACGGACCCTCGTGACCATGTGTTGGCCAAATGGTCCCTCGTGACCAAGCGTTGAACCAATGGTCCCTCATGACCAAGTGTTGGCCCAATAGACCATTGTGACCAAGTGATGGCCCAACGAAACCTCATGACCAACTATTGGACAAATGGACCCTCGTGACCAAGGGTTGGCCCAACGGACCCTTGTGTCCAAGTGTTGGTCCAATGGTCCCTCATGACCAAGTGTTAGCCCAATGGTCCCTCTGGACCCTCGTGACCATGTGTTGGCCAAATGGTCCCTCGTGACCAAGCGTTGAACCTCGTGACCAAGTGTTGGCCAAACAAACCCTCATGACCAAGTGTTGGCCCAACGGTCCCTTGTGATCAAATTTATAAGGGTGCAGGATGGTATGGCTGAAACTGGCCTAATCAGGATATATGGGAAGAGGTAGCATTCTCCCTGGGAGCACTACATGGTGCTCCTACAAGAGTGATCTTCATGGGAGCACCTCACATAGCTGCACTGGCACGAGACCAAGTGTTGGCCCAACGGACCCTCGTGACCAAGTGTTGGCCAAACAAAGCATCGTGATGACCAGTTGGCCCAACGAACCCTCATGACCAAGTGTTGGCCAAACATTCCCTCATGACCAAGGGTTGGCACAACAGTCCCTCATGACCAAGTGTTGGCCAAATGGTCCCTCATGAACAAGTGTTGGTCAAACAGACCCTCGTGACCAACTGTTGGCCCAACGGTCCCTGGTGACCAAGGGTTGGCCCAATGAACCCTCGTGACCAAGCGTTGGCCCAACGGTCCCTCTTGACCAAGGGTTGGCCCAATGGTCCCTCATGACCAAGTGTTGGCCCAACGGTCCCTCATGACCAAGTGTTGGTGCAACGGTCCCTCGTGACCAAGGGTTGCCCCAACAGTCCCTCATGACCAAGTGTTAGCGCAATGGACCCTCGTGACCAAGTGTTGGCCAAATGGACCTTTGTGACCAAGGGTTGGCCCAATGGTGCCTCGTGACCAAGTGTTGGCCCAACGGTCCCTCGTGACCAAATTTATAAGGGTGCAAGATGGTATGGTTGACACTGGCCAAATCAGCATATATGGGGAGAGGTAGTGTTCTCCCTGGGAGCACTGCATAGTGCTCTCGTGAGAGTGCTCTTCATGGGAGCACCTCGCATAGCTATGCTACCACGAGCGCTCTAACGAGACCAAGTGATGGCCTAGCGGACCCTCATAACCAAGTGTTGGCCAAACGATCCCTCGTGACCAAGGGTTGGCCGAACGGTCCCTCATGACTAATTATTGGCCAAACGGTCCCTGGTGACCAAGTTTTGGCCAAACAAACCCTCATGACCAAGTGTTGGCCCAACGGTCCCTCATGACCAAGTGTTGGCCCAACGCTCCCTCATGACCAACGGTTGGCCAAATGGTCCCTCATGACCAAGGCTTGGTCCAACGGTCCCTCATGACCAAGTGTTGGCACAACGGTTCCTCATGACCAAGTGTTGGCCAAACGGACCCTCGTGAGCAATGGTTGGCCCAACGGTCCCTTGTGATCAAATTTATAAGGGTGCAAGATGGTATGGTTGAAACTAGGCCAATCAGCATATATGGGGAGAGGTAGCGTTCTCCCTGGGAGCACTGCACGGTGCTCTCGTGAGAGTGCTCTCCATGGGAGCAGCTAAGTTGGCATGAGTGCTCCCACGTGCCCAAGTGATGGTCCAATGGACCGTCATAACCAAGTGTTGGCCAAACGGTCCCTCGTGACCAAGAATTGATCCAACGGTCCCTCATGCCCAAGGGTTGGCCCAACAGACCCTCGTGTCCAAGTTTCGGTGCAAGGGTCCCTCGTGACCAAGTGTTGGCCCAATGGTCCATCGTGATCAACTATTGAATAAATAGTCCCTTGTGACCAAGGGTTGGCCCAACGGTCCCTCATCACCAAGTGTTGGCCAAACGGAGCATCATTACCAAGGGTTGCCCCAACAGACCCTCGTGACCAAGTGTTGGCCCAACAGTCCCTCATGACCAAATTTATAAGGGTGCAGGATGGTATGGCTGAAACTGGCCCAATCAACATATATGGGGAGAGGCAACGTTCTCCTTGGGAGCATCGCACGATGCTCACGCAAGAGTGCTCTCCATGGGAGCATCTCGCATAGCTGTACTCGTGATGGCCCAATGGACCCTCATGACCAAGAGTTGGCCAAACGATCCCTCATGACCAAGCATTGAACCAACGGTCCCTCATGACCAAGTGTTGGCCAAATTATCCCTCATGACCAAGGGTTGGCCCAACGGACCCTCCTGACCAAGTGTTGGCCAAACGGTCCCTCGTGAGCAAGTGTTGACCAAACGGTCCCTCATGACCAAGTGTTGGCCAAATGGTCCCTTGTGACCAAGTGTTGGCCAAATGGACCCTCATGATCAAGGGTTGGCCCAATGGTCCCTCGTGATCATATTTATAAGGGTGCAGGATGGTATGGCTGAATCTGGCCCAATCAACATATATGGGGAGAGGTAGCATTCTTCTTGGAAGCACAGCACGATGCTCTCGCAAGAGTGCTCTCCATGGAAGCACCTCACATAGCTGTGTTGGCATGAGTGCTCTCACTAGACCAAGTGATGGCCCAATGGACACTCATGACCAAGTGTTGGCCCAGCGATCCCTCGTGACCAAGCGTTGAACCAACAGTCCCTCGTGACTAAGGGTTTGCCCAACGGACCCTCATGTCCAAGTCTTGGCACAATGGTCCCACCATGTGTTGGCCAAACAGTCCCTCATGACTAACTATTGAATAAACAGTCCCTTGTAACTAAGGGTTGGTCCAACGGTCCCTTGTGACCAACCTGTTGGCCCAACCGTTCCTCATGACCAAGTGTGGGCCAAACGATCACTCGTGACCCAGTGTTGGCCCAACAGTCCCTTATGATCAAATTTATAAGGGTGCAGGGTGGTATGGCTGAAACTAGCCCAATCAACATATATGGGGAGAGGTAGCATTCTCCCTAGGGGCACCGCATGGTGCTCTCCTGGGAGTGCTCTCAATGGGAGCACGTCACATAGCTTCATTGGCACAAGTGCTCTCACGAGACCAAGTGTTGGCCCAACAAACCCTCATGAACAAGTGTTGGCCAAATGGTCCCTCGTGACCAAGCGTTGAACCAACGATCCCTCATGACCAAGTGTTGGCCCAACAAACCTTCGTGACCAAGTGATGGCCCAACGGAACATCATGACCAACTGTTGGCCAAACGAACCCTCATGACCAAGGGTTGGCCGAATGGACCCTCACATCCAAGTGTTGGCCCAATGATCCCTCATGATCAAGTGTTGGTCCAACGGTCCCTCGTGACCAAGGGTTGGCCCAACGGTCCCTCATGACCAAGCGTTGACCACATGGACCCTCGTGACCAAGTGTTCGCCAAATCGACCCGTGTGACCAAGTGTTGGCCAAATCGTCCCTTGTGATCAAGGGTTGGCCCAACAGTCCCTCATGACCAAGCATTGACCACATGGACCCTCATGACCAAGTGTTGGCCAAACAGACCCATGTGACCAAGTGTTGGCCAAATTGTCCCTCATGACCAAGTGTTGGCCCAATGGTCCCTCGTGATCAAATTTATAAGGGTGCAGGATGGTATGGCTAAAACTGGTAGCACTGCACGGTGCTCCTACAAGAATGCCCTCCATGGGAGCACCTCGCATAGCTACGCTGGCACGAGCACTCTAACGAGACCAAGTGTTGGCCCAACGAACCCTCATGACCAAGTGTTGGCCAAACGGTCCCTCGTGACCAAGTGTTGGCCGAACGGTCCTTCGTGACCAAGTGTTGGCCAAATGGAGGATCGTGACGAATGGTTGGCCTAAAAAACCCTCGTGACCAAGTGTTGGCCCAACGGTCCCTCATGACCAACTGTTGGCCAAAGCATCCCTCGTGACCAAGTGTGGGCCATACGGTCCCTCATGACCAAGTGTTGGCCCAATGGTCCCTAATGATCAAGTGTTGGCCAAATGGTCCATCATGACCAAGGGTTGGCCCAATGGTCCCTTGTGACCAAGTATTGGCCAAACGGTCCCTTATGACCAAGTGTTGGCCCAACGGTCCCTCATGACCAAGTGTTGGCCCAACGGTGCATCCTGACTAAATTTTTAAGCGTGCAGCATGGTATGGCTGAAACTGGCCCAATCAGCATATATGAGGAGAGGTAGCATTCTCCCTGGGAGCACCGCACGGTGCTCTCATGAGAGTGCTCTCCATGGGAGTAGCTCACATAGTTGCATTGACACGAGCGCTCTCATGTGACCAAGTGATGGTCCAATGGTCCGTCATGACCAAGTGTTGGCCAAAAGGTCCCTCGTGACCAAGCATTGATCCAACGGTCCCTCATGACCAACTTTTTGCCCAACGGTACCTCATGACCAACTGTGGGCCAAATGGTCCCTCATGACCAAGGGTTGGCCCAATGGTCCCTCGTGACCAACTATTGGCCCAATGGTCCCTCATGACCAACGGTTGGCGAAATGGTCCCTCGTGACCAACGGTTGGCCAAACGGTCCCTTGTGAAAAAAGGTTGGCCCAACAGTCCCTCATGATCAAGGGTTGGCCCAATGGTCACTCGTGACCAACTATTGGCCAAATAGTCCCTTGTGACCAACTATTTTGCCAACAGTCCCTCATGACCAAGTGTGGGCCAAATGGTCCCTCATGACCAAGGGTTGGCCCAATGGTCCCTCATGACCAAGTGTTGGCCCAATGTTCCCTCATGACCAAGTGTTGGCCCAATGGTCCCTCATGACCAACGGTTGGCCAAACGGTCCCTCGTAACCAAGGGTTGGCCCACCGGTCCCTCATGACCAACTGTTGGCCAAATGGTCCCTCGTGACCAAGGGTTGGCCGAGCAGTCCCTCGTGACCAAGTGTTGGCCCAGCAATCCCTCATGACAAACTATTGGCCAAATGGTCCCTCATGACCAAGGGTTGGCCCAATGGTCCCTTGTGACCAAGTGTTCACCAAATGGTCCTTCATGACCAATGGTTGCCCCAACAGACCCTTGTGACCAAGTGTTGGCGCAATGGTCCCTCATGACCAAGTGTTGGCCCAACGATCCCTCGTGACCAAGTTTTGGCGGAACGGTTCCTCGTCACCAAGTGTTGGCCAAATGGACCCTCGTAACCAAGGGTTCGTCGAACGGTCCCTCATAACCAAGTGTTCGTCAAATGGTCCTTCGTGACCAAGGGTTGCCCCAACAGACCCTCATGATCAAGTTTTGGCCCAATGGTCCCTCGTGACCAAGTGTTGGCCCAACGGTCCCTCATGACTAAGTGTTGACCTAACGGTCCCTTGTGACCAAGTGTTGGCAGAATAGTTCCTCATGACCAATGGTTGGCCCAACGGTCCCTCATGATCAAATTTATAAGGGTGCAGGATGGTATGGCTGAAACTGGCCCAATTAGCATATATGGGGAGAGGTAGCATTCTCCCTGGGAGCACCGCACAGTGCTCTCGTGAGAGTGCTCTCCATTGGAGCACCTCGCATAGCTGCGCTAGGATGAGTGCTCTCACGTGACCAAGTGATGGTCCAATGGACCCTTGTGACCAAGTGTTGGTCAAACGTTTCCTCGTGACTAAGCGTTGATCCAATGGTTCCTCGTGACCAACTATTTGCCCAACGGTACCTCGTGACCAACTGTGGGCCAAATGGTCCCTAGTGACCAAGGGTTGGCCCAACGGTCCCTCATGACCAATGGTTGTCCAAATGGTCCCTCGTGACCAACGGTTGGCCAAACAGTCCCTCGTGACCAATGGTTGGCCCAACATTCCATCATGACCAAGGGTTTCCCCAACTATCTCTCGTGACCAACTGTTTGCCAAATAGTCCCTTTTGACCAACTATTTGCCCAACGGTCCCTCGTGACCAAGTGTGGGCTAAATGGTTCCTCATGACCAAGGGTTGGCCCAATGGTCCCTCATGACCAAGTGTTTGCCCAATGGTCCCTCATGACCAACGGTTGGCCAAACAGTCCCTCATGACCAAGGGTTGGCCCAACGATCCCTCGTGACCAACTATTGGCCAAATGGTCCATCGTGACCAAGGGTTGGCCCAGTGGTCCCTTGTGACCAAGTGTTGGCCCAATGGTCCCTCATGACCAACTATTGGCCAAATGGTCCCTCTTCACCAAGGGTTGGCCCAACGGTCCCTCATGACCAAGTGTTGGCCCAATGGTCCCTCATGACCAACTATTGGTCAAATGGTCCATCTTCACCGAGGGTTGGCCCAACGGTCCCTCATGACCAAGTATTCGCCAAAAGGTCCCTTGTGGCCAAGGGTTGCCCCAATGGACCCTCATGACCAAGTGTTGGCCCAACGGTCCCTCATGACCAAGTGTTGGCCCAACGGTCCCTCGTGACCAAGTGTTGGCCCAGTGGTCCCTCATGACCAAGTGTTGGCCAAATGGTCCCTTGTGACCAAGGGTTGGCCCAACGGTCCCTTGTGACCAAGTGTTGGCCAATCGGAGCATCGTGATGAAAGGTTGGCCCAATGAACCCTCGTGACCAAGTGTTGGCCCAACGGTCCCTCATGACCAACTATTGGCCAAAGTGTCACTCGTGACCAAGTGTGGGCCATACGGTCCCTCGTAACCAACTATTGGCCTAATGGTCTCTCATGACCAAGTGTTGGCCAAATGGTCCCTCGTGACCAAGGGTTGGCCCAACGGTCCCTCATGACCAAGTGTTGGCCAAACAGTCCCTCATGGCAAAGTGTTGGCCAAACAGACCCTCGTGACCAAGGGTTGGCCCAACAGTCCCTCATGACAAAGTGTTGACCCAACGGTCCCTCGTGACCAAATTTTTAAGGGTGCAAGATCGTATGGCTGAAACTAGCCCAATCAGCATATATGGGGAGAGGTAGCATTCTTCATGGGAGCATTGCACGGTGCTCTCATGAGAGTGCTCTCATGAGAGCACCTCACATAGCTACATTGGCAAGAGCATGCTCTCCTAAGAGCACCTCATGCAACACTTGCGAGAGCACTCTCCATGGGAGTGCCTCTTACTACGCACATGATGGTGTTCTCTCTTGGAGTGTCCTCCTTGAGAGAGCCTTGCGTTGTGCATTTGAGAGCGTTCTCAATGGGAGAGCCCTTGTTGAGAGCATTCTATTGGAGAGCGCTCTTCCTAGGAGTGGCCTCTCTAAAAGTGTTCTCATCGAGAATTCCCTCCTTGAGAGTGTTCTCCATAAGAGCGTCCTCCCTGAGCATGCTAAATGTGAGTGCACTCTCTATGGGAGCTCCCTTCATGGAGAGCATTCTCGCTGATAGCATTCTCCCTGAGAGTACCGTATGCTATGCACGTGGGAGCATTCTCCTTTGGACTGTTCTCCCTAAGAGTGCCTTGCACTACGCATGTGAGAGTGTTCTTCTCGAAAGCACCCTCATTGAGAGCATTCTCTTGGTGAGTGCCCTCCTTAAGAATGGTCTCCCTAAGGATGCCCTCCTTGAGAGTGTCCTCCTTAAGAGCATGCTTCCTGAGAGCATTGTCCTTGAGAGTGCCCTCCCCAAGAGCACCTTCTACTACGCACGTGAGAGTGTTCTCATTGAGAGTACCATCTTGGAGGGCATGCTCCTGAAGAGTGCTTTCCCTGAGAGTAGCCTTCCTCATAGCGTTCTCCCTGATAGTGCCTTACGCTATGCATCTGGGAGTGTTCTCCTTAAGAGCACCTTCGTTAAGAGCATTCTCTCATAGTGTGCCCTTCTTAAGAGTGCCCTCCAAGAGAATGGTCTCCTTGAGGATGCCCTCCTTGAGAGCGTCCTCCTTAAGAGTGTGCTCTATGAGAGCATTCTCCTTGAGAGCACCCTTTGTTAGAGTGGCTTTTTGGAGAGAGTTCTCCTTAAGAGTGTCCTTCATGAGAGCATCTTACGCAATGCACGTGAGAGTGTTCTCATTGAGAGCATCCTCCTAGAGAGTGGCCTCCCTCCAAGTGTTCTCCCTGAGAGTGCCTTGTGCTACATACATGAGAGTGTTCTCCTCGAGAGCGCCCTCCCTGAGAGCGCCCTCCCTGAGAGCATTGTCCTAGAGAGCACCCTTAGTTAGAGTGCCCTCCCTAAGAGCCCAATCTGTGGGAGCGTTCTCCCTGAGTATACCTTGCACTATGCACGTGAGAGTGGGCTCTTGGAGAGCACCCTTGTTAAAAGCATTCTCTTGGATCACACCCTCCATGAGAGTGCCCTCCCTGAGAACAAGCTCGATGAGGACACCCTCTCCAATAGTGTCCTCCTTAAGACTACCCTTCGTGAGATCATTCTCTGCGAGAGAACCCTCTGTTAGAGTAGCCTCCTTGAGAGTGTTCTCCTTGACATCACCCTCCCTAAGAGTGCCTTGTGCTATGCTCATGAGAGTGTTCTCCTCGAGAGTGCCCTCGTTGAGAGCGTTCTCTCAAAGAACATCCTCCGTTAGAGGGGTGTTCTTGAGAGCATTCTTGATGAGTGCATCCTCTCTGAGAGTGCCTCGCATTACACACGTGAGAATGTTCTCCTCAATAGCATGCTCTTTGAGAGCATTCTCATGGAGAGCGGCCTTTGCTAGAGCATTGTCTACGAGAGCGTTCTTGCTGAGGGCGCCCTTACTTGGTGGTCTCTCTCTGAGAGCACTCTTTTTGAGAACGCGGTCTTCATGACAAAATTTATAAGGGTGCATGATGGTATGGCTAAAACTAGCCCAATCATCATATATAGGGAGAGTTAGCATTCTTCCTAGGAGCATCGCATGATGCTCTCGCGAGAGCGCTCTCATGAGAGTGCCTTGCATAGCTGCGCTGACAAGAGTGCGCTCTCACGAGAGTGCCTCATGCAATGCTTGCGAGAGCACTCTCCATGGGAGTGCCTCTTGCTGCGCATGTGATGGTGTTCTCTCTATGAGTTTCCTTCCTAAGAGATCCTTGCATTGTGCATTTGAGAGCATTCTCAATGAGAGAGCCCTCATTGAGAGCATTCTATTATAAAGCACTCTTCTTCGGAGTGGCCTCCCTAAAAGCATTCTCCCCAAGAATGCTCTCCTTGAGAGCATTCTCCATGAGAACGCCCTCCTTGAGCATGCTCAACATGAGCACACTCTCTGTGGGAGCTCCCTCCATGAGAATGCTCTCCTAGAGAGCATTCTCGCTGATAGCGTTCTCCCCTAGAGTACCTTACGCTACGCACATGAGAGCGTTCTCCTTTGGAGCATCCTCCCTGAGAGTGCCTTACGCTACGCACGTGAGAGTGTTCTCCTCGAAAGCATCCTCATTGAGAGCGTTCTCTTGGAGAGTGCCCTCCTTGAGAGCATCCTCAAGAATGTGCTCCTAGGGAGAACACTATCTCTCCCTATATATGTTGACTGGGCCAGTTTTAGCCATACTATCCTGCACCCTTATAAATTTGATCACGAAGCTCCATTCGGCCAATGCTTGGTCGAGAGCATCTCCTTAAGAACATTCTCCATGAGAGTGGCCTTTCAGAGAGTATTCTCCTTGAGAGTGCCTTGTGCTACGCATGTGAAATTGTTCTCCTCGAGAGTGCCTTTGTTGAGAGCTCCTTTTTGAAGTGTGCCCTTCACGAGAGTGCTCTCCCTTAAAGTGACCTCCCTGAGAGCATCTTTGGTTGCACACGTGAGAGTGTTCTCCTCGAGAGCACACTTTTTGAGAGGGTTCTCTTGGAGAGCGCCCTTCTTGAGATTGGTCTTACTAGGGGCATCCTCCTCGAGAGTGTTCTCGTTGAGAGCACCCTCGGTGGGAGCATTCTCCCTGTAACACCCTGGTTGAGAGCATTTTGTCAAAGAGTGCCCTACCTGAGAGCATTCTCCCTAAGAGCTACTTCTGTCAGAGTGACCTTTACAAGAGCATTCTCCTTGAGAGTCCCTTGCACCCTCATGTGAATGTTCTCCTCGAGAGCGCCCTCCCCAAGAGCAACCTCCATGAAAGCGTTCTCCATGTGAACACCTTGCGTTATGCACATTATAGTTTTTACCTTTACATTGTTCTTTCGTAGAGCACCCTTCATCAGAACACCCTCCTTGAGAGCAGTCTCCTTGAGGATGTCCTCATTGGTAGCGTTCTCCCTAGAGTGCCCTTGTTGAGAGCAGTCTCCCTAGAGAATGCCCTCCTTGAGAGCGATCTCCCTAAGAGCACGCTCATGGGGATTAGTCTCCTTGAGAGTGTTCTTTGTAAGAGTGCCCTCCCTAAGAATTCCCTCACTGAGAGTGCTCTCCCTGAGGATGCCCTCATCAGGAGTGTTCTCCCTGGAGCACCCTTGTTGAGAGCGCCCTCATTGGGAGCAATCTCCTTGGGAGCGGTCTTCCTAAGAGTGCCCTCCCTGAGAACACCCTCATTGAGAGCAATTTCACTGAGGATGCCCTCATTGGGAGCATTCTTCCTAGAGCATCCTTGTTGAGAGTGGTCTCCATGAAGAACACCCTCCTTGAGAGTAGTCTTCCTAAGAGTGCCCTCCCTAAGAATGCCCTCCTTGAGAGCGGTCTCTCTGATAGCACCCTCATCGGAAGCGTTCTCCTTGGAGCATCCTCATTGAGAGCATTTTGTCAAAGAGTGCCCTCCTTGAGAGTGTTCTCCTTGAGATCATCATCCATTAGAGTGGCCTCCATGAGAGCGTTCTCCATGAGAGAACCTAAGAACACCCTCCTTGAGAACACCCTTCTTGAGAGCACCCTCCCTGAGAATGTCATCTGAAGAGCATTCTTCTTAATAGTACCCTCATCATGAGTGTCCTCCCTGAGTTCCCTCGTTGAGAGCGTTCTGTCGAAGAGTGACATCCTTGAGAGCGTTCTGGTTGAGAGCGGTCTCCCTAAGATCACCCTCATTGGGAGCATTTTCCTTGAGAGCGGTCTTCCTAAGAATGTCCTCCCTGAGAACGCCCTCCTTGAGAGCGATCTCCCTAAGGACGGATTCATCGGGAGCATTCTCCCTGGAGTGCCCTCATTGAGAGCACCCTCATGGAGAGAAGTCTCCCTTAGGATGCCCTCATTAGGAGCATTCTCCCTGGACTGCCCTCGTTGAGAGCGGTCTCCTTGGAGTACTGTCGTTGGGAGCGTTCTCCTTGGAGTGACCTCCTTGAGACCACTTTTCATTATGTACGGGAGAGTGTTCTTTGCAAGATCACCATTGTTGATATTTTTGTCCTGGAGAGCTACCTCCATTAGAACATCCTCCTTGAGATCGGTGTCACTATGGACGCCCTCTTTGAGAGCGTCCTCCTTAAGAGCGTTCTATGTGAGATCGGCCTCCTCGAGAGCATCCTCATTGAGAGCGCCCTCATCGGGAGTGGTCTTTGTTTGAGCAGCCTTCTGAAGAGCATTCTTCTTAATAGTACCCTCATCATGAGTGTCCTCCCTGAGTTCCCTCGTTGAGAGCGTTCTGTCGAAGAGTGACATCCTTGAGAGCGTTCTTGTTGAGAGCGTTCTCCCTAAGGGAATCCTCCGTTAGAGCAGTCTCCATGAGAGTGTTGTCATTTAGAGAATTCTCCATGTGAACACCTTGCATTATCCACGTGAGTGTTTTCACCTTGAGAGCATTGTTTCGAAGAGCACATTTCCTAAGAGTGCCCTCCCTGAGAACACCCTTCTTGAGAGTAGTCTCCCTGAGGACATCCTCATCAAGAGCATTCTTCCTGGAGCACCCTCGTTGAGAGTAGTCTCCTTGGAGAACGCCCTCCTTGAGAGCAGTCTCTTGGAGAGTGGTCTTCCTAGGATCACCCTCCCTAGGAACGGCCCTCCTTGAGAGTAGTCTCCCTAAGGATGACCTCATTGAGACCATTCTCCCAGGAGTTCCCTCATTGAGAGTGCCCTTATGGAGAGCGGTCTCCCTGAGGATGCCCTCATTGGGACCATTCTCCTTGGACCGCCCTCGTTGAGAGTGGTCTCCTTGGAGCATCGTTGTTGGGAGCATTCTCCCTAGAGGGACCTCCTTGAGATCACTTTTCGTTATACACATGAGTGTTCTCTTGGAGAGCTACCTCCATTAGAATACCCTCCTTGAGATCAGTGTCGTTGAGCTTGGTGATCTCATTACGAACTGCCAATGCCACCTCGGGTCTAACTTTTTGTGCTTTTTGTTTTATCGATCTCAGTTTGGGGTCCAAAATAATGTTGTGTTGGACAATTCTAGGATCTAGCCCAGGCATTTCCGTATAAGACCAAGCGAATGCTTTCATGTTTTCCCTAAGTACGTTCTGGATGTCTTGTGCCAAGTGTGGTTGTAGTAGTGTACTTAATTTTAATATTTTGATTTCCCCATCGGGCATGGTAATGGGTGTTTCAGCTAACGGATCTTCAGTGATGTTTTCGGCCTCTATGTCAAGAAATTT
>MNCI01001978.1:153340-255198 GCA_015680685.1 Gnetum montanum | reverse complement strand
TAGGGTAGGTGAATTTCCTGATGTATGGGGGATGAAACGGCTCTCAATTGGGCTAACCAGGGTCTTCCCAATATGAGGTTGAATCCTGGCATTTCATCAACTACTAGGAAGTCAGCGGATGTAGGGAACTGATCTCCCGCTACAAAGTCTAGGGTTATTGTGCCCTTGACTAGTACGTGTGACCTGCTGAAGGACTTTAAGCATGTCGTTGTGGTGGGTTTGATCAAGTCAGTGAGCCCCAATTGTTCAATGATAGGATACGATAGGACGTTGGTGGTTGCCCCATCATCTACATGTACCCTATGTATTTTAAATTGGTTTACATTTATAGTTATGAACATAGGGATTGTTGTTGTCTCGCCTGTCTTCTTGTCTACTTTGATGTTCTCATCGTGGAAGCCCAAAGGTTTAGGGATGGCACCGTTAGATGGATACATTATGGCATGAATTGCCGGTTCGCTCGGAGGCAAGTTCTCGCTAACCGGGATTGATGTGAGCATGCGTACTAGAGCTTCCCGATGGGTCTGGGATGTTAATACCAAGTCGTACAAGCTTAACGAAGTGCTTTTCTATTTTAGGGCTTGGGTAACTTATGTTAGGGTTGTTGCAAAATCTCTACTGTCAGGGGCGTTTTTATCAGCAGTGACTGGGTCCATTGGACCCAACAGTTTTATTTCACGTTTTGGTGGTTTGTCGTTATTGTTAGGACCTGCTGTTTTATGCGATTCTCGTGTTTTGGATGATTCACTATTGCTTTCCGTGTTCGATCGATCGTAATAGATGACATGGGCATGGAGTTAAGTGGAGTTGGTTTGGGTGGGCCCATGGCTAGCCGTTGGCGTTCCTTCTCTATGCGCTCACGTGTAAGTCTGTCTACTAGGCGTTCTTGTGTGTTACCCGGAGGTGGAGTTGGCCTCGTAGCCTGGGATTGCCCTGGGACCTTTACAACGTATGGAGCTGAACGGGGTTGCAGGTGGACGGTTGGATATGATTGGGCAGGAGTTTGTCCAGGTATCCTGATGACATACGGGGTTGGTCTTGGCAGAGGTTGGACCTCCGTCGTGGCAACGGCGGGTGGTACTCGGACTACGAAAGAGGTAGGCCGAGCATGAAGGGTTGGTGTATCCGTGGGATTGACCGGAGGGATGTGCACCACGTATGGTTTTTGGCGTGTTGTGATGTTGGGGGCGGATGCGGTTGGGGAAACTCGGACTACGTATGGCAGCTGTGGGGCGTGGGATGGTTGAGATGCGAGTGCGGACTCAGCGGGAGGGATCTGAACTACAAATGGCTTGCCAAGTGTTTCCTGTTTATTTTTGGGGTAGATGGTGTTGATGCAGGATGTGTCAGAACCATCATCACAATAGATTGCGTTAATTACGTACGCTGCCTTGTTAGTGTTCAAGGGGTCTTTGTACACCCCCATGGTTTGATTTTGCAGTTGGACGAGATTAGCCCCGTCAAAAGTGATTTTGCCATCATCAATTATCCGCTGGATGTCCTGCTTCAGGGTGACGCAGTAATCCGTTCCATGCCTGTTACGTTGATGGTAGTCGCAGAAGCGATCCATCCTAAATCCTTTGGGCACGGGCGGCTCATCCGGCATTGCTAGGCTCGGGTTCTGTATGAGTTGGTAGAGTCGTTCGTGCCTTTGGATGGCCGCAGGGGATAATTGCTTATGTTGCATCAACCCAGCCTTTAAGAGTTGGTCAAAGAGCTGGGATGGTTTCATCGGTAAAGGCGTGTACTGAGAGGGTCCTTGCCTCTCAAAATTACGTGCACGGTTCATCGGGTTTTGTGATGATGACTCTGGGGTTGTTGTGGGAGTGGGCTGATAGTAGTTAGTGGTAGTTGCGGGTGGTCTTTGTTGATGTGTGGTGTTTGTTTGCTGGGTTCCCGCTACTGCTACTATAGTTGTCTTGGCCTTCTCTTTATCCTTTTTCGTATGTTGATTTTTGAAGGCCAAGTATGCCGGGTCATGGCTATTTTGAGCCGCTTCCTCTATGTTTCTGATCTGTAAAAATGCCTGATTCACATCACGTGCGTTGAGGTAATAAAGTTTGGACTTAAAGAAATCGTTGACAGCCCCCTTCAGAATTGTAAGCAAATAGGTTGGAGAGATTGGTTCGTGCAGCTCATTGACAGCCGCACTCCATCTCTAAATAAACTTCTGCGTAGGTTCAAGCGGTGCTTGCTTGATCTGCATGAGGCTATCCAGCATGGCCTCGGGTTTCAAGTTGTACTTGAACCGGGTCACAAACTGGCATAAAAGATCGTCCAAAGAGAAAATAGAGTTCCTAGGCAGGGCCTGGTACCAGTCGAGTGCTCTCCATGCAAGAGACATGGGAAATACTCGGAGGATGGAGTGGGGCCAAGCCTAGAGTAGCGCGCATTCTAGCCAGAACGTTATAACATGCGCGTTGGGATTGGTCTTCCTATTGTACTTGGTTAATGTGGGCAAGGGGACACCTTCAGGTAAGGTTAGAGGTGGGACCAAAGAGCTGATAGGGTCATCATTGTAGAAATCCACTACCTTTAACTCTCCCTCAGTGGCCGTTTTGAGGCATTTTACCTCTTCAGTAAGCTCTTGCATTATCTTTTTGGCGTCCGCCCAGTCTTGGGCACTCGGTGATGTGACGACTTGGGGTTGCAGTATACTGTACAAGCTAGATTGTTGCATGTTAGGTGGAAGGGCTGACAGCTGCACGGGTGCTTGTGAAAAGGTTACAGCGGGTAGTGCTACAGATGGCACATGGTAGGGAAAATGTTGTTGTTGGTGTTGCTGTAGCTGGGGTTGTGCTTGGGGAACATTGATTGGTGGAACCGCATGGGGTGGTGTATGGTGATGGGGAACTTGATGCAACAGCGCTCCCCTTGCTGGCCATTGCCCTACCACGTTGTGGGTGGGGACTCCCTATTGGGCTACGGCTGCTTGGGGAATTGTATGTGTTTGGAGGTGTGGTATGAAGTGGGCGGATGTGGATGCTAGAATCACGTGTGGCATCCCTATCACCCTTGGTGGGAGTGTTGCTCCCATATTATCGATAGGTGGCTGCACTTGTGAGGATGGGCCTGCCACGGCTGTGGGGATGAGCACGAGTGGGAAGGTATTGGGTTGGTGATCACTCGGAAGAGGGGCGTGGACTAGTGTTGCTATTTTCGGTGGTGGCTGTTGAGCCTAGATGAATCTAAGGTGGTGCAAGGGCATGAGTTCCCCTGTGCTAGGATGGAAGATGGGGTTGACCTGTGCTCGAGGGCTTAAGGTATGGTACAACTCTCCTTGCTCGGATTGAGCAGCGAATCCATCCTCATCCTCTGGTTGGGGCTCCAGTGCAGGCTGGTCCAACAAATTGTTCCTTTAAAGGAGGAGTTGTGTGATGAGTTCTGAATATTGTTCAGGAATGGGAATTACGTCGTATGGGGAAGGGATGAACTCTCGTCCCCCCTGAAATACAGCTCAAACTACCTCTTCACCTCCAGTTCTGCTTGATCAACAGCCAGGTCAGCTTGTATCTTAATACAGATAAAGTTGTACTGGTCCTGGGTGATAATGTTGGAGGCTGGATCTCTCCCCTGTAACCTTAGAGACCAGCGGGGCCCCGTTGTGGGTTGCACTCCCGAGTGTTGTGGTACAGACTGTTGGACGGCAGTGAGGTCCATGGTGGCGGTGGTGTGAGCGGGGATAGCAGTGTTTTTAACAGGGTTCATGATGCTATGTCACGGATAGGAGTAAGTCTGGAAAGGCGGAGTTGCTCTGTAATGTGGCATGCAGTGTATACGCTTCGAAGGACAGCCTATGGTATCAGCGTATATAGCGTATACAGTGTATACAACATGTGCAGTGTATACAGCGTATATGGGCAGCGTAGACACTGGAAAGCGTATAAGGCGCAGGAAGGGTCAGTGTAAAGTGGGACGGTGTAAAATAAGAGTGTAAGATAGGGAGCAGCGTATAGCATAAAAGAGGTGATCAGCGTAACACAAGAATGTAAGATAAGTTGCAGCGTAAAGGACCACTTAGTGTAAAAATGGTGTTTAGCGTAAAACAAAATAACGTGACAAACTCAGCGTAAACACAAGCACAGTGTAAAATAGGCCAGAGCGTAAAATAGAAGATAGCGCGAAAACAGGCGAGCGTACAATGGGTTGCAGTGTAAAATTCACAGCGTAAACTGTTCATAGACAAGCGCGTAAAACAGGTTGCAACGTTAACAGTAGAGTGTAAAACAGATGAACGTAAAACAAAGATGTAGGAGAGTAGGTTTTTTTTTAAGAACGTAAATGCTGTGCGGCGTGTACGCTGGACTATTGCGGGTTGGGTTTTCAAACCAGACAGCGTAAACACTGGGAAAGTTGCAGACAAGGGTTTTAGGGGCCCTCTTTCTAGCGCCAATTTCTGTACCACCTGAAATCATCGGTCTCCGGCTGGAAGGAAAACAGAGGCCATGGGATCGCAGGACGCGTACAGAAGACCCTGCCTTTGCCTGAGGGCGAGCTGGAATGCAACAAAGGCAGAGTACCTTGGGTGGTCTGCACACAGATCAGACAAGGATTTCCCCATGCATACGCAAAATGCTATATGTTGGGTTATGCGTAAACGGCGTGCAGGCGTAAATAGGAAAAACAGCGTAAAATGTAAACGGATGCAAACGAAGTGTGAGCGTAAACAGACGTAAACGATGCGTGGGCCAAATCGACATAGAACTGTAAAAGAACTTATGCAGCAAATGAAACGATGGAATTATAGAGTTAGAGTACAGTGCACCGGTCTAACATAGTTGTGGGAACACAAGGCAGACGAAAAGCCCCAGTGTACACAGGGATGACTCGGTCGGTTTGCAGGGCGAGCGGTGCGTAAGAGACTAGATCCGCAGCATGCAGGGCTTCCCAGCGTAAGAAGGTTTTCTGCTCTTTTGCGCAACGTAAATGTTCTCTGGTGTGCTCTGGGATTTTGCCAACTGTCTGGAGGAAGTGGAAAAATGGGGGTTTTATACAGGTTGTTACGCTAGACTCGGGATGGGAGACACGTGGCGCGTTGACCAGGTGCATACACTTTACAAATATACAAAATGTTACAACTGCTGGGTGTATACGCTGGCGTATACGCCGCATCAGGTCGGCATATACGTCGGGCATATACATTGAAAATGCTGGGCGTGAACTGGGTGGAGATGCTAAGCGTTGGGCGTATACGCTGGTGAATGTTGGGCATACACGCCGGGCGTATACGCTGATGGATGCTGACGTACACGCTGGACGTATACGCTGATGGATGTTGGCATACACGCCGAATGTATACACTGATGGATGTCCACTTGCTTCAATCCTTGCTCTTCGGTGCTATCTTCATGCTATCATTGGAGATCTTGTCGTCGAGCGTGTGCATCTGTAATACCTGGGCGTGTACGCTGGAGAGCCAGGCGTATACGCTGGACGCATACACTGGAATGCTGGGCGTATATGCTGTATGCTGAGCGTATATGCTGTATATGTGATCTTGGCGTATACGCTGGAGTGTATACGCTAGCACCATGTACTTAGCAAAAACTAAGTGTTGCGATCATGCAGCCAGCATCGTTCGTGAGTTCCAGGGTCCTGTTTGGTGTCGGACAAGTACTAAGCTCCGAATTTTGTGGTGTTTCAGGTCCCTCATGACAAAGTGTTGGCCAAATGGACCCGTGTGACCAAGGGTTGGCCCAATGGTCCCTCATGACCAAGTGTTGGTCCAACAGTCCCTCGTGACCAAATTTTTAAGGGTACAGGATGGTATGGCTGAAATTGGCCCAATCAGGATATATGGGGAGAGGTAGCATTCTCCCTGGGAGCACCGCACTATGCTCTCATGAGAGTGCTCTCCATGGGAGTACCTCGCATAGCTACGCTAGCACGAGTGCTCTCACGAGACCAAGTGATGGCCCAACAGACCCTCATGACCAAGTGTTGGCCAAACGGTCCCTTGTGACCAAGCGTTGAACCAATGGTCCCTCATGACCAAGTGTTGGCCCAATAGACCATCATGACCAAGTGATGGCCCAACGGACCCTCATGATCAACTGTTGGCCAAACAGACCCTCATGACCAAGGATTGGCCCAACAGTCCCTCATGACCAAGGGTTGGCTGAACGGACCCTCGTGACCAAGGGTTGGCCCAACAGTCCCTCGTGACCAAGTGTTGGCCCAACAGACCCTCCTGACCAAGGGTTGGCCCAATGGTCCCTCATGATCAAGTGTTGGTGAAACGGTCCCTCGTGACCAAGTGTTGGTGCAACGGTCCCTCGTGACCAAGGGTTGGTCCAACGGTCCCTCGTGAGCAAGTGTTGGTGCAATAGTTCCTCGTGACTAAGTGTTGGCCAAATGGACCCTCCTGACCAAGGGTTGGCCCAATAGTTCCTCATGACCAACGGTTGGCCAAACGGTCCCTTGTGACCAAGGGTTGGCCCAACGGTCCCTCGTGACAAAGTGTTGGTGGAACGGTTCCTCGTGACCGAGTGTTGGCCAAATGGACGCTCATGACCAAGGGTTGGCCCAATGGTCCCTTGTGACAAAGGGTTGGCCCAAGGATCCCTCGTGATCAAGTGTTGGCCCAATGGTCCCTCGTGACCAACTGTTGGCCAAATGGTCCCTCGTGACCAAGGCTTGGCCCAACAGTCCCTCATGACCAAGTGTTGGTGCAACGGTCCCTCATGACCAAGTGTTGGCCAAACAGACCCTCGTGACCAATGGTTGGCCCAACGGTCCCTCGTGATCAAATTTATAAGGGTGCAGGATGATATGACTAAAATTGGCCCAATCAGCATATATGGGGAGAGGCAGCGTCCTCCTTGGAAGCACCGCACGATGCTCTCACGAGAGTGCTCTCCATGGGAGAACCTCGCATAGCTGTGCTGGCACGAGCACTCTCACGTGACCAAGCTATGGCCCAAAGGACCCTTGTTACCAAGTGTTGGCCAAACGATCCCTTGTGACCAAGCATTGATCCAATGGTCCCTCATAACCAACTGTTTGCCCAACAGTCCCTCATAACCAAGGGTTGGCCTAATGGTCCCTCATGACCAAGGGTTGGCCCAATGGTCCCTCGTGACCAAGTGTTGGCCCAACGGTCCCTCGTGACCAACGATTGGCCAAACGGTCCCTCATGATCAACAATTGGCCAAACCATCCATCGTGACTAAGGGTTGGCCCAACGGTCCCTCATGACCAACGGTCCCTCGTGACTAACTATTGGCCAAACAGTCCCTTGTGACCAATTGTTTTCCCAATGGTCCCTTATGACCAATTGTGGGCCAAATGATCCCTCATGGACAAGGGTTGGCCCAATGGTCCCTCATGACCAAGTGTTACCCCAATGGTCCCTTGTGACCAACGATTCGTCAAATAGTCCCTCATGACCAAGGGTTGGCCCAACAGTTCCTCGTGACCAACTATTGGCCAAATGGTCCCTCGTGACCAAGGGTTGGCTTAGCAGTCCCTCGTAACCAAGTGTTGGCCCAATGGCCCCTCATGACCAAGGGTTGGCCCAATAGTCCTTGGTGACCAAGTGTTTGCCAAATGGTCCCTCATGACCAAGGGTTGCCCCAACGGACCCTCGTGACCGAGTGTTGGCCTAATGGTCCCTCATGACCAAGTGTTGGCCCAACGGTCCCTTGTGACCAAGTGTTGGTGAAATAGTTCCTCGTGACCAAGTGTTGGCCAAATGGACCCTCGTGACCAAGGGTTGGTCCAACAGTCCCTCATGACCAAAGGTTGCCCCAACAATTCCTCATGACCAAGTGTTGGTCCAATGGTCCCTCATCACGAACTATTGGCCAAATAGTCCCTCGTGATCAAGCCTTGGCCCAATAGTCCCTCATGACCAAGTGTTGACACAACAGTCCCTCATGACCAAGTGTTTACCAAATGGACCCTCATGACCAATGGTTGGCCCAACAGTCCCTTGTGACCAAATTTACAAGGGTGTAGGATGGTATGGCTGAAACTAGCCCAATTAGCATATATGGAAAGAGGTAGCATTCTCCCTGGGAGCACCACACGGTGCTCTCATGAGAGTGCTCTCCATGGGAGCACCTCGCATAGCTGCGCTGGCATGAGCGCTCTCACGTAACCAACTGTTTGCCCAACAGTCCCTCATGACCAACTATGGGCCAAATGGTCCCTTGTGACCAAGGGTTGGCCCAGTGGTCCCTCATGACCAAGGGTTGGCCCAATGGTCCCTCGTGACCAAGTGTTGGCCAAATGGTCCCTCATGACCAAGGGTTGGCCCAACGGTCCCTCATGACCAACTGTTGGCCAAACAATCCCTTGTGACCAACTATTTTCCCAACAGTCCCTCATGACCAAGTGTGGGCCAAATGGTCCCTCATGATTAATTGTTGGTCCAATGGTTCCTCGTGACCAAGTGTTGGCCCAATGGTCCCTCATGACCAATGGTTGGCCAAACGGTCCCTCGTGACCAAGGGTTGGCCAAATGGTCCCTCATGACCAACTGTTGGCCAAATGGTCGCTCGTGACCAACGGTTGGCCCAACGGTCCCTCATGACCAAGTGTTGGCCCAACGGTTCCTCATGACCAAGGGTTGGCCCAATGGTCCCTCATGACCAAGTGTTCGCCAAATGGTCCCTCATGACCAAGGGTTGTCCCAACGGACCCTCGTGACCAAGTGTTGGCCCAACGGTCCCTCATGACCAACTGTTGGCCAAACGGTCCGTCGTGACCAAGGGTTGGCCCAATGGTCCCTCATGACCAAGTGTTTTCCAAACGGTCCCTCATGACCAAGGGTTGCCCCAACGGACCCTCGTGACCAAGTGTTGGCCCAATAGTCCCTCGTGACCAAATTTATAAGGGTGTAGGATGGTATGGCTAAAACTAGCCCAATCAGCAGATATGGAGAGAGGTAGTGTTCTCCCTAGGAGCACCGCATGGTGCTCTCGTGAGAGTGCTCTCCATGGGAGCACCTCGCATAGCTACAGTGGCACGAGTGCTCTCACGAGTCCAAGTGTTGGCCAAATAGATGCCATCCTTGAGAGTGTGCTCCTTGAGAGCACCTCACATAGCTGCACTGGCAAGAGTGCTCTCACGAGAGTGCCTCATGCAACGCCTACGAGAGCACTCTCCATGGGAGTGCCTCTTGCTACACACATGCTGGTGTTCTCTCTTGGAGTGTACTCCTTGAGAGAGCCTTGCATTTCACATTTAAGAGTGTTCTCAATGAGAGAGCCCTCATTGAGAGCATTCTGTTGGAGAGCATTCTTCCTAGGAGTGGCCTTCCTAAAAGAATTCTCCCCAAGAATGCCCTCCTTGAGAGTGTTCTCCATGAGAGTGCCCTCCCTGAGCATGCTCAACGTGATCATGCTCTTTGTGGGAGCACCCTCCATGAGAACCCTCTCCTAGAGAGCATTCTCACTAATAGTGTTCTCCTCAAGAGCACCTTATGCTACGCACGTGAGAGCATTATCCTTGGGAGCACCGTCCCTGAGAGTGCCTTACACTATGCATGTGAGAGCTTTCTCCTCAAAAGCGCCCTCATTGAGAGTGTTCTCTTGGAGAGTGCCCTCCTTGAGAACGATCTCCTTGAGACCACCCTCGTTGAGAGTGTTCTCTCGAAGAGCAGCCTTCATTAGGGTAGTGTTCCTCAGAGTGTTCTCATTGAGTGCACCCTCTTTGAGAGTGCCATGTATTATGCACGTGAGGATGCCCTCCTCGAGAGCATGCTCCTTGAGAGCATTCTCCTTGAGAGAGTTCTCCTTGAGAGAGCCCACCCCAAAATTGCCATCTAGTACGCACGTGAGACTGTTCTCATTAAGAGCATCCTCCATGGGAGTGTTCTCCCTGGGTACACCTTGTGATACGCACATGAGAGTGTTAGAGTGTTCTCCTGGAGAGCACCCTCATTGAGAGCATTCTCTTGGAGCGTGCCCTCCATGAGAGTGCCCTCCCTGAGAACGGGCTCGATGAGGATGCCCTCTCCAATAGCGTCCTCCTTAAGAATGCCCTCTGTGAGACCATTCTCCACAAGAGCACCCTCTGTTAGGGCAGCCTCCCTAAGAGCATTCTCCTTGAGATCATCCTCCCTAAGAGTGTTCTCCTTGAGATCATCCTCCCTAAGAGTGTTCTCCTTGTGCTACACTCATGAGAGTGTTCTCCTCAAGAGCACCCTCGTTGAGAACATTCTGTTGAAGAGCACCATCCATTAGAGAGGTGTTCCTAAGAGCGTTCTCATTGAGTGCACCCTCTCTGAGAGCACCTTGTGTTACGCACATGAGAATGTTCTCCTCAAGAGCATGCTTGTTGAAAGAATTCTCATGGAGAGTGCCCTTTGTTAGAGAATTCTGGCTGAGAGCACCCTCCCCAAGAGTGTTCTTGCTGAGAGCACCCTCCCTAAGAGTGTTCTCGTTGAGAGGACCCTCCCCGAGAGCGTTTTCCTTGAGGGTTCCCTTACTTGGTGCTCTCTCTCTGAGGGTGCTCTTTTTGAGAACGCAGTCTTCTTGAAAAAATTTATAAGAATGCAAGATGGTATGGCTGAAATTGGCCTAATCAACATATATGGGGAGAGGTAGCATTCTTCCTGGGAGCATTACATAGTGTCCTCATGAGAGGACCTCTTATAGCTACGTTGGCAAGAGCATGCTCTCACGAGAGCGCCTCATGCAGCTCTTGCAAGAGCACTCTCTATGGGAGTTCCTCTTGCTATGCACGTGATGGTGTTCTCTCTTGGAGTGTCCTCCCTAAGAGAGCCTTTTGTTGTGCATTTGAGAGCGTTCTAAATGGGAGAGCCCTTGTTGAGAGCATTCTGTTGGAGAGCACTCTTCCTGGGAGTGGCCTCCTTGAAAGTGTTCTCCTCGAGAATGCCCTCCTTAAGAGTGTTCTCCATGAGAGCACCCTCCCTGAGCATGCTAAATGTGAGTGCACTCTCTGTGGGATCACCCTCCGTGGAGAGTGTTCTCACTGAAAGTGTTCTCCCCAAGAGCACCTTACGCTACGCATGTGGGAGCGTTCTCCTTTGAAACGCCCTCCCTGAGAGCGCCTTGCGCTATGTACGTGAGCGTGTTCTCCTTGAAACTACCCTCATTGAGAGTGTTCTCTTGGTGAGTGCCCTTCTTAAGAATGCTCTCCTTGAGGATGCCCTCCTTGAGAGAATCCTCCTTAAGAGTGTGCTCCCTGAGAGTGTTGTCCTTGAGAGTGCCCTCCCCGAGAGCACCTTCTACTATGCATGTGAGAGTGTTTTCATTGAGAGCACCATCTCGGAGGGCACACTCCTGGAGAGCGCTCTCCTTGAGAGTGGCCTTCCTCATAGCGTTCTCCCTGATAGTGCCTTGTGCTATGCATCTGGGAGTGTTCTCCTTTAGAGCACCTTTGTTAAGAGAATTCTCTTAGAGCGTGCCCTTCCTAAGAGTGCCCTCCAAGAGAATGATCTCCTTGAGAACGCCCTCCTTGAGAGCATCCTCCTTAGGAGCATGCTCTATGAGAATGTTCTCCATGAGAGCACCCTTTGTTAGAGTGGCTTTTTGGAGAGCATTCTCCTTGAGAGCACCCTCCATGAAAGCACCTTGTGCAACGCACGTGAGAGTGTTCTCATTAAGAGCACCCTCTTGGAGAGTGGCCTCCCTCCAAGCATTCTCCCTGAGAGTGCCTTGTGCTACGCATGTGAGAGTGTTCATCTCGAGAGCACCCTCCCCAAGAGCATTGTCCTAGAGAGCACCCTCCATTAGAGTGCCCTCCCTGAGACCTCCCTCTGTGGGAGTGTTCTCCCTGAGTACACCTTGTGCTACGCACGTGAGAGTGGTCTCTTGTAGAGCGCCCTCGTTGAGAGTGTTCTCTTGAAGTGTGCCCTCCATGAGAGTGCCCTCCCTAAGAACAAGCTCGATGAGGACACCCTCTTCAATAGCGTCCTCCTTAAGACTACCCTTCACGAGATCATTCTCTATGAGAGCACCCTCTGTTAGAGCAGCCTCCCTGAGATCACCCTTCCTAAGAGTGCCTTGTGCTATGCTCATCAAAGTGTTCTCCTCAAGAGCACCCTCGTTGAAAGCGTTCTCTCAAAGAGCGCCCTCTGTTAGAGGGGTGTTCCTAAGAGCGTTCTCACTGAGTGCACCCTCTCTGAGAGTGCCTCGCATTACGCATGTGAGAATGTTCTCCTCGAGAGCATGCTCGTTGAGAGCATTCTCGTGGAGAGTGGCCTTTGCTAGAGTGCTCTCTACAAGAGCGTTCTCACTGAGGGCGCCCTTACTTGGTGCTCCCTCTCTGAGAACGCTCTTTTTGAGAACATGGTCTTCATGAACAAATTTATAAGGGTGCATGATGGTATGGCTAAAACTGGCCCAATTAGCATATATAGGGAGACATATCATTCTTCTTGGGAGCATCTCACAATGCTCTCGCGAGAGCACTCTCACAAGAGTGCCTCGCATAGCTACATTGACAAGAGAACGCTCTCACGAGAGTGCCTCATGTAGCACTTGTGAGAGCACTCTCCGTGGGAGTGCCTTTTGCTATGCATGTGATGGTGTTCTCTCTACGAGTGTCCTCCTTAAGAGAGCCTTGCATTGTGCATTTGAGAGCGTTCTCAATGAGAGAGCCCTCGTTGAGAGCATTCTATTGTAGAGCACTCTTTCTGGGAGTGGCCTCCCTAAAAGCATTCTCCCTGAGAATGCCCTCCTTGAGAGTGTTCTCCATGAGAGCACCCTCCTTGAGCATGCTCAACATGAGCACACTCTCTATGCGAGTGCCCTCCATGAGAACACTCTTCTAGAGAGCATTCTTGCTGACAGCATTCTCCCTGAGAGCATCTTACGCTATGCACCTGAGAGCGTTCTCCTTTGGAGCACCCTCCCTAAGAATGCCTTGTGCTATGCATGTGAGAGTGTTCTCCTCGAAAGCACCCTCATTGAGAGTTTTCTCTTGGAGAGTGCCCTCCTTGAGAATGCCCTCCCCAAGAGCATCCTCAAGAGTGTGCCCCCATGGAGAACACTATCTCTCCCTATATATGTTGATTGGGCCAGTGTTAGCCATACCGTCCTGCACCCTTATAAATTTTGTCATGAAGCTCCATTCAGCCAACGCTTGGTTGAGAGCATCTCCTTAAGAACATTCTCTGTGAGAGTGGCCTTTTGAAGAGCGTTCTCCTTGAGAGTGCCTTACGCTACACACGTGAGATTGTTCTCCTCGAGAGTGCCTTTGTTGAGAGCTCCTTTTCAAAGTCTCCCCTCCACGAGAGCGCTCTCCCTTAGAGTGACCTCCCTGAGAGCACCTTGTGTTGCACACATGAGAGTGTTCTCCTCGAGAGTGCACTTGTTGAGAGTGTTCTCTTGGAGAGTGCCCTTCTTGAGCTCGGTCTTGCTAGGGACGTCCTCCCTGACAGCGTTCTCGTTGAGAGCGCTCTCGGTGGGAGTGTTCTCCCTATAACACCCTAGTTGAGAGCATTCTATCAAAGAGTGCCCTCCCTGAGAGCATTCTCCCTGAGAGCTGCCTCCGTCAGAGTAGCCTTCGCAAGAGCATTCTCCTTGAGAGTGCCTTGCACCCTCATGTGAATGTTCCCCTCGAGAGTGCCCTCCCCAAGAGTGGCCTCCATGAGAGCATTGTCCATGTGAGCACCTTGCATTACGTACATTAGAGTTTTCACCTTTATAGTGTTCTTTCATAGAGTGCCCTTCCTAAGAGTTCCCTCCTTGAGAACACCCTCCTTGAGAGAAATCTCATTGAGGATGCCCTCATCAGGAGCATTCTCCCTGGAGCGCCCTCGTTGAGAGCGGTCTCCATGGAGAACATCCTTCTTGAGAGCGGTCTTCCTAAGAGTGCCCTCCCTGAGAATTCCCTCCTTGAGAGTGGTCTCTCTGATAGTGGTTTCATTGGAAGCATTCTCCTTGGAGTGCCCTCGTTGAGAGCATTTTATGGAAGAGTTCCCTCCTTGAGAGCGTTCTCGCTGAGAGCATCCTCCGTTAGAGTGGCCTCTGTGAGAGCATTCTCCATGAGAGCACCTTGCGTTACACACGTGAGAGTTTTCACCTTGAGAGTGTTCTTTTGGAGAGCACCCTTCCTAAGAGTGCTTTCCCTAAGAACATCCTCCTTGAGAGTGGTCTCCCTAAGGACGCCCTCATTAAGAGCATTCTTCTTGGAGCACCCTCGTTGAGATTGGTCTCCCTGACAGCATCCTCATTGAGAGTGGTCTCTTTGAGAGTGATCTTTGTAAGAGTGCCCTCCCTGAGAATGCCCTCCTTGAGAATGGTCTCCTTGAGGATGTCCTCATCAGGAGCGTTCTCCTTGGAGTGCCATCATTGAGAGTTTTCACCTCGAGAGCATTCTTTTAGAGAGCAGTTTTCTTAAGAGTGCCCTCCTTGAGAACGCCCTCCTTGAGAGCAGTCTCTCTAAGGATGCCCTCATTAGGAGCATTCTGCTAGAGCACCCTCATTGAGAGCACCCTCATCGGGAGCAGTGTCCTTGAGAGAAGTCTTCCTAAGAGTGCCCTCCTAGAGAATTCCCTCTGAAACATCACAAAATTTTGAGCTTAGTACTTTTCCAACAAGAAGCAGGTCACTGCGACCCGCAAACGACCACGGCTACATCTGGTATCAAACATGGCAACTTCAGAGATCAGATATTTAATTTCACTAAGTATGCATTCCTAGCATATACACCCAACGTATACGCTCAAGTCCACATCCACAGTGTATATGCCCAGCGTATACGCCCGACATCCATAGCGTATATGCCTGAAGTTCACAGCGTATACGTCTAGCATATACGCCTAGTGTGCATGACCAGCGTACACTCCCCACGAGTATGTCCAGCTTGTACGACTGATGCATACGCTTGGCATGCAATCCCTAAAGACAACATGGAAACAACACTACAGAACAAGACTTGGTACAAGGCAGCAACCATCAGCGTATACGCCTAGCGTATATACCCAGCATCCACAACGTATATGCCTAGCGTACAAGCCCAGCACATCCAGCGTATATGCCCAGTGTATACGCCTAGAGTCTACGCCCACCTGATATAGCATATACACTCAGCGTATACGCTCAGCAAATGTAACATGTTGTACACTTGTAAATTTCATGCTTTTGCACCCGGTCAATGCGCCACGTGTCTCCCAACCCAAGTCTAACATCAAAACCTGTATAAAAGCCCCAATTTTTTACTAGATCCAGGTCGGTTGGCAAAATTTGAAGCAAACCAGAGAAAAATAGAGACACTGAGAACTAGAGCAGAGAACCTTGTACATTGGACAACCTTGTACGTTGATCATACAGCCTCTACGCTGTGCCTATAGTTTGAGCTAGCCATCAGTCCTCCCTGCATCCACAAGGACTATTCGTCCACCTTGTGTCAAAGACACAACTGCATTAGACCGGTGCATTGTACTCTCATTTTGAAATGTCATTGTTACATTTTCTTCCTAAAATCTGTTACAATTTGCATTAATTGTTGCATGTATTTTTTTTATGTTCTGTTCACATCAATTACGCTATTTACACTTTGTTTTACGCCTGTTACACCGTTCACGTATAACCCAATGTATAGCACCTCGGTGTACGTTCGAGGAAATCCTTGCCTGATCCACATGCAGACCATCCAAGGTACTCTACCTTTGCTCATTCTAGCTCGTCCTCAGGTGAAGGTAGGATCTTCTGTGCATGTCCGGGTATCTCCAAGTCTCTGTTTCCTTCCAGCCGAAGATCAACGATTTCAGACAGTACAGAAATTGGCGCTAGAAGGAGGGCCTCTACCTTAAACTTACTATGCTTCAAAAACTCCCAGCATCTACACTGTCGAGTATACGTTGACCCTGTCTGCAAGCCTCCCAGCATATACGCTGATTTGTTAAAACTAACTTTCTACAAACCATCCAGCATCTATGCTGTCAAGCATCTACGCTACTCCATTTAAGACTTACTCCATCTAAAACTTACCATCTGCAAGTCTCTCAGCATTTACGCTGCTGACCATACACCGACTGTCTGCAAAATCCCCAACGTCTACGCTGCTAACACATACGCTGCTCACTTTACGCTGTAGAATTTATCTACGCTACATACAAGACCCTTTCTACACCCTAAACTCGTTTACGCTGCCGTCCGTATACGCTACACTCTGTATGCTGTAACCCTATTTACGCTGTATGCTGATGCTGTATACGTTGCTGAGCATATACGCTGCACACTCTATGTCGTAGATTCTCTATGCTGACACTATAGGCTACATACCTATATGCTATCTACACCATCTACACTGAAGCCTAAACTGAGGCCCAGTGTATATGCTGTACGTCACGAACGTAGGTTTACGCTGCACTAAATACACTAATTCCATATCCCTTCACTACGTCAAATTCTCAACTGCTCATCATGAACACCGCAAACACCACCGCTACAACCACCCAAGTCACCGACATCGTGGGCACCATGGCTGTCCAACAGCCCACGACACAACCCACAGTGGGGCCTCATCGATCCCTTAGGTTGCAAGGGAGGAACCCATCATCTAACATCATAAGTCAAGACTAGTACAACTTCATATGCCTGAAAATACAAGCCGGCTTAGCTGTGGACTGAGCCGAAATAGAAGTTAAAAGGCAATACGAGCTTTTCTATAGGGGAGGGCAAGAGTTCATTCCTTCCACATACGATATCATCCTTGTTCTAGAGCCTTACTCTGAGCTCATCTCACAACTCCTCCTGCAAAGGAGCCAATCATTAGATCAGCCCGTAGTAAACCCTCAACCGGAAGAGGAGGATGAGTTCGCTGCCCAATTTGAACATGAAGACTCATACCACACCCTTAGCCCACAAACTTATATAAACCCATTGTTTCACCCATTCACGAGTGAAACTTCATCCCTCCAACCACTGAACATCATGCAAGTGCATGCACCTCAACAAGACGCAGCCGCACTCGTCCCAATTCCTCCACCAACCGACGTTCAAGTCAACATGATTCCCCTCGCAATTTCTCCCGCAACTACAGCACCCCCATTCTTACAAATGCAACCCCCTCAAAATAATGTAGGGGAAACCTTCCCACCTCGCATGATTGGGATGCTGCATGTGATACCAGCATCTATGTCTACCCATTATATCCCCCGGGTCCAAACTCACGGAGCTCCTTTTACCGCCATAACTCAACAAGTTCAGGGGATTCCTACACAAAACATGACTAGGCAATGGGCAGCGATGGGTGCTCAACCACATCAACCCCCTCACTACAACATACCACCTCATACAATGCCACCAGTTAACATCCCCCAAACACAACCACAACAACAACCCCTCACCTACAATGTGCCATCCTTAGTACCACCTGCTATGAACATTCCACAAGTACAACTGCCAACTACGCAGCTTTCAACCTTCCAACCTACTATTCAACAATCTAGTCTATACATTGCACAACATCCCTAAGCCACCATGTCACCTAGTGCCCAAGACTAGGTAGATGCTAAAAAACTAATGCAGGAATTAACTGACGAGGTCAAACGCCTCAGAACAGCTGCCGACAGAGAGTTGAAGGTAGTGGACTTTTACCACGATGACCCCATCAGCTCTTCCATTCTACCCCTAACCTTGCCCAAAGGTGTATCATTACCCATGCTAACTAAATATAATGGAGAAGAAGACCCCAATGCTCACCTTATAACATTTAGATTAGAATGCGCATTGCTCCAAGCTTGGCCCCATGCCATTTTGCGAGTGTTCCCTATGTCCCTCGTAGGGAGAGCACTTGATTGGTACCAGGCGTTGCTAAGAAATTCCATCTTTTCCCTGGAAGAGTTATTACATCAATTCATGAATAGGTTCAAGTATAACCTGAGACCTAAAGTGATACTTGATAGCCTTATACAGGTTAAACAAGCACCTCTGGAACCCATACAAAAGTTCATCCAAAGTTGGAGTGCTGCTCTCAATGAGCTACACGAGCCAATCCCCCAGACATATCTGCTCACCATTCTAAAGAGGGCTGTTAATGAATTTTCAAATCCAAGTTATATTATCTCAATGCGCATAACCTTAATCAAGCCTTTGTACAAATTAAAAATATAGAAGAGGCGGCTCAAAATAGCCACGATCCTGCCTACTTAGCCTTTAAAAATCAACACAGTAAAAAAGACAAGGAAAAGGCTAAAAAAACTATAGCGGCAATAGCAGAAGTGCAACAAGAAAATGTGGCACAACCAAACAAACCGCCTACTACCCCTACTAATTATACTAAACCTACTCCTGCGACTGCACTAGAATCATCATCATCGTAGAACCCAACACAAAACTGTACGAGAAACTTTGAGAGAAAAGAACCCTCCCAATATACGCCACTACCTATGAAGCCATCCCAGCTATTCGATCAACTCCTGAAAGCTAGATTAATGAAACACAAACAGTTATTTCCTGCTGCTATCCAGAGACATGACCGGTTCTGTCAACTAGTTTAGAACCCAAGCTTAGCAATGCCAGATGAACCCCCAGTACCCAAAGGTTTCAGGATGGATCGCTTCTGCAACTATCACCAACGTAATGGGCATGGCACGGATTACTATTTTACCCTGAAACAAGACATACAACGAATGATCAATGGAGGCCAAATCACTTTTGATGAGGCCAACCCGGTCCAACTGCAGAACCAGGCTATGGGTGTCTACAAAGATCCTCTGAATACCAAGGAGGCACTGTACGTTATTAACACAATCTACCTAGATGATGAATCTGAAATACCTAGCGTCAACACCGTCTACTCTAACTATGAACAACAAACGCCTAACAAGCCATTTGTAGTTCGTATTCCTTCCACTACCTCAACATCCATGCCTCAACCATTATATGCCCCACAAAAATCATATGTAGTGCGTGTACCTCCCGCCATCACTACCTCAAATCTACCAACCCCTCCTACTCGGCCTGCCCCTTTCGTAGTTCGAGTGCTGCCCACAGTTGCAACAGCGGAGGTCCAACCTCCGCCCAAACCAACCCCATACGTTGTTAGGACACTTGAAGGTCCTAATGATTACCAACCCTCCACCTCCCAAATGCAAAGTAAACCCAGTCCTTACATCATCAGGGTGCCTAGCCAACCTTTTGCTCAACCACATCTGACTGTCCAATCGCAACCCCACCCGACTCCATACGTTGTACGAATCCCAAGGCAACCTGAGGCCTCAAAACCAACCATGCCCCCATGCCACATGCAAGAATGCTTAGCAGATAAGCTTACGCGTGAATGCTTGGAGAAGGAGCATCAACGGTTAGCTGTAGGACCACCTAAACCCACTCCACTTAATGCAGTACCCATGACGCCACCTAACAGTCAACCAAACACAGGACATGAAGGTGAACCATCTAGAAAATAGGATACGTCTAAATCAACAATCCCAGGTCAAAACGAGAAACAAACAATGCACGAAATAAAACTGTTGGGCCTAATGGACTAGGTCACCATCGATAAAAATGCGCCCAACAGTAGAGACTTAGCAACAGCCTTAACACAAGTCACACAAGCACTCAAATAAAAGAATACTTTATTAAGCTTGTATGACTTAGTTTTAACATCACAAACACATCGTGAAGCTTTGGTCCACATGTTAACATTGATCCTAGTAAGAGAGGACTTACCCCCAAATGAACCATCCATTCATGCGGTAATGTACTCACCCCAAGGGACAACTTCCAAACCATTAAGTTTCCATAATGATAACATCAAGGTGGATAAGAAAATAGGGGAGATAACAACGACCCCTATGTTCATAACAATACGTGTAAACTAATTCAAAATACATAGGGTCCACGTAGATGATGGAACTGCCATAAACGTAGTACCATATCCCATCGTCGAACAGCTAGGGCTTACAGAGTTAATCAAACCAGCTGCAACCACATGCTTGAAATCATTCAGCGGGTCACGTGTGATAGTTAAGGGTACAATCAACTTAGACTTCATAGTAGGGGGTCAATTCCCCACATCCGACGACTTCGTAGTAATCGATGAAATGCCAGGATTCAACCTAATATTAGGAAGGCCCTAGTTAGGCCAACTGAAAGCAGTCTCATCCCCTATACATCAAGAGATTCATTTGCCTTATGAAAGTGGTGAAATCATCATACATGGGGAGGCTACTACACCCATCATTTCATCGTACATAGGCATGGACCAAGGTTCAAAAGTTAAGCTCAAAGAGCCTAGACAAAATGACGTAAAAAAGTAACAACTGGTAAGCAATAATCCTTTAAACACAGAAGAAAATCCATCCAAGAAGGAAATACCTAGGCCTAACATTGTACATACACCTTCTTACTTAGAAACAACTAACACAGAACTCACAACAAATACCGAAACGTCTGAAAACACCGATACGAGAACTATTCCATCAGATGTCCCTTGGGCTGAGTTACCATTCAACGTAATTAGTGAAGGGGATGTTGAATACAGAATCATACCTGCTGACACATCACCTAACGTCAAAATAAGAAAAATCAAAAAACTACTAAAATAATAGCAACACAAACTATCTGAAATGACGTTAAACTACCATGTCCGCAAAGACATAAAACTAGCCACGATCAGAAATGGTTGGTCAATCGAGAAATCCACCCGTGTCATTCAAAATGTCCCTTGTTTACAACTGGGGCCTGAAATGGCCTTAAACTACGCATGTGACCTGAAATGGCCTTAAACTAGATCACACACTTATACTTTGTTTTCCTCTTTCGTTTATCATTACACTCCGATTTATGATTACATCCGTGCATTACTCTCAAGAAAATAAAACAAAAAAAAAAAAACAAACCAAAAAATTTTACATTGTTGTGTTGTGTTTTCAATCAAACTCAAAATCAACAAAAACAACTTTTCATATATATACATGCAATGATGTATAATTATAAGAGTTAACTATTTTCATCCATTTGTGCAACATAACTCGAAATTTGCAATTTACAATTCCCGTATAAATTTGAGTCAGAATAGTTTCACGATAAAAAAAATGATAAAAAACTAAAATAAACTAAACATCTAGGGTGGGAGGGTCATCATCTTTAGATCTGTTGGCATCAGGGGCCCCCGCTCCACTAGGGCCAGCCTCTTGGACATCATCATTGCCTTGATCCTGAAAATACAAAAGGAGACAATCAACGTAAGAACAAGGGAAAGGAAAAATTTCAAACATTATTTAGCAAATCAATTTCATAATAACAAAATGTTTACCATAGGAGATTCCCCTAAGCCAAATTCTAGCAGGTGAAGGATTTCCTCTTCTGAGACACTTGTCCAATCGGTCCCATCAAGACCTAGGTCGACATCTGCCAAGGCCTTCCCCTTGTCAACAGCTGACCAAGTGGGATGTTTTAGAGGGAATTCACCCACTGACACCTCCCCAAAAGTAGTTGTAATCACCCTTGTAGGTGACTCCATCTCAACAGTTGTATTTTGAGCAAAAGTATCAAAAGTAGAGTGCAGACCCAAACCCTCCAGAAACATTTCCAGTTGACGCTTTTCAATCGATACCTCCTTCAACAATTTCTTGTAATGATGTTTGTGATTCTTTTCATCCTGACCCCACTTGCATACCTTGGAAGCGAAAGCTTTCCAATCTTGACATTTGAGGTTCAGGAGATCTATTTGGGCCTTACGCTCCGCTAGTCTCCAGGTCAGGGACACGTGACGATTGAGCAGATTCCAATACCTAGTATACGTGACCTTAGAAGTCCACCAAGAGCGATCACCACTTAGTTTGGTGGAGGCGAACTCATACCGAGCCTTAAGATCATCACGCTCAACTGACAACTCAGAGACTTCCTTTTCCTTTGCTTGAATCTACAGCCACAACTATTCGACGGAACGCCTACAGGTCCACAGTGACTTAGCATTGTGAACAAGACCTTCCGCTACTTCTTCATAAATAGGTCTTGGCACCTGCTCAACTTCTGGGAATAACATGGGAAAACTCTCTATGCTAATTATCTCAGAAGGATCCCACCTCAGTTTGGCACCTATGCATACAAAGAGAACAAACGCTAAAACAACAAAAATAGGGTGTGAAACTCTAAAGCTGCAAACAACTCGAAACATTTATACCTATTTTAGTGTGGGCTTCCTGAATTTGCTCCACAACTTCCTCAGTGATGCCAGCCACAAAATCCATTTTACTTAGCATCTCTATCCAAGTAAATGGCCCATGAGTGCGGGATGAACTAACCTCTACGGTCCTTTCAGGGGGAATCATTTTCATGGGTATGTCCAACCGCGTCATCCTGGTTTCCTTGCCCTCATTTGGAAAAGATGAAAACACAAAAGTAAAATACCATGGAAACAACAGCTAACGAAGTAACATAAAATAAAATAAAAAAGAAAACATACCGTGCTCCTTGCCACCTTCTGGGGGATCGCCTAAGTCTAGCTTTCCCTTAAGAAAGCTGCTGAACATTTGATCGACACCGCCCTGGTCATCCAACAACTCAGTTTCTATGGTGTCTTCCTTCAACTCTTCTGTTCCTCCTCCTTGATCTTTCTCCACATTTTCCTCCTTAGTATTTCGCTCTATGTTAGTCTCCTCCTCTTCATTAATAGTCTCTAATGCCTGCTTCCTCACTTCTTGAGTCAAGTCTGAAGGTATCAGTGGCATGTAAGCAATCAGAGTAAAAATTATGAACAAAATGAAAACAATAAAGAAATAAGTATACTGAGTCTACTTAACTTGGACAGACATCTTGAATAGTATGTGCTTCACTCGTGGCTCGTTGACATTCAAGGCTTCCTCGGTTGAGCATTTGTGCTTTGTTAGCTTTGACTTGGCCTTGCCAACGGTCTCTTTGATGACCCGTTCTGCTTTTTTCGCAGTATAGGGTACTTCGTCTGGCTCCAATCCCAAACTTTCACATGTGTGGATTGATGTACCAGATGACCCCCCCTATTGTAATAGACATGGATTCATCAATTCCCTCGGGCGCATCTTGGGACTCGGCAATTTCGAACAAGTGGTTGATCCACGGGCGGGATAGTTGACCTCGATCCCGTAGACCATACTTGTTGTCTGCGCGAACTACCAGAAACTCAGCTAAGTGGCAAAGGTAACCGGCAAAGAAGGCAAAGATGAAGTGGGACTACACCTTGACATTCGAGCGCAATCGCACTATCTCCTTATGCAGGCCCGACAACAAAAATTGGGCCCAATTATAGCGCATTCTGGTTTCTAGGATAGTTCACATGATACGTACAGCTTTGACCCCAAGACTCTGCACCTGGGAAAGGGATTTGGGGAATACTTGCACCCTAAATAGGGGATATAGTTCGTTCACCTCCTCAACCTTTGATTTCCCCTGCATTGAGAATCCCTTGGCACCCTTGGCCACACCCAACCAGTCCTCTAATTCATGAACTGTTTGGAGCTCCTTATGAGCCCTGTCTAAAACTACATTTATACCATCTACCGGTACACCAAATAAGTTCAAAAATAATTTAGGTGATAGATGGAAAACTATCTTAACACCCTTAATCTGGGTGCTGCAGTAGAAGACAGACTCATTGAAGGAGTCAACGATCCCAATCATTTCTGCTATTGATACATCAGGGCTCGAGGTCGTAAAGAGCTCCATGAGGCTGACATTGTCTAAAAAACGAACGATGGATGGTAGGGCATGGGTACGCAACCATTTTTGAGCCTTATTGACCTCCCCAAACTTCATTGACAGGGTAGTCTCAGTTCGTCCCGTTGTGACAGGGTCTCCACCAGGAGGTACATCAACTACAAATACAATTCAAAATCATCATATCAGCATAACCCTCGACAGTCGAACAAACACGTTAGCACACCTAGAAAATATTTTCATTTACCTTCAGTTGTGGACTTAGAAGTGCTACCTAAGCCAGAGTCATGGGGGAAGACTGGTCCCTTATCTGACCAATCTTCATGCAACCATCCACGAGCTTGGCACATTGCGAACGCTCTGGAGAACCGTTTGTGGAAGTGAACGATAGCACCCTTAGTTTGAGCTAAAACAGCTCCACGAAGGGTGGGATCGGCCATAAATGTCTCTAGAGCGGTGTGAGCTAGAGCAAGCCCATCATCCTCAATGCACGTTCTGTCTGGGTTAACTTTAGCCCTACAAATGAACGGATGTCAAAATAGAAGCAAATGCCAAACAACGAAGAGAAACAACAAGCTTAAATGATCCTACCTATCCACCCGATATACTGTGCTAGGAGGGTTTTGAAATAGCGTGTGTGCATGTGCGGCTAGAAATAAAGTGTTGTTAAGATAGTCCTGCCCTTACGGAAGTTGGGCCCACACACGCGCTAATGGACGTGTAGACCTAGGCCTGTTGGAAGAACCGTCCTCATTCACAAGCAGCCCCTTGTCGATGTCTTCTATGAAGACCACAACACCCTCTACGGCTCCTGGAAGCATGGCCTTAAGCATGCTCCGCACCATCAATTCACTTAGGTGCGACCAGATAACCACTTCGAAATTGTCCAGCATGAAGGCTAGGAATTCACACGCACCTTCTCTGAACCAAACCCCATTGTTGTCAACAGTTAGATTCGGGATAGGTTCATCAGCCTCAATGGCGCCAAACCATGTTAGCACCCCAATGAGCTCAACAACCAGGAGAAAAGGCTTAGTATCCCTGCAAGCAACCAAAATGCCACCGTAAATCAGCCATGCATCAAAACGACACGAAAAACAAAAGTTCACATGGTAGGCCAACACTTAGAAAAATTGCTAACTGTATACGCTATCAAGAACTATTTACGCTTGACGTATACGCTGCCAAGCCCGATGTATACGCTGACAAGAGACTATTTACACTGTTAACCAAATAGTTCACGCTCAGCGTATACGCTGTGAAAATCATCAGCGTATACGCCGTGTAAACAGTCCACACTGAATAGTGTAAACAGTCTACGCTATACACCATACAAACGGTTTACGCTGAATCCTGTGAAAATAAGCTTACACCGAAAATAGTTTACATGAAAATAGGTCTGCACTATACCTCAGTTGAAAAGAATTAACTTTTCATGCTTAGCGTATACGCTGTAGAAACCCTCAGCGTATACGCCATAACAGCCTTCAGCGTATATGCTGTGTAAACAGTATACGCTGGATACTATAAATGACCTACGAATAGTCAGCATATACGCTGATAAAATCATCTACGCTTCATGCCAGAAAAATTATTTACACTATCCACTGATAAAAAAAATTACGCTATGACAGTCTACACTATCGAGACTCTCTACACTGTGAACTTACACTCAGCGTATACGCCGAAACCCTTTATGAGACTGTCTACGCTATGAAACATGCACAAATGAAAATAACTAACAAAGGTAGGATCAGAGCCTACCTATGTGAGGATCTAGGCCATGATGGAATCCTCGGCCTGGGTAGACATTGCAGCATAGCCTCGCTCTCCTCTGTGAAGGTCAAGTCAGGACCCTTCCTCCCCTGGCCTTCCACTTCCTTGCCTTTGCCCATCTCGGTGTCCTCTACGCTAGGATCAACATTTTACGCTAAGGGTTGAAAATTTTTATGCCTATGCTGAGCCTCTATGCTGGAGTCTGAGTCTCTACACCAATGCTGGAACCTCTATGCTCCGTGTTTACGCTGAGGTTTAGACGCCTACGCCTACGCTCAGGGTTTGGGTTTTACGCTGGGGTTTCGTCGCTTACGCTTACACCAGGGTTTAGCGGATTACGCTTTCGCTAGGTCGTCTATGCTCTAGATTTATGCTTGGGATTACACTCACAAGTCAAAGTAATGACAAATGACGCCCCCCCCTTTATATAGCGCTCTGCCGCTGCCGTCGTCGCCGCCTTCCGGTTTGCCTCCTTTTTGCTTTTTTTTTACTTATTTTAATTAAAATTTGTTTAAAAATAAATATATATATATATATATATATTTAAAATAAAATAAAAATTACTACATCCCAATTCCCCTGTGAACCCAATTTCACGTATTCATGCCAAACAATCTAGTGCAAAAAATATTTGGCCCGGTATGGCCTTAAACTACCGTTACGGCCCGGTAAGGCCTTAAACTGCCACTTGCGGATTACATTTGGCCCGGTAAGGCATTAAACTGCCACCCGCGGCCCAGTATGGCCTTAAACTGCCATGTGTCCCGGTGTGATGATAAACCACCATTTTGCACATGCATAGAATTTAACTTGCCTGAGAACATGGAAAAACACTCATCACCTCATTCTACTCTCTATTTATTGGCAGGAGCAAGCCTGATGGATTGCCAACATTTAACCGCACTATTAATCATTGATGGACCATATGGAAAAATTGCAAGGGACATCGACATAAACCTCATCCACTTAAGTTTATCAACGGACAATGCAGTCAGAACCTCAACACAGCAAACGATAGAAAACTACAAAGGTATGACAAAACCCCTTGACATAGAAGCCGAAAATATTACTGAAGGCCCATTGGCAGAAACCCCCATCACCATACCCAATGGGGAAATTAAAATATTAAAATTAAGCACACTACTACAACCGCAACTAGCCAAAGACATTGAGGACGTGCTTAGGGAAAACATTAAAGCATTTGCCTGGTCATACACAGACATGTCCGGATTAGATCCTCGAATTGTCCAGCATAACATTATCCTTGATCCGAAATTGAGGCTGGTAAAACAAAAGGCATGAAAGGTTAAACTCAAGGTGGCATTGGTAGTTCACAATGAGATCACCAAGCTTTATCAGGCTAGTTTCATTCGGGCTGTTGATTACGACGAGTGGTTATCCAACATGGTCATTGTCCCGAAAAGGAACGGAAGCATTCGCTTATGCATTGACTTCCAGGATTTAAAAGTTGCAACCATAAAAGATGATTTTCCCTTACCCAGCATCGATCAACCTGTCGACTCGACTGCTGGGCATGCCCTATTATCTTTTATGGATGGCATCTTGGGATATAACCAGATACGTATTAACCTAGAGCATCAGCTTCGGACTACCTTTATGACACCATGGGAAAACTTTTGCTATACAATGATGCCCTTCGGCCTCAAAAACACTGGGGCCATGTATCAAAGGGCAATGAAATTCATCTTTAGCGATTACATATTACACTCACTCAACGACTATGTGGACGACATCGTGGTTAAATCAAAGACATCGGAACAACACGTACAAGACCTTAACTTGGTGTTAAAATGTTGTTTAAAATATGAGCTGAGACTTAACCCAAAGAAATGTGTCTTTGAAGTCAAAACAGGCAAAATGCTTGGATTCATAGCCTCAGAAGTAGGGATACAAGTATACCCCGATAAGGTTAAGGCCATAACAAACCTAAGACCACCTAGCAACCTTACTGAACTTCGAGGTCTACAAGGTAGACTACAGTTCATTAGAAGGTTCATAGAAAAACTAATAGATAAATTAAAATCTATAAATCACCTGTTGCACAAGAATGTCCATTTTGAATGGACTCCATAGTGCTAGGAAGCGTTTGATAATATTAAAGCAACACTTACCCGACTACCCATGGTTTATCCACCCCAAAATGATAAGCCATTTTACATCTACCTCGCAACTTCGGACTCATCAATCACATCCATGCTTTGCCAAAAACAAGATAATGGAACCGAAGTCCCTGTCTACTAATTGAGCCATGCATTAGTAGGCCATGAGAAGAAATACAACGACGTAGAGAGGTCATGTTTAGCCTTAGTCTTTTCTCTAAAGAAATGGCGGCATTACCTCTTCCACAACCAAGTTAACATAATCTGCAAGGATAATGTGCTCAGAGCCATCATAGGAAACATTTGCAAGACAAGCCGGATAGCACGTTGGAAAGCCATGATAGCTGAGTTTGACCTACATTACATAGTGCAATCATCAGTTAAGGGTCAAGCCATAGCAAATCAAATGGCCACGTCACCAACACACGATCAAGCGACAATAGAGCCAGAATTCCCGAATGAGAATATAAGCGCAATAGACATAGTGCCCGATGACTACGATGCCATTCTAAACTTTGATGGAGCATCCACCTCTCAAGGGGGAAGGGCTGCCGCTGTCATCACCTATCCCTCCAGGGAGATCAGACCCTTTGCTTATCATTTCAACTTTCACTGTACCAACAATATAGTAGAGAATGAAGGTCTCATGACAGCATTGGCTTCAGACATCACAAGACTTGTGGTCAGAGGAGATTCACAACTGGTTTTGAACCAAGTCATAGATATTTATACATGCAAAGCGCAACATTCACAACCATATTGTGACTTGGCAAAACACTTAATGAGGTGTTTTGAAAATATTGATGTGCAACACGTCTCTAGAAATGATAATACCATTGCAGACACGTTAGCCACATTAGCGTTAAATATATTGCCAGACATGTTCCATACATTACCAAGCTCCATAACCAGTTGTGTCAAACCAATAACGAATACTATAGATACATTGCCGATTGCATTTGTTAGCATAATACATGCAATAGAATGGTATGATGACATAAAAGAATATCTTCTATGTGGCGAAACACCACAGCACCTAACAAATGCACAAAAGGATGCAGTACGAAAACGTTCTAAGCAGTATACCCTGGTAGGGAACACATTGTGTCGTAGATCCTACGAAGGCATATTGCTAACATGTGTTGGTAGTACCGATGCCCAAACCATCATTGAACAAGTACATGAGGGACTATGCGGAGGACACATAGCACCAAAAGCAATGGCAACAAAGATTAGACACTTAGGCTACTATTGGCCACACATGAAGTATGACTATCTTTCCAAGGCTAAAACATGTAGTACCTGCCAAAGACATAGTAATCTAATCCATGTCCCACCAAATGAGTTGCATACGATGCAAATCACGTGGCCCTTTCAAAAGTGGGGGTTGGACCTTATCGGCCCAATGACACCCTCATCTTCTGCGGGGCATAGTTTTATTATAACCGCAACAGAATATTTCATGAAGTAGGTAGAAGCTACACCCCTTCAAAAAACTACATCTAAACACGTGTGCAATTTCATTCTCGAAAACATTGTAACCCGCTATGGCATTCCCATGACAATCATCACTGACAACAGGCCACAATTTAGCAGTGCCGAGACCAAAACCTTTTGTGAAAGTCTAGGGATCAAACACTTTTTTTCATCCCCTTACTGTCCTCAGAGCAATGGGCAAGCAGAGGCAACAAACAAAATGATTATTATAATACTTAAAAGGATGATTACCCAAAGCAAGAGATGGTGGCACGAACAATTGGTATACGCATTATGGGCATATCGAACTTCAACAGGTAAAACACCATATAGTCTTGTTTATGGTTCAGAAGCTGTTTTACCTCTGGGATTACAGGTACCATCTTTAAGGATCACACTTTCTGGACTCCTCGACGAAGGATAAAACAACGATCTGCACATCATTGACCTGGACTCGGTGGAGGAGGAATGCATACGTGCGCTCGGTCAGATCGAATGGTACCAAAAACAACAACAGTAGCGACATCGGCATGACATTCATAAGCACCCTATCAAAGAAGGAGACCTTGTACTTAAGGCCGTTCAGGAACACCCAGGCAAATTCTCCACCAATTGGGAAGGGCCTTACTTGGTAACCAAAGCATATGACAATGGAGCATTCAAGTTAGCTGATATGGGAGGGAATGAGCTTGCCAATCCAACCAATCACTTGTTCCTAAAACCATTCTATATTTGAGAACAAGCTTAGGTATGTGCGAGTCTTGGCATCAAAACTATAAACTGATACCACAACTTGTCTTGGGATCATGACGGTAAACTGATATCATAGAATAGTCCTGGGATCATGATGGTAAACTGATACCATAAAATAGTCTTGGATTATGATGATAAACTGATACCACAGATCATCCTAGAATCATGATGGTAAACTGATACCATAGAATAGTCCTGGATTATGACTTAAAACTGATACCATAGATCGTCCTGGAATCATGACGGTAAACTGATACCACAGCCCGTCCTGGCATCATGATGATAAATTGATACCACACAGTGTCCGAAATGATGATAAACTAGCACCCATCTGGCATGATAGTAAACTGTCGCCATTGCATCCACTAGAGTCCGCTAAGACTATAAACTAGTTTGCCTCTTCACGGTCCACTAAGACTAGAAACTAGCAATGCACCATCCGCCACGACGCTAAATGGGCAATGTCCAATGGGTCATGACATAAAACTAACCCATGATAGTCCACTAAGACTATAAACTAGCAAGTTCATCTCTGGTTCCCCAATCCGCCACCGCATTCAAACTTCATTAGGATCACTACTTTGCTTGCCATGAGACGATTCCACCAACATTGCTGCCACCATATATAGTGCCTAAAATCTCTTCCAGTGCTATTTTTTCAAGTCTAAGCTCTTTAACTCACTCATGATTTTCTTGTCTCCTTGGATTTGTGTTTGCAGGATGATGCTCAGAGGTATTCATACAAGAATGCATTTCATCATAAGCAGTAAGATGAGGCAATGTTCACGGCCCACGTGGCAAGACTAAATCAAGCCATTCACTAGTACATCCCCATTTCCTGGTACATTCCCTATCTACTCACTGACACACTCTACTCAGCCACACATCTGATACACCCAGTACACTCAAAACTTTGAGCATGCTGTCGTGCACTGTAACACTCTGAAACAGTTGCAGCACACAACATAGCACTTGAGCATGAGTGCAAAAAAAAAATACTCATGTCAAAAACAATCAAGCGACATTCTGTTGCATGGCTCTAGCTCTCCGCCGACAGGCTTCCCCCTAAACAAAGGGCCCTATTCCTCCAAAGAATGCAACACATCATCACATGGCTTTGGTCTCGCCAACAAATCCTCTTGGACATTAACCAAGAGCCTTGTTCTGCCAAAGAACACACATCTCATGTATTGATTCCAAGTCTGCCAAATAATGGCTATTAACAAGGATCAACATGGCACACACTAGAGCCTCCCCTTTACCAAGCACAATCCCTTGGTCAGTTACCAGTCCACACAATCTCCATTTTTCTATCAACTACAGATTTCCCCTTTCCCAATCCTATGTACTATGGAACACGGTGCAATGATGTCTAGTCAGGTGGCAAATGACAAAGTCTCTATCGAGTTGCTTGTGGTGTTTTACACTTCTTTGTCGACGCTTCTCAGGTTGATTCCTCCAAGCGTCAACAAAGAGGGGCCAATGAAACACCAAAAAATTTCAAGCTTAGTACTTTTCCAACAAGAAGTAGGTCACTGTGACCCATAGACAACCATGGCTACATCTGGTATCAAACATGGCAACTTCAGAGATCAGATATTTAATTTCACTAAGTATGCATTCCCAGCGTATACACCTAGCGTATACGCTCAAGTCCACATCCACAGCGTATACGCCCAGCATATACGCCAGACATCCATAGCGTATACGTCTGACATTCTTAGTGTATACGCCCGAAGTTCATAGCGTATACGTCCAGCATATACGCCCGAAGTTCACAGCGTATACGTCCAGCATATATGCCTAGCGTGCACGACCAATGTACACTCCCCACAAGTACGTCCAGCTTTTACGACTGATGCATACACCCAGCATGCAATTCCTGAAGACCGTATGGAAACAGCAATGTAGAAAAAGACTTGGTACAAGGCAGCAACCATCAGCGTATAGGCCCAGCAACCATCAGCGTATACGCCCAGCGTATACACCTAGCATCCACAACATATACACCCAGCGTACATGCCCAGCACATCCAGTGTATACGCCTAGTGTATACGCCTAGAGTCTACGCCCGCCTGATATAGCGTATATGCTCAGCAAATGTAACATGTTGTACACTTGTAAATTTTATGCTTTTGCACCCGGTCAATGTGCCACGTGTCTCCCAACCCGAGTCTAACATCAAAACCTATATAAAAGCCCCAATTTTTCACTAGATCCAGGTCAGTTGGAAAAATTTGGAGCAAACCAGAGAAAAATAGAGATGCTGAGAACTAGAGTAGAGAACCTTGTATGCTGGACAACCCTATACGTTGAGCATACAGCCTCTACACTGTGCCTACAATTTGAGCCAGCCATCAGTCCTCCCTGCATCCACGGGGCTATTCGTCCACCTTGTGTCAAAGCCACAACTGCATTATACCAGTGCATTGTACTCTCATTTTGAAATGCCATTGTTACATTTTCTTCCTAAAATCTGTTACAGTTTGCATTAATTGTTGCATGTATTCTGTTTACGCTCTGTTACGTTTACACTTCATTCGCATCAGTTATGTTGTTTACACTCTATTTTACGCCTGTTACACCATTTACGTATAACCCAACATATAGCACCTCTATGTACGTTCAGGGAAATCCTTGCCTGATCTACGTGCAGACCATCCAAGGTACTCTACCTTCGTTCATTCCAGCTCACCCTCAGGCAAAGGTAGGGTCTTCTGTGCGTGTCCGGGTATCTCCAAGTCTCTGTTTCCTTCCAGCTGGAGATCGACGATTTCAGATAGTACACCCTCCTTAAGAGCAGTCTTCCTAAGGATGGCCTCATCAGGAGCGTTCTCCCTTGAGCACCCTCATTGGAAGCGGTCTCCCTGGAGAACGCCCTCCTTGATAGCGGTCTCCTTGAGAGCGGTCTTCCTAAGAGTGCCCTCCCTGAGAATGCCCTCCTTGGGAGCAGTCTCCTTGAGGATGGCCTCCTTGACAGGGTCCTCCTTAAGAATGTTCTCCATAAGAGCGCCCTCCCTGAGAGTGCCCTTGCTTAGAGCTAGTCTTTGAAGAGCATTCTCCTTGAGAATTCCCTTCCCGAGTGCACCTTATGCTATGCACGTGAGAGTGCTCTCCCTGAGAGCGCTCTTCTTGAGCTTGTCCTTCGTGACCAAATTTATAAGGGTGCAGGACGATATGGCTGAAACTGGCCCAATCAACATATATAGGGGGATGTAGAGTTGATGACCGGTGGTAGTGATAGAGCGATATGTGGGTTTCTCCCCTAGGGATGCCTTGCCCTGTCCATGATATTGCACACTCGAGAACCTAAGAACACCCTCCTTGAGAATGCTCTTCTTTAGAGCACCTTCCCTAAGAATGCCATCTAAAGAGCATTCTTCTTGAGAGCACCCTCATCATGAGCGTTCTCCGTGGAGTGCCCTCGTTGAGAGAATTTTGGTGAAGAGTGATGTCCTTGAGAGTGTTCCTGAGGGCATCCTCCGTTAGAGCAGTCTCCATAAGAGCGTTCTCCATGTGAGCACCTTGCATTACGCATGTGAGAGTTTTCACCTTGGGAGCGTTGTTTCAAAGAGCACCTTTCCTAAGAGTGACCTCCCTGAGAATGCCCTTCTTGAGAGTAGTCTCCCTAAGGACATCCTCATCGAGAGCATTCTCCTTGGAGTGCTCTCATTCAAAGTGGTCTCTCTGGAGAACACCCTCCTTGAGAGCGGTCTCCTTGAGATCACCCTCATTGGGAGTGTTTTCCTGAGAGTGGTCTTCCTAAGAACACCCTCCCTGAGAACATTCTCCTTGAGAGCGATCTCCCTAAGGACACCTTCATCAGGAGAATTCTCCCTGGGGTGCTCTCGTTGAGAGTTCCCTCATGGAGAGCAGTGTCCCTGAGGATGCCATCATTGGGAGCATTCTTCCTAGATAGCCCTTGTTGAGAGCGGTCTCTCTGGAGCACCATCATTGGGAGCGTTCTCCCTGGAGCAACCTCCTTGAGATCAGTTTTCATTATGCATGGGAGAGTGTTCTCTATTAGAGTGCCATTTTTTAGATTGTTGTCTTGGAGAGCTACCTCCATTAGAACACCCTCCTTCATATTGGTGTCACTGTGGATGCCCTCTTTGAGAGCAGTCTCCTTAAGAGCATTCTACGTGAGATCAGCCTCCTCAAGAGCATCCTCATTGAGAGCGCCCTCCTCAAGAGCGGTCTTCGTTTGAGCAGCCATCTGAAGAGCATTCTTCTTGACAGTGCCCTCATCATGAGCGTTCTCCCTAGAGTGCCCTTGTTGAGAGCGTTCTGTCGAAGAGTGCCGTCCTTGAGAGCATTCTTGCTGAGAGCGTTCTCCCTGAGGGCATCCTCCATTAGAGCAGTCTCCATGAGAGTGTTCTCATTTAGAGAATTCTCCATGTGAGCACCTTGCTTTACACATGTGAGAGTTTTCACCTTGAGAGCATTGTTTCGAAGAGCACCTTTCCTAAGAGTGCCCTCCCTAAGAACACCCTTCTTGAGAGCGGTCTCCGTGAGGATGTCCTCATTGAGAGCATTCTCCATGGAGTGCCCTTATTGAGAGTGGTCTCCTTGGAGAACGCCCTCCTTGAGAGCGGTCTCCTGGAGAGTGATCTTCCTAGGAGCACCCTGCCTAAGAATGATCCTCCTTGAGAGTGGTCTCCCTGAGGACGACCTCATCGGGAGCATTCTCCCAGGAGTGCCCTCGTTGAGAGTGCCCTTATGGAGAGCAGTCTTCCTGAGGACACCCTCATCGGGACCATTCACCCTTGACCACCCTCATTGAGAGCAGTCTCCTTGGAGTGTCATCTTTGGGAGTGTTCTCCCTGGAGCGACCTCCTTGAGATCACTCTTCGTTATACACATGACAGTGTTCTCTTGGAGAGCTACCTCCATTAGAACACCCTCCTTCAGATTGGTGTCGCTGGGGATGCCCTCTTTGAGAGTGTCCTCCTTAAGAGCATTCTACGTGAGTTTGGCCTCCTTGAGAGCATCCTCATTGAGATCACCCTCATCAGGAGCAGTCTTTGTTTGAGCGGCCATCTGAATAGTGTTCTTCTTGACAGCACCCTCATCATGAGCGTTCTCCCTACAGTGCCCTCATTGAGAGTGTTCTGTCGAAGAGTGTCGTCCTTGAGAGCATTCTTGTTGTTAGTGTTCTCCCTGAGGGCATCCTCCATTAGAGCAATCTTTGTGAGACCATTTTCATTTAGAGCGTTCTCCATGTGGGCACATTGCATTATGCACATGAGACTTTTCACCTTGAAAGCATTGTTTCGGAGAGCAACTTTCCTAAGAGTGCCCTTCCTAAGAATGTCCTTTTTGAGAGCAGTCTCCCTAAGGATGTCCTCATCGAGACTGTTCTCCCTAGAGCACCCTTTTCTAGAGTGGTCTCCCTAGAGAATGCCCTCCTTAAGAGTGGTCTCTCTGAGATCGCTCTCATCTAGAGCGGTCTCCTGGAGAGCGGTCTTCCTAAGAGCACGTTCCATGAGAACAGCCCTCCTTGAGAGTGGTCTCCCTGAGGATGCCCTGGTCAGGAGCATTCCCCTAGAGCACCCTTGTGGAGAGCACCCTCATCAAGAGCAGTGTCCTTGAGAGTGGTCTTCCTAAGAGTGCCCTTCATGAGAACACCCTCCTTGAGAGCAGTCTTCTTGAGGATGCCCTCATCAGGAGCATTCTTCCTGGAGCACCCTGGTTGAGAGCGGTCTTCCAGGAGAATGCCCTCCTTGATAGCAGTCTCCTTAAGAGTGGTCTTCCTAAGAGTGCCCTCCCTGAGACTGCCCTCCTTGGGAGTAGTCTCCTTGAGGATGGCCTCCTTGATAGGGTCCTCCTTAAGAACGTTCTCCATAAGAGCACCCTCCCTGAGAGCGCCCTTGGTTAGAGCTAGCCTTTGGAGAGCATTATGCTTGAGAACATCCTCCCCGAGAGTGCCTTGCGCTATGCACGTGAGAGCGCTCTCCCTAAGAGCAATCTCCTTGAGCTCTTCCTTCGTGATCGAATTTATAAGGGTGTAGGATGGTATGGCTGCCCAATCAATATATATAGGAGGAGGTAGAGTTGACGAACGGTGGTAATGATAGAGTGATACGTGGGTTTCTCCCCCATGGATGCCTTGACCGGCCCATGATATCACACACTCGAGAACTTGAGAATGCCCTCCTTGAGAATGCCCTTCTTGAGAACACCATCTGAAGAGAATTCTTCTTGAGAGTGCCCTCATCGTAAGCGTTCTCCTTGGAGTGCCCTCGTTGAGAGCGTTCTAGTGAAGAGTGCCATCCTTGAGAGTGTTCTTCCTAAGGGCATCCTCCGTTAGAGTAGTCTCCATGAGAACATTCTGGTGAAGAGTGCCATCCTTGAGAGTGTTCTTCATGAGGGCATCCTCCGTTAGAGAAGTCTCCATGAGAGCGTTCTCCATATGAGCACCTTGCGTTACGCGCATGAGAGTTTTCACCTTGGGAGCATTGTTTCGGAGAGAACCTTTCCTAAGAGTGACCTCCCTAAGAACACCCTTCTTGAGAGCGGTCTCCCTAAGGACATCCTCATTGAGAGCATTCTTCCTAGAGCACCCTTGTTAAGAGCGGTCTCTCTAGAGAATGCACTCCTTGAGAGCGGTCTCCCTGAGATCACCCTCATCAGGAGTGTTTTCCTTGAGAGTGGTCTTCCTAAGAACACCCTCCCTAAGAACGCCCTCCTTGAGAGCGATCTCCCTAAGGACACCTTCATCAGGAGTGTTCTCCCTAGAGTGACCTTGTTAAGAGCACCCTCATGGAGAGCAGTCTCCCTGAGGATGCCCTCATCGAGAGCATTCTTCCTAGACTGCCCTCGTTGAGAGCGGTCTCCCTGGAGCATTGGCGTTGGGAGCATTCTCCTTGAAGTGACCTCCTTGCGATCACTTTTTGTTATGCACGGGAGAGTGTTCTCTACGAAAGCGCCATTGTTGAGATTGTTGTCTTGGAGAGCTACCTCCATTAGAACACCCTCCTTGAGATTGGTATTGCTGTGGACGCCCTCTTTGAGAGCATCCTCCTTAAGAGCGTTCTACGTGAGATCGGCCTCCTTGAGAACATCCTCATTGAGAGTGCCCTCATTGGGAGTGGTCTTCATTTGAGCGGCCATTTGAACAGCGTTCTTCTTGACAACGCCCTCATCGTGAGCATTCTTCCTGGAGTGCCCTCATTAAGAGTGTTTTATTGAAGAGTGCCATCCTTGAGAGCATTCTTGTTGAGAGTGTTCTCCCTGAGGACATCCTCCGTTAGAGTAGTCTCCATGAGAGCATTATTATTTAGAGAATTCTCCATGTGAGCACCTTGCGTTACGCACGTGAGAGTTTTCACCTTGAGAGCATTGTTTCAGAGAGCACCTTTCCTAAGATTTTCCTCCTTGAGAACGTCCTTCTTGAGAGTAGTCTCCTTGAGGATGTCCTCATCAAGAGCATTCTCCCTAGAGTGCCCTCATTTAGTGTAGTCTCCTTGGGAAACACCCTCCTTGAGGGCGGTCTCTCTGAGATCGCTCTCATCAGGAGTGGTCTCCTGGAGAGTAGTCTTCCTAAGAGTGCCCTCCCTAAGAATGGTCCTCCTTCAGAGAAATCCCCCTAAGGATGCCCTCATCAGGAGCATTCCTCTGCAGTGCCCTCATTGATAGCACCCTCATGCAGAGCGGTCTCAACAAGGACGCGCTCATCGGGATTGTTCTCCCTGGACCGCCCTCATTGAGAGCGGTCTCCCTGGAGTGTCGTCATTGGGAGCATTCTCCCTGGAGTGACCTCCTTGAGATCACTTTTCATTATACATGTGAGAGTGTTCTCTTGGAGAGCTACCTCCATTAGAATACCCTCCTTGAGATCGGTGTTGCTGAGGATGCCCTCTTTGAGAGTGTCCTCCTTAAGAGCATTCTACGTGATTTTGGCCTCCTCAAGAGCATCCTCATTGAGAGCACCCTCATCGGGAGTGGTCTTGGTTTGAGTGGCCATCTAAAGAGCATTCTTCTTGATAGTGCCCTCATCGTGAGCATTCTCCCTAGAGTGCCCTCATTGAGAGCGTTCTGTCGAAGAGTGTCGTCCTTGAGAGTGTTCTTACTGAGAGTGTTCTCCCTGAGGGCATCCTCCATTAGAGCAATCTCGATGAGAGCATTCTTATTTAGAGCATTCTCCATGTGAGCACCTTGCATTACACATGTGAGAGTTTTCACCTTGAGAGTGTTCTTTCGGACAACACCTTTCCTATGAGTACCCTCCCTAAGAACGCCCTTCTTGAGAGCGCCCTCCATGAGATGGTCCTCCTTGAGAGTAGTCTCCCTAAGGACACCCTGGTTAGGAATGTTTTCCTAGAGCACCCTCATGGAGAGCACCCTCATCGAGAGTGGTGTCCTTGAGAGTGTTCTTCCTAAGAGTGCCCTCCCTGAGAACGCCCTCCTTGAGAGTAGTTTCCTTGAGGATGCCTTCATCAGGAGCATTCTCCCTGGAGCACCCTGGTTGAGAGCAGTCTCCTAGGAGAACACCCTCCTTGATAGCGGTCTCCTTGAGAGCGCTCTTCCTAAGAGTGCCCTCCCCAAGATCGCCCTTCTTGGGAGCGGTCTCCTTGAGGGTGGCCTCCTTCATAGCATCCTCCTTAAGAATGTTCTCCATAAGAACACCCTCCCTAAGAGCACCCTTGGTTAGAGCTTGCTTTCGAAGAGCATTCTCCTTGAGAACGTCCTTTCCTAGAGTGCCTTGTGCTATTCATGTGAGAGTGCTCTCAGGGAGATCACTCTCATTGAGCTCGTCCTTCATGACCGAATTTATAAGGGTCTAAGACAGTATGGCTGAAAATGGTCCAATCAACATATATAGGTGGAGGTAGAGTTGACAACCGGTGGTAGTGATAGAGCGATACATGTGTTTCTCCCCCAAGGATGCCTTGCCCTGCCCATGATAATGCATACTGGAGAAACTGAAAACGCTCTCCTTGAGAACATCCTTCTTGAGAGCACCATCCCTGAGAACGCCATCTCAAGAGCATTCTTCTTCAGAGTGCCCTCATCGTGAGCGTTCTTCTTGGAGTGCCCTCGTTGAGAGCGTTCTATCGAAGAGTGTCTTCCTTGAGAGTTTTTTTGCAAAGAGCGTTCTTCCTAAGGGCATCCTCCATTAGAGCAGTCTCCATGAGAGCATTCTCCATGTGAGCATCTTGCGTTACGCATGTGAGATTTTTCACCTTGGGAGTGTTGTTTCGGAGAGTACCTTTCCTAAGAGTCACCACCCTGAGAACATACTTATTGAGAGTAGTCTTCTTAAGGATGTCCTCATCGAGAGTGTTCTCCCTAGAGCACCCTCCTTGAGAGCGGTCTCTTTGGAGAACATCCTCCTTGAGAGCGGTCTCCCTAAGATCACCCTCATCGGTAGTGTTTTCCTTGAGAGCGGTCTTCCTAAGAACGCCCTCCTTGAGAGCGATCTCACTAAGGATGCCTTCATCGGGAGCATTCTCCCTGGAGTGCCCTCATTGAGAGCACCCTCATGGAGAGCGATCTCCCTAAGGATGCCCTCATTGGGAGCATTCTCCCTGGAGTGCCATTGTTGGGAGCATTTTGTCGAAGAGTGCCATCCTTGAGAGTGTTCTTGCTGAGAGCATTCATCCTGAGGGTATCCTCCATTAGAGTAGTCTCTATGAGAGCATTCTCCATGTGAGCACCTTGTGTTACACACATGAGATTTTTCACCTTGGGAGCATTGTTTCAGAGAGCACATTTTGTAAGAGTGCCCTCCCTGAGAATGCCCTTCTTGAGAGCGGTCTCATTGAGGATGTCCTCATCAAGAGCGTTCTCCCTGGAGCATCCTCATTGAGAGTGGTATCCCTGGAGAATGCCCTCCTTGAGAGTGGACTCTCTAAGATTGCTCTCATCCGAAGTGGTCTCTTGGAGAGCGGTCTTCCTAAGAGTGCCCTCCTTGAGAATGGTCCCCTTGAGGACTACCTCATCGGGAGCATTTTCCCTGGAGTTCCCTCATTTAGAGCACCCTAATGGAGAGCGGTCTCCCTAAGGACACCCTTATCGGGACCATTCTCTCTGGACCACCCTCGTTGAGAGTGGTCTTCCTGGAGTGACCTCCTTGAGATCACTTTTAGTTATACACGTGAAATTATTCTCTGTGAGAGTGCCATTGTTGAGATTGTTCTCTTGGAAAGCTACCTCTATTAGAACACCCTCCTTGAGATCGGTGTTGCTAGGGATGCCTTGTTTGAGAGCGTCCTCCTTAAGAGCATTCTATGTGAGTTTGTCCTCCTCAAGAGTGTCCTCATTGAGAGCACCCTCATTGGGAGTGGTCTTCATTTGAGCGACCATCTGAAGAGCCTTCTTCTTGATAGTGCCCTCATCATGAGCATTTCTCCCTTGAGAGCCCTCATTGAAAGAATTCTATTAAAGAGTGCCATCCTTGAGAGCATTCTTGCTGAGAGCATTCTCCTTGAGGGCATCCTTCATTAGGGCATTCTCTGTGAGAGTGCTCTCATTTAGAGCTTTTTCCATGTGAGCACCTTGTGTTACGCATGTGAGGGTTTTCACCTTGAGAGTGTTGTTTCAAAGAGCACCTTTCCTAAGAGTGCCCTCCTTGGTAATGCCTTTCTTGAGAGTGGTCTCCTTGAGGATGTCCTCATCAAGAGCGTTCTCCCTGGAGCATCCTCATTCAGTGTGGTCTCCCTGGGGAACACCCTCCTTGAGAGCAATCTCTCTGAGATCGCTCTCATCGGGAGTGGTCTCCTAGAGAGCGATCTTCCTAAGAGTGCCCTTCCTGAGAACGACCCTCCTTCAGAGTGGTTCCCCTAAGGATGCCCTCATTAGGAGCATTCCTCTAGAGTGCCCTCATTGAGAGCTTCCTCATGGAGAGCGGTCTCCCCGAGGATGCCCTTATTGGGACCTTTCTCCCTAGACTACCCTTGTTGAGAGTAGTCTCCCTAGAGCACCGTCGTTAGGAGCGTTGTCAATGGAGTGACCTCCTTGAGATCACTTTTCATTATATACGTGAGAGTATTCTCTGGGAGATCGCCATTGTTGAGATTGTTCTCTTGGAGAGCTACCTCCATTAGAGCACCCTCCTTGAGATCGGTGTCACTAGGGATGCCCTCTTTGAGAGTGTCCTCCTTAAGAGCATTCTACATGAGTTTTGCCTCCTCAAGAGCATCCTCATTGAGAGCGCCCTCATTGGGAGCGGTTTTCATTTGAGCAACCATCTGAAGAGTCTTCTTCTTGATAGTGCCCTCATCATGAGCATTCTCCTTGGAGTGCCCTTGTTGAGAGTGTTCTATCTAAGAGTGTCATCCTTGAGAGCGTTCTCCCTGAGGGCATCCTCTGTTAGAGCAATCTCCATGAGAGCGTTCTCATTTAGAGCGTTCTCCATGTGAGCACCTTGCATTACACATGTAAGAGTTTTCACCTTGAGAGCATTGTTTCAGAGAGAACCTTTCCTAAGAGTGTCCTCCTTGAGAAAGCCCTTTTTGAGAGTGGTCTCCTTGAGGACTTCCTCATCGAGAGCATTCTCCCTGGAGTGCCATCCTTGAGAGTGGTCTCCCTAGAGAACGTCCTTCTTGAGAGTGGTCTCTCTAAGATCGCTCTCATCGGGAGCAGTCTCTTGGAGAGCAGTCTTCATCAAAACCATTCTCCCTGGAGTGCCCTCATTGAGAGTGCCCTCATGGAGAGAGGTCTCCCTAAGGACACCCTCATCAGGACCATTCTCCCTGGACTGCCCTCATTAAGAATGATCTTTCTAGAGCGTCATCGTTGGGAGCGTTCTTCATGCAGTGACCTCCTTGAGATCACTTTTTGTTATATACGTGAGAGTGTTCTCTGCAAGAGTGCCATTGTTGAGATTTTTCTCTTGGAGAGCTACCTCCATTAGAACACCCTCCTTGAGATCGGTGTTGCTGGGGACACCCTCTTTGAGAGTGTCCTCCTTAAGAGCATTCTACATGAGTTTGGCCTCCTTGAGAGCATCCTCATTGAGATCGCCCTCATCGGGAGCAGTCTTCGTTTGATTAGCAATCTGAAGAGCGTTCTTCTTGATAACACCCTCATTGTGAGCATTCTCCCTGGAGTGCCCTTGTTGAGAGCATTCCGTCGAAGAGTGTCGTCCTTAAGAGCGTTCTTGCTAAGAGCGTTCTTCCTAAGGGCATCCTCCCTTAGAGCATTCTCCATGAGAGCATTCTCATTTAGAGTGTTCTCCATGTGAGCACCTTGCATTATGCATGTGAGAGTTTTCACCTTCAGAGCATTGTTTCGTAGAGCACCTTTCCTAAGAGTGCCCCCCTAAGAACGCCCTTTTTGAGAGCGGTCTTCCTAAGGATGTCCTCATCAAGAGCATTCTCCCTAGAGCACCCTCATTTAGAGTGGTCTCCCTAGGGAATGCCCTCCTTGAGAGCGGTCTCTCTGAGATCGCTCTCATCGGGAGCAGTCTCCTTGAGAGCGGTCTTCCTAAGAGCACCCTCCCTAAGAATAGCCCTCCTTGAGAGTGGTCTCCCTAAGGATGCCCTCGTCAGGAGTGTTCATCTAGAGCACCCTTGTTGAGAGTGCCCTCATGGAGAGTGGTCTCCATGAGGATGCCCTCATCGGGAGCGATCTCCTTGAGAGCGGACCTCATTGAGAGTGCCCTCATCAGGAGCGATCTCCTTGAGAGCATACTTTCTAAGAGCACCCTCCCTAAGAATTCCCTCCTTTAGAGTTATCTCCCTGAGGATGCCCTCATCTAGAGCGTTCTCCTTGGACCGCCCTCATTGAGAGCAGTCTCCCTAGAGTACCCTTATTGAGAGCATTCTCCTTGGAGTGCCCTCATTGAGAGCACCCTCATCGAGAGCATTCTCCTTAGAGTGCCCTCGTTGAGAATGATCTCCTTGAGAGCAGTCTCCTTGAGGACACCTTCATTGGAAGCATTCTCCCTAGAGTGCCCTCTTTGAGAGCACCCTCATCGAGAGTGGTCTCCCTAAGGATGCTCTCATCATGAGCGTTCTTCTTGGAGCACCCTCGTTGAGAGCGATCTTCCTATAGTACCCTCATTGAGAGCGTTCTCCTTGGAGTGGCCTCCTTGAGATCACTTTTTGTTATGCACGTGAGAGTGTTATCAATGAGAGCACCATTGTTGAGATTGTTGTCTTGGAGAGCTACCTCCATTAGAACACCCTCCTTGAGATCGGTGTCGCTAGGGATGCCCTTGTTGAGAGTGTTCTCATGGAGATTGCCCTTCATTAGAACATCCTTCTTGACATCCGACTTGCTGGGGATGCCCTCCTTGAGGGTGTTTTCCTTGACAGCACCCTCTGTTAGAGTGCCCTTCCAAAGAGCATTCTCCTGGAGATGTTCCTTGGTTGGAGTGTTCTCCTAGGAGTGCCTTCGTTGAGTGCATTTTGTCGAAGAGATTCCTCCCCGAGATCATTCTTCCCGAGAGCGGCCTCCGTGAGAGCGTTCTTCTTGAGAGCACCTGGCTCCCTCATGTGAGTTTTCTCTTTGAGAGCGTTGTCGTTGAGAGCATCCTTTTTAAGAGTTCCCTCCTTGAGGATGACCTCCCTCAAAGGGATCTCCCTAAGGAGGCCCTTCTTGAGAACATCCTCCTTAGCAATGTTCTCTATGAGCACATTTTGTTAGAGCAGCCCTTCTGAGAGCATTCTCCTTGAGAGTGCCCTCCCTGAGAGCACCTTGCATCATGCACATGAATTCGGGTAGGTGGAACCCTTTATCCTGAGATGCATTTTTCTTTATGCCTGGATGTGTTTGTTGCGGATGTTGCAAGATCGGAGTCACCATTGACAACTCTACGAGATTGAAAGATCCACTCTCTAAAAATGATATGGGTTGATTTCGTGCAAATGGTTGCATTGATTTGGTGGGGTTGAGGTGGTAGAGCATCTAGACACCCTCCACGAGGTAGCGTCAGGTGCATGCTCTCTCTGCCTAATCACCGATTCGATTACCTAGTAGCGCATGGGTGGTAGTGGCAAGTTCACTTGCACGAGCTGAGAAATGAAGAGGGACTTGGTCTCTCTTATTCTCCATGCACTTGTAGGTGCCTTTCTATTCATTGGGATCGAGGATTTTAGTAATTTAGGTGACCATTTTTTTTGCACCATCTCGAAAATAAGCTTTCGTGGATTCAGGAACTTATGTTGTTCCTTCCCTTGGAGTAGCTTGTCAAGTTTTGAGTGCATGCCCAAACTCGACAGTAAGTTCTCCATGGGTTAGGGGCAGTTAGATAGATGTTTAAGGCTTATGTCTTGAAAATCCCTTGTTTTGTCTACGTAATGCTTTATCTTTGGGTTTCACGAAGGAGTTTTCGGTTCTACGGTCACTTGACGGTGAATTCGGGTAGGTGTTACCCTACATCCTGATAGGCTTATTTCTTTATGCCTGGGTGTGATTGTTACAAATTTGGGAGATCAGAGCCTCCATTGATAGCTCTATGGAACTGAAATATCCTCTCTCTGAAAATGATATGGGTTGATTTGGTGCAAATGGTTGCATTGATTTGGTGGGGTTGATGCGGTAGAGCATCTGGACGCCCTCCACGAGGTAGTGTCAGGTGCATGCTCTCTCTGCCTAATCACTAATTTGATTACCTAGTAGCGCATGGGTGGTAGTGACGAGTTCACTTGCATGAGCTAAGAAACGAAGAGGGACTTGGTCTCTCTTATTCTCCATGCACTTGCAGGTGCCTCATTGTTCATTGCGGATCGAGGATTTTATTAATTTGGACAACTATTTCATGGTCATACCATTGTAAAAATAAGCTTTAGTGGATTCAAGAACTTGCGTTGTGCCTTCCCTTGGAGTAGCTTGTCAAGTTTTGAGTGCATGCCCAAACTTGACAGTAAGTTCTCCATGGGTTAGGGGCAGTCGAACGGATGTTTGAGGCTCATGTCTCGAAAATCCCTTGTTTTGGCTGCACAACGCTCTATCTTTTGGTTTCACGAAGGAGTTTTCGGTTGTCTGGTCACTTGACGATGAATTCGGGTAGGTGTTATCCTGCATCCTAAGAGGCTTATTTCTTTATGCCTTGGTGTGATTGTTGTGGATTTTGCGAGATCAGAGCCACCATTGATGGCTTTATGGGATTGAAAGATCCTCTTTCTGAAAATGATATGGATTGATTTTGTGCAAACAATTGCATTGATTTGGTGGGAATGAGGTGGTGGAGCATTTGGACATCCTCCATAGGGTAGCTTCAGGTGCATGCTCTCTCTGCCTAATCACCAATTCGATTGCCTAGTACCGCATGGGTGGTAGTGGCAAGTTCACTTGCACAAGCCATGAAACGAAGAGGGACTTGGTCTCTCTTGTTCTCTATGCACTTGCAGGTGCCTCGTTGTTCATTGTGGATCAAGGATTTTATTAATTTGGGTGACTGTTTTGTGGCCGTACCATCTTGAAAACAAGCTTTCGTGGATTCAAGAACTTACGTTGTCCCTTCGCTTGGGGTAGCTTGTTGAGTTTGAGCACATGCTCAAACTCTACAGTAAGTTCTATGGGGGTTAGGAGCAGTTGGACGGATGTTTGAGGCTCATGTCTTGAGAATCCCTTATTTGAGCCTAGCATTATGCATTTTAGAGCTTTCTCAATGAGAGAACCCTCGTTGAGAGCATTTTTTTGGAGAGTGCTCTTCCTGGGAGTGTCCTCCCTGAAAGTGTTCTCCATGAGAGCACCCTCCATGAGCATGGTAAACGTGAGCGTGCTCTCTGTGGAAGCACCCTCCATGGAGAGCATTCTTGCTGACAGCGTTCTCCCTAAGAGCACCTTACGCTATGCATGTGGGAGTATTCTCCTTTGGATCGCCCTCCTTGAGAGTGCCTTACACTATGCGCTATGCACCTGGGAGCATTTTCCACGTAAGCGCCCTAATTGAGAGCGTTCTTTTGGAGAGTGCCCTCCTTGAGAATGGTCTCCCTGAGGATGTCCTCCTCGAGAGAATCCTCCTTAAGAGTGTGCTCCCTAAGAGCATTCTCCTTGAGATCGCCCTCTTCGAGAGCATCTTCTGCTAAGCATGTGAGAGTGTTCTCATTGAGAGCACAATCTCGGAGGCACGTGCTCCAAGAGAGCACTCTTCCTAAGAGTGGGCTCCCTCAGAGAGTTCTCTCTAATAGTGCCTTATGCTTCTCTCAGAGTGTGCCCTTCCTAAGAGTTCCCTCCAAGAGAACGGTCTCCCTAAGGACACCCTCCTTGAGAACGTCCTCCTTAAGAGCATGCTCTATGAGAGTGTTCTCGTTGAGAGCTCCCTTCATTAGAGCAGCTTTTTAGAGAGCGTTCTCCTTGAGAGCACCCTCCATAAGAGCACCTTGCTTCATGCACATGATAGTGTTCTTGTTGAGAGCACCCTCCTGGAGAGTGACCTTCCTTTGGGCATTCTCCCTAAGATTGCCTTGTGCTACGCATGTGAGAGTGTTCTCTGTGAGAGTGCCCTCCTTGAGCATGCTGATCATGAGCACGCTCTCTGTGGGAGCGTCCTCCATGAGATCGCTCTCCTAGAGAGTGTTCTCGTTGATGGCATTCTCCTCAAGAGCACCTTATGCTACACACATGATAGCCTTCTTCTTTGGAGTGCCCTCATTGAGAGCACCTTGCTCTACGCATGTGAGAGTGTTCTTCTCAAAATCGCCCTCATGGGGAGCATTCTCTTGGAGAGTGTCCTCCTTGAGAACAGTCTTCCCTAAGGATGCCCTCCTTGAGAGAATCCTCCTTAAGTGCACGCTCCCAGGGAGAATACTATCTCTCCCTATTTATGTTGATTGGGCCAATTTCAGCCATACCATCCTACACCCTTATAAATTTGGTCATGAAGGTCCATTCAGCCAACGCTTGGTTGAAAGCGNTAAATTTGGTCATGAAGGTCCATTCAGCCAACGCTTGGTTGAGAGCATCTCCTTAAGAATGTTCTCCATGAGAGCGATCTTTCGGAGAGCATTCTCCTTGAGAGTGCCTTGTGGTACACACATGAGATTGTTCTCCTCGAGAGTACCTTCGTTGAGAGCTCCTTTTCAAAGGATGCCCTCCCCAAGAGCACCCTCCCTAAGAGCACCTTGCGTTGCACCCTTGTTGAGAGCTTTCTCTTGGAGAGCACCCTTCTTGAGATCAATCTCACTAGGGATGCCCTCCTCGAGAGCATTCTCGTTGATAGCGCCCTCCGTTAGAGAAGCCTTTTGAAGAGATTTTTCCTTGAGAGGGCCCTCATTGGGAGTGTTCTCCCTGTAACACCCTAGTTGAGAGCATTCTGTCGAAGAATGCCCTCCTTGAGAGCATTCTCCCTGAGAGCTACCTCCATCAGAGCAGCCTCCACAAGAGCGTTCTCCTTGAGAGCACCCTCCATGAGAGCGTCTTGCACCCTCATGTGAATGTTCTCCTTGAGAGTGTCCTTGTTGAGAGCATTCTTTGGGAGAGTGCCCTCCTTGAGAATGCCCTCCTTGAGAGCGGTCTTCTTAAGGACACCTTCTTGGAGAGCATCCTCCTTAAGAGCATTCTCTGTGAGAGTGCCCTCCATTAGAGTGGCCTTTAGGAGAGTGTTCTCTTTGAGAGCACCCTCCTCGAGAGCATTCTCTTTGAGAGCGCCCTCCCCAAGAGTGCCTTGCATTACACATGCAAGAGTGCTCTCAGGGAGAGCACTCTCCATGAGCTGGTCCTTCGTGACCAAATTTATAAGGATGTGGGATAGTATGGCTAAAACTGGCCCAATCAACATATATAGGGGGAGGTAGAGTTGACGAGCGGTCGGAGTGATAGAGCGATACGTGGGTTTCTCCTCCTAGGGATGCGTTGCCCTGCCCACGATATCACGGCCTCATTGTTCATGTCTGTGACCCACGAGCCTTGTTGCGAAGAAGGATAGCCCTGGAGAAGGCTGTGTCCTCATTTGCAATTTGAGATAAAAGGCTTGCAGTGTTGCAGGCATGTTCCATGGGGTTGGTTGCCTTGGAGCGTTCTTCCCGGAGCGCCCTCGTTGAGAGCTCCCTCTTGGAGAGCACTCTTCCTCAAAGAGACCTCCCTAAGAGCACGTTGCGTTACACATGCAAGAGTGTTATCCTAGAGAGCAGCCTTATTGAAATTTTTCTCTTGGAGAGCTACCTCCATTAGAACACCCTCCTTAAGATCAGTTTCGCTGGGGACACCCTTGTTGAGAGCATTCTCTTTAAGAGCATTTTACGTGAGATCACCCTCCTCGAGAGCATTCTCCTTGAGAGCTCTCTCCTTTAGAGAGACCTCCCTTAGAGTGTTCTCCTTTAGAGCACCTTGTGTTGCGCATGTGAGAGTGTTCTCCTTAAGAGCGCCTTTGTGGAGAGTGTTGTCTTGGAGAGTGGCCTCCATTAGAATGGCTTCCTTGAGAGTGGGCTCGGTGAGATCACCCTCCATGAGAGCATTCTTCTTAGGAGTGCCATTCATTATAGAGGCCTTTGGAGGAGCGTTCTCTTTGAGAGTGCCTTCACTAGGAGCACCCTCATTGAGATCATTTAGTCAAAGAGTTCCTTCTTTTAGAGCGTGCCCTTCATGAGAGCGTTTTCCTTAAGATCAGCCTTTGTGAGAACGTTATTCTTGAGGATGCCTTCTCCGATTATCTTGTGCTATGCACATGAGAGTGTTCTTCTTGAGAGCACCATCATTGAGAGCTCCTTCTCAGAAGGTGCCCTCTTAGGGAGCATTCTTCATTAGAGCGAGCACCCTCAAAGTGTTCCACCTGAGATCACCTTGTGTTACACACATGATAGTGTTCTCCTTGAGAGCACCGTTGTTGGGCGCATTCTCTTGGAGATCGTCCTGCATTACAGCATCCTCTTTGAGTTCGGTCTGGCTGAGGATGCCCTCCTTAAGAGCATTCTTCTTCAGAGTGCCCTCTGTTAGAGCGACCATCTGAGGAGTGTTCTCTTTGAGAGTGCCCTCTCCCGGAGCATTCTTCCTAGAGTGCGCTCATTGAGATTGTTCTGTCGAAGGGTGCCCTCATTTAGATCACCTTTGCTAAGAGCAGTCTCTGTGAAAGCGTTCTTCTTGAGAGCTCCCTCCATGATGGCATTGTCCATGGGAGCACCTTTCGTTATGCATGTGAGAGTGTTCACCTTGAGAGTGCCATCATTGAGAACACTTGGATCAGAGAGTTCCCTTCTTAAGAGTGCCTTCCTTGAGAATGCCCTCCCTGAGAATGGTCACACTGAGGATGCCCTTTTGGAGAGCATCCTCCTTAAGAATGTAGTCAGTGGTAGCGGCCTCTCTAAGAGTGTGCTCCATTAGAGTAGCCTTTCAGATAGTGTTCTTCTTGAGAGAAACTTCCCTGAGAGCACTTAGCGTTAGTCACATGAGAGTGTTCTCCTCGAGAGTGCCCTTGTTGAGAGCTCGCTCTCGAAGGACATCCTCCCAGAAAGACGCCCTCCTTGACAGCATCCTCCTTAAGAGTGTTGTATGTGAGATTGCCTTCCCTAAGAGCGTTCTACTGGACAGTGGCCTACTAAAGTAGCCTTCCATTTGAGTATTCTCTGTGGAGTGCCATCATTGAAAATGTTTTATTGAAGAGCGCCCTCCTTGAGGGTGGCCTTTGCAAGAGCGTTCTCCTTAAGAGAAGATCCAATGAAAGTGTTGTCCATGAGGAGCACCTAGCATTATGCACATGAGAGTGTTCACCTCAAGAGCACCCACATTGAGCACATTCTTTCTTAAGAATTTTCTCCATGGGATCGCCCTCCCTGAGAGTGCCCTCCTTGAGAGCGTTCTCATGGAGAGCTTTCTGCGTTAGAGTGGCATCTTGAAGAGCGATCTCCTTGAGAGCATCTTTCTTGAGAGCACTTTGTAGTACATTATAGTGTTCTCTAGGAGGGCACTCTCATAGAGAGCTCCATCTTGGAGGGTGCCCTCCTAGTGAGCGCTCTCCCTTGGAGTGTTCTTGCTGAGAGCACTTTGCTTTATGCACGTGAGAGTGTTCTCCTTGAGTGTGCCCTTGTTGAGCTACCTTCATATTAGAATGCCATCCTTCAGATCAGTCTTATTGGGGACACCCTCCTTTAGAGCATTCTCCTTAGGAGCATTATATGTGAGATCGCCCTTCCTGAGAGCGTTCTCCTTGAGAGTGGCCTCTTGAAGAGCATTCTCCTAGAGAGGGTCCTCATCATCAGTGTTCTCCGTGGAGCACCCTCATTGAGAGCATTCTATCAAAGAGTGCTCTCCCTAAGAGTGTTCTCCTTGAGATTGGCCTCTGTTAGAGTGGCATCCGTGAGAGTGTTTTTCTTCAGAGCATCATGCGCTCTCATGTGTGTTCACCTCAAAATTATTCTCGTTAAGAGCATCCTTACTGAGAGCGGTCTCATTGAGGATAGCATCCTCGAGAATGGTCTACTTAAGAATGTTCTGTGTGAGAGCGTCCTCGCTTAGAGCGGCCCTTCCGAGAGAGTTCTTCTTGAGAGCGTCCTCCCCGAGAGTGCCTTGCGCCATGAACATGAGAGCGCTCTCCCTGAGAGCACTCTCATTCAGGTGCTATGTTGTGACCAAATTTATAAGGGTGTAGGATGGTATGGCTGAAACTGGCCCAATCAACATATATAGGGGGAGGTAGAGTTGACGAGCAGTCGAAGTGATAGAGCGATACATGGGTTTCTCCCCCCAGGGATGCCTTGCCCTGCCCACAATATCATGGCCTCATTGTTCATGTCCGTGAGCCATGAGCGTTGTTGCGAAGAAGGATAGCCCTAGAGAAGGCGGTGTCCTCATTTACGATTTAAGATAAAAGGCTTGCAGCGTTGCGGGCATGTTACGTGGGGTTGGTTGCCCTGGAGCGTTCTTCCTGGAGCACCCTCATTGAGAGCTCTCTCTTGGAGAGTGCTCTCCCTCAGAGTGGCCTTCCATAGAGCGTTCTCTTGTAGAGCACCTTGCATTGCACACGTAAGAGTGTTCTCCCTGAGAGCACCTTTTTTGAGAGCGTTGTCTTGTTGAGATTTTTTTCTTAGAGAGCTACCTCCATTAGAACATCCTCCTTGAGATCGGTTTCACTGTGGACGCCCTTGTTGAGAGCATTCTCTTTAAGAGTTTTCTACATGAGATCACCCTTCTCAAGAGCATTCTCCTTGAGAGCTCTCTCCCTCAGAGTGGCCTTCCATAGAGCATTCTCCTATAGAGCACATTGCATTGCGCATGTGACAGTGTTCTCCTTGAGAGCACCTTTTTTGAGAGCATTGTCTTGGAGAGTGGCCTCCATTAGAATGGCTTCCTTGAGAGCGAGCTCGGTGAGATCGCCCTCCATGAGAGCATTCTTCTTAGGAATGCCCTTCATTAGAGGGGCCTTCAGAAGAGTGTTCTCTTTGAGAGAGTGCCCTCGTTGAGATCGTTCTATCGAAGAGTGCCTTCTTTTAGAGTGTGCCCTTCACGAGAGTGTTTTCCCTGAGAGCAACCTCTATGAGAACATTCTTCCTGAGGACACCTTCACTGATTATCTTGCACTACACATGTGAGAGTGTTCTTCTTGAGAGCACTGTCATTAAGAGCTCCTTCTCAGAAGGTGCTCTCTTAGAGAGTGATCTTCGTTAGAGTGAGCACCCTTAGAGCATTCCACATGAGAGCACCTTGTGTTACGTGCATGATAGTGTTCTCCTTGAGAGCGCCGTTGTTGAGAGCATTATCTTGGAGAGCGTCCTACATTACAGCACACTCATTAAGAGAGGTCTCACTGAGGATGCCCTCCTTGAGAGCGTTCTTCATCAAAGCACCCTTTGTTAGAGTGTTCTCTTTGAGAGTGCCCTCTCCCAGAGCATTCTCCCTAGAGTGCACTCGTTGAGATCATTCTGGAAAAGGGTGCCCTTATTTAGATCACCTTTGCTAAGAGTGTTCTTCCTATGAGTGGTCTTTACAAAAGTGTTCTCCTTGAGAGCTCCCTCCATGATGGCATTTTCCATGGGAGCACCTCACGTTATGCACATGAGAGTGTTCACCTTGAGAGTGTCATCATTGAGAATGCTTGTATCAAAGAGTGCCCTTCTTAAGAGTGCCTTCCTGGAGAATGCCCTCCTTGAGAATGTTCTCGCTGAGGATGCCCTCTTGGAGAGTGTCCTTCTTAAGAATGTTCTCCCCGAGAGTGCTCTTGTTGAGATTGTTCTATTGGAGAGCTATCTCCATTAGAACTCCCTCTTTTAGCTCGGTCTCTCTGGGGACGCCCTCTTTGAGAGCATCATCCTTAAGAGCATTCTACATGAGATCGCTCTCCAGTGGAGCATTATCATTGAGAGTGCCCTCTGTTAGAGCATTCTCTTTAAGAGGGCCCTCAGTTGGATAGTTCTTCCTAGAGTGTCTTTTTGGAGAGCGTTTTGTCAAAGAGTGCCCTCCTTGAGAGCGTCATTCCTGAGAGCAGACTTTCTGAAAGCATTGCCCATGAGAGCACCTTGCATTAAGCACGTGAGTGTTTAGCTCAAGAGTACCCTCATCAAGAGCATTTTTTTGGAGAATGTCATCCTCCTTGAGAACACCTTCTTAGAGGATGCCCTATTTGAGAGCATTGTCTGTATGAGCACCTTCCTCTGAAAGCACCCTCTGTTAGAGCATCCTTTTCGAGAGTGTTCCCCTTGGGAGCACCTTGTGCTATGCACGTGAGTGTTGTTCTTGGGATGATCCTTTCTAAGTATGTTCTCTCATAGAGCACCCTTCCCAAGAGTGCCCTCTGAGAATACCTCTCTAAGAGTGGTCTCCCTAAGGACGATCTTGCAAAGAGCATTCTATTTGAGAGGGCCATCAGTGGGAGTGTTCTCCCTGGATCACCATTGTTGAGAGCATTCTGTTGAAGAGTGCCCTCCTTGAGTGCACCCTTCCTCAGAGGGACCTCCATTGGAGCAGACTCCACAAGAGCATTTTCAATGACAACAACTTGTGTTACACACGTAAGAGTGTTCATGTGGACAATGCCCTCCTTGAGAACACCCTCTTTGGGAGCGGTCTTCGTGAGGACGACGTCCTCGAGAGCATTCTCCTTACGAATGTTCTTCATGAGATCACTCTCGCTGAGAGCTTTCTCCATTAGAGCCACCATTTGGACTTTGTTCTCCTTAGGAGTGTCTTCTGCAAGAGCACCCTCGTTGAGAGCTCCCTCTTGGAGGACGCAGTCACGGAGGTCACTCTTTCCAGGAGAGACCTCTGAGAGTGTTCTCCTCGAGATCGGCCTTGTTGCTAGCATTCTCCTTGAGATCGGCCTTGTTGTGAGCGTTCTCATGGAGATTTCCCTACATTAGAACATCTTTCTTGAGATCGTTCTTGCTAGGGATGCCCTCCTTGAGATCATTTTCCTTGAGATTGGACTTTTTTCTCCTTAGAAGCGATCTTCCCGAGGACGTCGTTCTCGAGAGCGTCCTCCTTAAGAATGTTCTCTGTGAGAGCACCCTCGCTTAGAGCAGCCCTTGGGAGAGTGTTCTCCTTGAGTGCATCCTCCTCTAGTGTAGGTTCTGCTATGGACATGAGAGCGCTGTCCCTGAGAGCACTGTCATTGATTTGATCCTTGGTGACCAAATTTATAAGGGTGCGGGATGGTATGGCTGAAACTGGCCCAATCAACATATATAGGGGGAGGTAGAGTTGATGAGTGGTTGGAGTGATAGAGCGATACATGGGTTTGTCCCCCCAAGGATGCCTTGCCCCTGACCATGATATCACATCCTTGTTGTTCATGCCCATGACTCACTAGCCTTGTTGCGAAGAAGGATAACCTCAGAGAAGGTGGTGTCCTCGTTTATGATTCGAGATAGAAGGCTTGTAGTGTTGTGGGCATGTTCGGTGGGCTTGGCTACCCAAAGAAGTAGTTTTGGTGATCTTGCACTATCTGTCCTAAACGTTCTCTCAGACGTTTTAGGAGCTCTTTTGCAAGATGGATGCATCGAGTGCATGGGGCGTCAATGCTGATGTCTCTACGGGATTGAAATATCATGTCAAAAAATGATATGGAATGATTTCGTGTGAATTTATTTGGTGTAGTTGAGGTAGCAAAGCATCTTGACACCCCCGCGGGGTCGCATCAGGTGCATGCTCTCTCTACCTTGTCACCGATTTGATTACTTAGTAGCATATGGGTGGTAGTGGCGAGTTTAGTTGCATGAGTTGAGAAATGAAGAGGACATAGTCTCTTGTTCTCCATGCCCTTGCGGGTACCTCACTGTTCATTTCGGGTCATGTATTCTATTATTGGGGTGGCCATTTCATGGTCATACAATCTCAAAAATAAGCTTTTTTGGATTCAGGAACTTGCGTTGTGCCTTCCCTTGGAGTAGCTTGTCGAGTTTTGAGCGCATGCCCAAACTCAGAAATAAGTTCTCCATGGGTTAGGGTCAGTCAAACAGATGTTTGAGGCTGATGTCTCAAAAATCCTTTGTTCTATCTGCACGATGCTTTGTCTTTGGGTTTCATGAAGGATTTTTTGGTTGTTCGATCACTAAACTCTGAATTTCGATAGTGGTGAGTTCACTTGCACAAGCCGAGAAATGAAGAGCAATCTGTACTCTTTTTTCTCCACACACTTGCAGGTGCCTCGCTGTTGATTATGGTTGTGGGATTTTATTAATTTGGGTGACTATTTCGTCATCGTAGCATCTAGAAAATAGCCTTTCATGGATTCAAGTACATAGGTTGTGCCTTCCCTTGGAGTAGCTTGCAGAGTTTGAGCGCATTCACGAACTTGATTGCAAGTTCTTCAAGGGTTAGAAGAAGTGGGAGGGATGTTTGAGGTGCATGTCTTGAAAATCCCTTGTCTTGGCTATGCAACGCTGTGTCTTTGATTTTCATGGAGGAGTTTTCTATTGTGCGGTCACCTGACAGCGAATTTAGGTAATGCTAAAACGTGCATCCTTGGAGGCTCGTTTCTTCATGCATGGGTGTGAGCATTGGCTGACACTGCGAGATCGGGGCTAGCACCGATGGTTACATGGGATTGAACCATCCCATCTAGAAATGATATGGACTGAGTTCGTGTGAATAGTAGCATTGATTTGGTGCGGTGGAGGTGGTAGAGCATCTGGATGCCCCCACGGGGTAGTGTCAAATGCATGTTGTCTCTACCTATTCACTGATTTGATTGCCTAGTAGCGCATGGGTGGTAGTGGCGAGTTCACTTGCACGAGCTGAGAAATGAAGAGTGCTCTGGTCTCTTTTGTTCTCCATGGACTTGCAGGTGCCTCACTATTTTTTGCGGTTGGAGGATTTTATTAATTCGGGTGACTGTTTCGTGGTCATCGCATCTCGAAAATAATTCTTTGTGGATTCAAGCACACATGTTGTGCCTTCCCTTGGAGTAGCTTGTGGAGTTTGAGCACACTCTCGAACTCGATCACAAGTTCTTCAAGGGTTAGGAGTAGTGGAAGGGATGTTCGAGGTGCATGTCTCAAAAATCCCTTGTCTTGGCTACGCCACGCTGTGTCTTTGGGTTTCACGAAGGAGTTCTCTGTTATGTGGTCACCTGATGATGAATTTGGGTAATGCTGCAATGTGCATCCTTGGAGGCTTGTTTCATCATGCTTGGGTGTGAGTGTTGGCTGACTTTGCGAGATCGGAGCTGGCACTGATGGCTCCATGGGATTGAACCATCCCATCTGAAAATTATATGGATTGAGTTCATGCGAATGGTAGCATTGATTTGGTGTGGTGGAGGTGCCAGAGTGTCTGGATGCCCCCACGGGGTAGCATCAAGTGCATGTTGTCTCTGCCTATTCACCGATTCAATTGCCTAGTAGTGCATGGGTGGTAGTGGCGAGTTCACTTGCACAAGCCGAGAAATGAAGAGCAATCTAGCCTCTCTTGTTCTCCATGCACTTGCAAGTGCCTCGCTGTTGATTACGGTTGGAGGATTTTATTGATTTGGGTGACCGTTTTGTGGTCGTAGCATCTCGAAAATAGCCTTTCGTGGATTCAAGAACACAGGTTGTGCCTTCGCTTGGAGTAGCTTGCAGAGTTTGAGTGCATTCTTGAACTTGATTGCAAGTTCTTCAAGGGTTAGGAGCAGTGGGAGGGATGTTTGAGGTGCATGTCTTGAAAATCCCTTGTCTTGGCTACGCCATGCTATGTCTTTGATTTTCATGATGGAGTTTTTTTGTTGTGCAGTCACCTAACGGCGAATTCGGGTAATGCTGAAACGCACATCCTTGGAGGCTCGTTTCTTCATGCGTGGGTGTGAGCATTGGCTGACGCTGCGAGATCGGGGCCGACACTGATGGATCCACAGGATTGAACCATCCCATCTAGAAATGATATGGATTGAGTTCATGAGAATGGTAACATTGATTTGGTGTAGTGGAGGTGGCAGAGCATCTGGACGCCCCCATGGGGTAGCATCGGGTGCATGTTGTCTCTACTTGTTCACCGTTTCAATTGCCTAGTAGCACATGGATGGTAGTGGCAAGTTCACTTGCACGAGCTGAGAAATGAAGAGTGATCTAGTCTCTTTTTTTCTCCATGCACTTGTAGGTGCCTCACTATTGATTGCGATTTCAGGATTTTATTGATTCGGGTGACCATTTTGTGGTCATGGCATCTCGAAAATAGCCTTTCGTGGATTCAAGAACACAAGTTGTGCCTTTCCTTGGAGTAGCTTGCAGAGTCTGAGTGTATTCTCAAACTCGATTGCAAGTTCTTCAAGGGTTAGGAGTAGCGGGAGGGATGTTTGAGGTGCATGTCTCAAAAATCGTTTATCTTGGCTACGCCACGTTGTGTCTTTGATTTTCACGAAGGATTTTTCTATTGTGCGGTCACCTGATGGTGAAATTGGGTAATGTTGAAATGTGCATCCTTGGAGGCTCATTTCTTCATGCGTGGGTGTGAGCATTGGCTGACACTGTGAGATCAAGACCAGCACTGATGGCTCCACGGGATTGAACCTTTCCATCTAGAAATGACATGGATTGAGTTCGTGCAAACGGTAACAATGATTTGGTGCGGTGGAGGTGGTAGAGCATCTAGACATCCCCATGGGGTAGCGTCGGGTGCATGCTGTCTTTGCCTATTCACCAATTAGATTGCCTAGTAGTGCATGGGTGGTAGTGGCGATTTTACTTGCACGAGTTGAGAAATGAAGAGCGCTCTGGTCTTTTTTATTCTCCATGCACTTGCAGGTGTCTCACTGTTGATTGTGGTTGGAGGATTTTATTGAAACAGGTGCCCATTTCGTGGTCATCGCATCTTGAAAATAGTCCTTCGTGGATTCAAGCACACAGGTTGTGCCTTTCCTTGGAGTAGTTTGCAGAGTTTGAGTGCACTCTTGAACTCGATCGCAAGTTCTTCAAGGGTTAGGAGTAGTGGGAGGGATGTTTGAGGCACATGTCTCGAAAATCCCTTATCTTGGCTGCGCCATGCTATCTCTGGATTTCACAAAGGAGTTTTCTGTTGTGCAGTCACCTAATGGCAAATTCAGGTAATGCTAAAATGTGCATCCTTGGAGGCTTGTTTCTTCATGCTTAGGTGTGAGCGTTGACTGACACTGTGAGATCGAAGCTGGCACTGATGGCTCCAAGGGATTGAACTATCCAATCTAAAAATGATATGGATTGAGTTTGTGTGAACGGTAGCATTGACTTGGTGTGGTGGAGGTGGCAGAGCATCTGGACGCCCCCATGGGGTAGCATTGGGTGCATGCTGTCTCTGCCTATTCATCGATTCGATTGCCTAGTAGTGCATGGGTGTTAGTGGCGAGTTCACTTGCATGAGTCGAGAAATGAAGAGTGATCTAGCCTCTCTTGTTCTCCATGCACTTGCAGGTACATCACTATTGATTATAGTTTGAGGATTTTATTGATTTGGATGACCGTTTCATTGTCGTGGCATCTCAAAAAATATCTTTTCGTGGATTCAAGAACACAGGTTGTGCCTTCCCTTGGAGTAGCTTGCGGAGTTTGAGCGCATTCTCGAACTCGATCATAAGTTCTCCAAGGATTAGGAGCAATGGGAGGGATGTTTGAGGTGCATGTCTCAAAAATCCCTTGTCTTGTCTCTACCATGCTATGTCTCATGCCCAAGTGTTGGCCCAACGATCCCTCGTGACCAAGTGTTGGCCCAACCGACCCTTGTGCCCAAGTGTTGGCCCAATGGTCCCTTGTGACCAGGGGTTGGCCCAACGGACCATCGTGACCAAGGGTTGGTCCAAAGAATCCTCATGACCAAGTGTTGGCCCAATCGACCCTCCTGCCCAAGTGTTGGCCCAATGGTCCCTCGTGACCAAGGGTTGGCCCAACAGACCCTCGTGACCAAGTGTTGGCCAAACTGACCCTTGTGACCAAGGGTTGGCCCAACGGTCCCTCGTGACCAAGTGTTGGCCCAACAGTCCCTCATGACCAACAGTTGGCCAAACAAACCCTCATGACCAAGGGTTGGCCCAATGGACCCTCATGACCAAGTGCTGGCCCAATGGTCCCTTGTGACCAAGTGTTGGTGCAACGGTCCCTCCTGACCAAGGGTTGGCCCAATGGTCCCTTGTGACCAAGTGTTGGTGCAATGGTCCCTCGTGACCAAGGGTTGGCCAAATGGTCCCTCATAACCAAGTGTTGGCCAAACAAACCCTCTTGACCAAATTTATAAGGGTGCAGGATGGCATATATGGGGAGAGGTAGCATTCTCCTTGGGAGCACCGCACGGTGCTCTTGTGAGAGTGGTCTCCATGGGAGCACCTCGCATAGCTACGCTGCCATAAGCGCTCTCACGAAACCAAGTGATGGCCTAATGGACCCTCATAACCAAGTGTTGGCCAAACGTTCCCTCGTGACCAAGCATTGAACCAATGGTCCCACATGACCAAGTGTTGGCCCAATAGACCATCATGACCAAGTGATGGCCCAATGGAACCTCGTGATCAACTATTAGCCGAATGAACCCTCGTGACCAAATTTATAAGGCTATAGGATGGTATGGCTAAAACTAGTCCAATCAGGCATATATGAGGAGAGGTAGCATTCTCCCTGGGAGCACTGCATGGTGCTCTCCATGGGAGCACTTTGCATAGCTGCACTAGCACAAGAGCTCTCATGAGACCAAGTGATGGCCCAAAGGACCCTCATTACCAAGTGTTGGCCAAACGGTCCCTCATGACCAAGCGTTGAACCAACGGTCCCTCATGACCAAGTGTTGGCCCAATAGACCATCATGACCAGGTGCTGGCCCAATGGTCCCTTGTGACCAAGGGTTGGCCAAACGGTCCCTCATGACTAAGTGTTGGCCCAACAGTCCCTCGTGGCCAACTGTTGGCCAAACGAACCCTCGTGACCAAGCATTGAACCAATAGTTCCTCGTGACCAAGTGTTGACCCAACGATCGCTTGTGACCAAATTTATAAGGGTGCAGGATAGTATGGCTAAAATTGGACCAATCAACATATATGGGAAGATGTAGCGTTCTCCTTGGGCACACTGCATGGTGCTCTCCTGAGAGTGCTCTCCATGGAAGCACCTCGCATAGCTGTGTTGGCATGAGCACTCTCACGAGACCAAGTGTTGGCCCAACGGACCCTTGTGACCATGTGTTGGTCAAACGGTCCCTCGTGACCAAGCGTTGAACCAATGGTCCATCATGACCAAGTGTTGGTCCAACAGACCATTGTGACCAAGTGATGGCCCAACGGAACCTCATGACCAACTATTGGCCAAATGGACCCTCGTGACCAAGGGTTGGCCCAACAAACCCTTGTGTCCAAATGTTGGTCCAATGTTCCCTTGTGACCAAGTGTTGGCCCAATGGTCCCTCATGGCCAAGTGTTGGCCCAACGGTCCCTTGTGACCAAGTGTTGGCCAAATGGTCCCTTGTGACCAAGTGTTGGCCCAATGGTCCCTCATGACCACGAGTTGGCCCAATGGACCCTTGTGACCAAGCGTTGGCCCAACGGTCCCTCGTGACCAAATTTATAAGGGTGTAGGATGGTATGGCTGAAACTAGCCCAATTAGCATATATGGGGAGAGGTAGCGTTCTCCTTGGGAGCACTTCACGGTGCTCCCGCAAGAGTGATCTTCATGGGAGCACCTCGCATAGCTGCACTAGCACAAGACCAAGTGTTGGCCCAATGGACCCTCGTCACCAAGTGTTGACCAAATGGAGCATCATGACGAACGGTTGGCCCAACAAACCCTCGTGACCAAGTGTTGGCCAAACGTTCCCTCATGACCAAGAGTTGGCCCAACGGTCCCTCATGACCGAGTGTTGGCCAAATGGTCCCTCGTGACCAAGTGTTCGCCAAACACACCCTTGTGACCAAGTGTTGGCCCAATGGTCCCTCATGACCACGAGTTGGCCCAATGGACCCTTGTGACCAAGCGTTGGCCAAACGGTCCCTTGTGACCAAGGGTTGGCCCAACAGTCCCTCATGACCAAGTGTTGGCCCAACGATCCCTTGTGACCAAGTGTTGGCGCAACGGTCCCTCATGACCAAGTGTTGGCGCAATGGTCCCTCGTGACCAAGTGTTGGCGCAACGGACCCTCATGCCCAAGGGTTGGCCCAATGGTCCCTTGTGACCAAATTTATAAGGGTGCAGGATGGTATAGCTGAAATTGGGCCAATCAGCATATATGGGGAGAGGTAGTGTTCTCCCTGGGAGCACCGCATGGTGCTCTCACGAGAGTGCTCTCCATGGGAGCACCTCACATAGCTACATTGGCACGAGTGCTCTCATGTGACCAAGTGATGATCCAACGAATCCTCATGACCAAGTGTTGGCCAAATGGTCCCTCATGATCAAGCATTGATCCAACAATCCCTCATGCCCAAGGGTTGGCCCAACGGACCCTCGTGTCCAAGTGTTGGCGCAACGGTCCCTTGTGACCAAGTGTTGGCCCAACAGTCCATCGTGACCAACTGTTGAATAAACATTCCCTTGTGACCAAGGGTTAGCCCAACGGTCCCTTGTCACCAAGTGTTGGCCAAATGAAGCATCGTGACCAAGGGTTTGCCCAACAGACCCTCGTGACCAAGTGTTGGCCCAATGGTCCCTTGTGACCAAATTTATAAGGGTGCAGGATGGTATGGATGAAACTGTCCCAATCAACATATATGGGGAGAGGTAGCATTCTCCTTGGGAGCACTGCATAGTGCTCTCGCGAGAGTGCTCTCCATGGGAGCACCTTGCATAGCTGTGTTGGCACGAGTACTCTCACAAGACCAAGTGATGGCCCAACGGACCCTCGTGACCAAGAGTTGGCCAAACGGTCCCTCATGACCAAGCGTTGAACCAACAGTCCCTCGTGACCAAGTGTTGGCCCAACAGACCATCATGACCAAGGGTTGGCCCAATGGACCCTTGTGACCAAGTGTTCACCAAACGGTCCCTCGTGACCAAGTTTTGGCCAAATGGATCCTCGTAACCAAGGGTTGGCCCGACGGTCCCTCATGACCATATTTATAAGGGTGCAGGATGGTATGGATGAATTTGGCCCAATCAGCATATATGGGGAGAGGTAGCATTCTCCCTGGAAGCACAACATGGTGCTCTCACGAGAGTGCTCTCCATGGGAGCACCTCGCATAGCTGCGTTGGCATGAGTGCTCTCACTAGACCAAGTGATGGCCCAATGGACACTCATGACCCAGTGTTGGCCCAGTGGTCCCTCGTGACCAAGTGATGGCTCAACGGTCCCTCATGAACAAGTGTTGGCCCAACTGGCCCAATCAACATATATCGAAAAGGTAGCATTCTCCCTGGGAGCACCACACGGTGCTCTCGCGAGAGAGCTCTCCATGGGAGCACCTCGCATAGCTACACTGGCATGAGCACTCTTATGGGACCAAGTCATGGCCCAACAGACCCTTGTGACTAGGTGTTGGCCAAATGGTCCCTCGTGACCAAGAATTGAACCAATGGTCCCTCATGACCAAGGGTTGGTCCAAAGGTCCCTCATGATCAACTTGTTGGCCCAATGGTCCCTTGTGACCGAGTGTGGGCCAAACGGTCACTCGTGATCCAGTGTTGGCTCAACGGTCCCTCATGACCAAATTTATAAGGGTGCAGGATGGTATAGCTAAAACTGGCCCAATCAACATATATGGAGAGAGGTAGCGTACTCCCTAGGGGCACTGCACAGTGCTCTCCCGAGAGTGCTCTTAATGGGAGCACCTTGCATAGCTGGATTGGCACGAGCACTCTCATGAGACCAAGTGTTGGCCCAATGGATCCTCATGACCAAGTGTTGGCCAAATGGTCCCTCATGACCAAGCGTTGAACCAAAGGTCCCTCATGACCAACTATTGGCCCAACAGACCATCGTGACCAAGTGATGGCCCAACGAAACCTTGTGACCAACTGTTGGCCAAATGGACCCTCGTGACCATGGGTTGGCCCAACGGACCCTCGTGTCCAAGTGTTGGCCCAACGGTCCCTCATGACCAAGTGTTGGTCCAACAACCCCTCATGACCAAGGGTTGGCCCAACAATCCCCCGTGACCAAGCGTTGGCCACATAGACCTGCGTGACCAAGTGTTGGCCAAACGGACCCATGTGACCAAGTGTTGGCCAAACAGACCCATGTGACCAAGTGTTGGCCAAATCGTCCCTCGTGATCAAGTGTTGGCCCAATGGTCCCTCGTGACCAAATTTATAAGGGTGCAAGATGGTATGACTAAAACTGGGCCAATCAACATATGTGGGGAGAGGTAGCATTCTCCCTGGCAGTACTACATGGTGCTCCCGTGAGAGTGCCCTCCATGGAAGCACCTCGCATAGCTACACTGGCACAAGCATTCTAACGAGACCAAGTGTTGGCCAAACGAAGCATCGTGACGAACGGTTGGCCCGACGAACACTCATGACCAAGTGTTGGCCCAACGGTCCCTCATGACCAATTGTTGGCCAAAGCGTCCCTCGTGACCAAGTGTGGGCCATACGATCCCTCATGACCAAGTGTTGGCCTAATGGTCCCTCATGACCAAGTGTTGCCCAAATGGTCCCTCATGACCAAGGGTTGGCCCAATGGTCCCTCGTGACCAAGTGTTGGCCCAATGATCCCTCATGACCAAGGGTTGGCCCAATGGTCCCTCGTGACCAAGTGTTGGCCCAATGATCCCTTGTGACCAAGTGTTGGCCAAACAGTCCCTCATGACAAAGTGTTGGCCAAACAAACCCTCGTGACCAAGGGTTGGCCCAACGGTCCCTCGTGACTAAGTTTTGGCCCAACAGTCCCTCGTGATCAAATTTTTAAGGGTGCAGGATGGTATGGCTGAAACTGGCCCAATTAGCATATATGGGGAGAGGTAGCATTCTCCCTGGGAGCACCACACGGTGCTCTCATGAGAGTTCTCTCCATGGGAGAACCTCGCATAGCTATGCTAGCACGAGCGCTCTCACAACACCAAGTGATGGCCCAACGAACCCTCATGACCAAGTGTTGGCCAAACGGTCCCTCGTGACCAAGCATTGAACCAATGGTCCTGCATGACAAACTGTTGGCCCAACAGACCATCGTGACCAAGTGATGGCCCAACGGAACCTCATGACCAACTGTTGGCCAAACGGACCCTCGTGACCAAGGGTTGGCCCAACGGACCCTCGTGTCCAAGTGTTGGCCCAACGGTCCCTTGTGACCAAGTGTTGGTCCAACAATCCCTCATGACCAAAGGTTGGCCCAAAAATCCCTCATGACCAAGCGTTGCCCACATAGACCCGTATGACCAAGTGTTGGCCAAATCGTCCCTCGTGACCAAGTGTTGGCCCAACAGTCCCTCGTGACCAAATTTATAAGGGTGCAGGATGGTATGACTGAAACTAGCCCAATCAACATATGTGGGGAGAGGTAGCATTCTCCCTAGCAGCACTACATGGTGTTCCCACAAGAGTGCCCTCCATGGAAGCACCTCACATAGCTACACTAGCACGAGTGCTCTAACGAGACCAAGTGTTGGCCCAACAGTCCCTCATGACCAATTGTTGGCCAAAGCGTCCCTCACGACCAAGTATGGGCCATATGATCCCTCATGACCAAGTGTTGCCCAATGGTCCCTCATGGCCGAGTGTTGGCCAAACGGTCCCTCATGACCAAGGGTTGGCCCAATGGTCCCTTGTGACCAAGTGTTGGCCCAACGATCCCTCATGACCAAGTGTTGGCCAAATGGTCCCTCATGACAAAGTGTTGGCCAAACAGACCCTCGTGACCAAGGGTTAGCCCAACGGTCCCTCGTGACCAATTTTTGGCCCAACGGTCCCTCGTGACCAAATTTTTAAGGGTGCAGGATTGTATGGCTGAAACTGGCCCAATCAGCATATATGGGGAGAGGTAGCATTCTTCCTAGGAGCACCGCATGGTGCTCTCATGAGAGTGCTCTCCATGGGAGAACCTCACATAGCTACGCTAGCACGAGCACTCTCATGAGACCAAGTGATGGCCCAACGAACCCTCATGACCAAGTTTTGGCCAAACGGTCCCTCGTGACCAAGCATTGAACCAATAGTCCCTCATGACCAAGTGTTGGCCCAACAGACCATCGTGACCAAGTGATGGCCCAATGGACCCTCGTGACCAACTGTTGGCCAAACGGACCCTCGTGACCAAGGGTGGACCCAATGGTCCCTCATGACCATGTCTTGGACCAACGATCCCTCGTGACCAAGGGTTGGCCCAACAGTTCCTCGTGACCAAGTGCTGGTCCAACGGACCCTCTTGACCAAGGGTTGGCCAAGCGGTCCCTTGTGACCAAGTGTTGGCACAATGGTCCCTCGTGACCAAGTGTTGGTGCAATGGTCCCTCATGACCAAGGGTTGGTCCAATGGTCCCTCATGACCAAGTATTGGCGCAATGATTCCTCGTGACTAAGTGTTGGCCAAACGGACCCTCATGACCAATGGTTGGCCCAACGGTCCCTCATGACCAACGGCTGGCCAAATGATCCTTCGTGACCAAGGGTTGGCCCAATGGTCCCTTGTGACCAAGTGTTGGTAGAATAGTTCCTCATGACCAAGTGTTGGCCAAACATACCCTCATGACCAAGGGTTGGCCCAACGGTCCCTCATGACCAAGGGAACGATCCCTCGTGATCAAGTATTGGCCCAACGGTCCCTTGTCACCAACTATTGGCCAAATGGTCCCTCGTGATCAAGGCTTGGCCCAACCATCCCTCATGATGAAGTGTTAGTGCAATGGCCCCTCGTGACCAAGTGTTGGCCAAATGGACCCTCGTGACCAATGGTTGGCCCAACGGTCTCTCGTGACCAAATTTATAAGGGTGCAGGATGGTATGACTAAAACTAGCCCAATCAACATATATGGGAAGAGGTAGCATTCTCCCTGGGAGCACCGCACGGTGCTCTCACGAGAGTTCTCTCCATGGGAGCACCTCGCATAGCTGCACTAGCACGAGCGCTCTCACATGACCAAGTGATGGTCCAACGGACCCTCATAACCAAGTGTTGGCCAAACGGTCCCTTGTGACCAAGCATTGATCCAATGGTCCCTCGTGACCAACTGTTTTCCCAATGGTCCCTCGTAACCAACTATGGGCCAAATGGTCCCTCATGACCAAGGGTTGGCCCAATGGTCCCTCGTGACCAAGTGTTTACCCAACGATCCCTTGTGACCAACGATTGGCCAAATGGTCCCTCATGACCAAGGGTTGGCCCAATGGTCCCTCATGACCAAGGGTTGGCCCAACAGTCCCTCGTGACCAACTATTGGCCAAACAGTCCCTTGTGACCAACTGTTTACACAACAGTCCCTCGTGACCAAGTGTGGGCCCAACGGTCCCTCATGACCAAGTGTTGGCCCAATGGTCCCTCATGACCAACGGTTGGCCAAAGGGTCCCTCATGACCAAGGGTTGGCCCAACGGTCCCTCATGACCAACTATTGGCCAAATGGTCCCTCGTGACCAAGGGTTGGCCCAGCGGTCCCTCATGACCAAGTGTTGGCCAGCAGTCCCTCGTGACCAACTATTAGCCAAACGGTCCCTCGTGATCAAGGGTTGGCCCAACAATCCCTCGTGACCAAGTGTTCACCAAACGGTCCTTTGTGACCAAGGGTTGCCCCAACGGACCCTCATGACCAAGTGTTGGCCCAACGGTCCCTCATGACCAAGTGTTAGCAGAATAGTTCCTCGTGACCAAGTGTTGGCCAAACGGACCCTCGTGACCAAGGGTTGGCCCAATGGTCCCTCTTGACCAAGGTTTGGTCCAACGGTCCCTCATGACCAAGGGTTGGCCCAACGATCCCTCCTAACCAACTGTTGGCCCAACGGTCCCTCATGACCAACTGTTGGCCAAACGGTGTCTCGTGACCAAGGCTTGGCCCAACAGTCCCTCGTGACCAAGTGTTGGCGCAACGGTCCCTCGTGACCAAGTGTTGGCCAAATAGACCCTTGTGACCAATGGTTGGCCCAACAGTCCCTCGTGATCAAATTTATAATGGTGCAGGATGGTGTGGCTGAAACTAGCCCAATTAACATATATGGGGAGAGGTAGTGTTCTCCCTAGGAGCACCACATGGTGCTCTTGTGAGAGTGCTCTCCATTGGAGCACCTCACATAGCTACGTTGGCACGAGCCATCTCACATGACCAAGTGATGGTCCAACAAACCCTCATGACCAAGTGTTGGCCAAATGATCCCTTGTGACCAAGCGTTGATCCAACGGTCCCTCATGACCAACTGTTTGTCCAACAGTCCCTCATGACCAACTGTGCACCAAATGGTCCCTCGTGACCAAGGGTTGGCCCAACGGTCCCTCATGACCAACGGTTGGCCAAACGGTTCCTCGTGACCAACGGTTGGCCAAATGGTCCCTCGTGACCAATGGTTGGCCCAACGGTCCCTCGTGACCAAGCGTTGGTCCAACAGTTCCTCGTGATCAATTGTTGGCCAAATAGTCCCTTGTGGCCAACTGTTTGCCCAACGGTCCCTCATGACCAAGTGTGGGCCAAATGGTCCCTCATGACCAAGGGTTGGCCCAATGGTCCCTTGTGACCAAGTGTTGGCCCAATGGTACCTCATGACCAATGGTTGGCCAAATGGTCCCTCATGACCAAGGGTTGGCCCAACAGTCCCTTGTGACCAACTGTTGGCCAAATGGTCCCTCGTGATCAAGGTTTGGCCCAGCGGTCCCTCGTGACCAAGTGTTGGCCCAGTAGTCCCTTGTGACCAACTATTGGCCAAACGGTCCCTCATGATCAAGGGTTGGCCCAATTGTCCCTCATTACCAAGTGTTCGCCAAACAGTCACTCATGACGAAGGGTTGCCCCAATGGACCCTCGTGACCAAATGTTGGCCCAACAGTCCCTCGTGACCAAGTGTTGGCCCAACGGTCCCTCATGACCAAGGGTTGGCCCAATGGTCCCTCATGAAAAAGTGTTCACCAAATGGTCCCTTGTGACCAAGGGTTGCCCCAACGGACCCTCATGATCAAGTGTTGGCCCAACAGTCCCTTGTGACCAAATTTATAAGGGTGCAGGATTGTATGGCTAAAACTGGCCCAATCAGCATATATGGGGAGAGGTAGCATTCTCCCTAGGAGCACCGCTTGGTGCTCTCATGAGAGTGCTCTCCATAGGAGCACCTTGCATAGCTGTGCTACCACGAGCACTCTCATGAGTCCAAGTGTTGGCCAAATGGATGCCCTTCTCAAGAGCATGCTCCCTGAGAGTGTTCTCCTTAAGAGCACCCTCTTTGAAAGTGCCTTCCCAGTATGCACGTGAGAGTGTTCTCATTGAGAGCACCCTCTTAGAGGTTGCCCTCCCAAAGAGTGCTCTCCCTAAGAGCGGCCTCCCTCAGAGCATTCTCCTTGATAGTGCCTTGCGCTACGCATGTGGGAGCATTCTTGTTGAGAGCATTCTCTTGGAGCATGCCCTTCCTAAGAGTTCCCTCCCTGAGAACAAGGGTTGGCCCAACGGAGCTTTGTGATCAAATTTATAAGGGTGCAAGATGCTATGGCTGAAACTGGCCCAATCAGCATATATGGGGAGAGGTAGCATTTTCTTGGGAGCATCGCATGGTGCTCTTGCAAGAGCACTCTCATGAGAGCACCTCGCATAGTTGCGCTGGCAAGAGGACTCTCATGAGAATGCCTCATGCAGCACTTGTGAGAGCACTCTCTATGGGAGTGCCTCTTGCTGTGCATGTGATGGTGTTCTATCTTGGAGTGTACTCCCTGAGAGAGCCTTGTGTTGCACATTTAAGAGCATTCTCAATGAGAGAGCCCTTGTTGAGAGCATTCTATTGGAGAGCGTTCTTCCTGGGAGTGGCCTTTTTGAAAGTGTTCTCCCTGATAATGCCCTCCTTGAGAGTGTTCTCCATGAGAGCGCCCTCCCTGAGCATGCTCAACATGAGCGTGCTCTCTGTCAAAGTGCCCTCCATGAGAACCCTCTCCTAGAGAGCATTCTCACTGACAGCGTTCTCCCTGAGAGCACCTTACGCTATGCACGTGAGAGCATTGTCCTTGGGAGCACCCTCCCTGAGAGTGCCTTGCGCTATGCACATGAGAGCTTTCTCCTTGAAAGTTTCCTCATTGAGAGCATTCTCTTGGAGAGTGCCCTCCTTGAGAGTGCCCTCGTTGAGAGCGTTCTCTCGAAGAGCAGCCTTTGTTAGGGTAGTGTTCCTTAGAGTGTTCTTGTTGACTGCACCCTCTCTAAGAGTTCCTTGCGTTATGCACGTAAGGATGCCCTCCTTTAGAGTGTGCTCCCTGAGAGCATTCTCCTTGAGAGCACCCTCCCCAAAAGCGCCTTTCGGTACGCACGTGAGAGTGTTCTCGTTGAGAGCATCCTCCATGGGAGCGTTCTCCCTAAGTACACCTTGCACTACACACGTGACAGTGTTAGAGGGTTCTCTTGGAGAGCACACTCATTGAGAGCATTCTCTTGGAGCGTGCCCTCCATGAGAGTGCCTTCCCTGAGAATGGGCTTGATGAGGATGCCCTCTCCAATAGCGTCCTCCTTAAGACTGCCCTCCGTGAGACCATTCTCTGTGAGAGTGCCCTCTGTTAGAGCAGCCTCCCTGAGAGCATTCTCCTTGAGATCACCCTTCCTAAGAGTCTTCTCCTTGTGCTATGCTCATGAGAGTGTTCTTCTCGAGAGCACCCTCATTGAGAGCGTTCTCTCAAAGAGCGCTCTCTGTTAGAGAGGTGTTCCTAAGAGCATTCTCGCTGAGTGCACCCTCTTTGAGAGTGCCTTGAGTTATGCATGTGAGAATGTTCTCCTCGAGAGCACACTTGTTGAGAGCATTCTCATGGAGAGTACCCTTTCTTAGAGCATTTTGGCTAAGAGTGCCCTCCCCGAGAGTGTTCTTGCTGAGAGCACCCTCCCCGAGGGCGTTCTCACTGAGAGCGCCCTCCCTGAGGGCGTTCTCGCTGAGAGCACCCTCCCTGAGGGCATTTTCCTTGAGGGCACCCTTACTTGGTGCTCTCTCTCTAAGGATGGTCTTTTTGAGAACACGGTCTTCTTGACAAAATTTATAAGGGTGCAATATGGTATGGCTAAAACTTGCCCAATCAGCACATATGGGGAGAGGTAGCGTTCTTCCTGAAAGCATCGCATGGTGCTCTCGTGAGAGTGCTCTCACGAGAGTGCCTCGCATAGTTGTGTTGGCAAGAGCATGCTATCATGAGAGCTCCTCATGCAGTGCTTGCAAGAGCACTCTCCGTGGGAGTGCCTCTTGCTGCACACGTGATCATTTTCTCTCTTGGAGTGTCCTCCCTGACAGAGCCTTGCGTTGCACATTTGAGAGCATTCTCAATGGGAGAGCCCTTGTTGAGAGCATTCTCATGAAGAGCACTCTTTGTTAGAGTGTTCTGGCTGAGAGCGTGCCCTCCCCAAGAGCGTTCTTGCTGAGAGCACCCTCCCCGAGAGCATTCTCATTGAGAGCACCCTCCCTAAGGACGTTTTCCTTGAGGGCATCCTTACTTGGTGCTCTCTCTCTAAGGACGCTCTTTTTGAGAACACGGTCTTCTTGACAAAATTTATAAGGGTGCAAGATGGTATGGCTGAAACTGGCCCAATCAACACATATGGGGAGAGGTAGCGTTCTTCCTGGGAGCATCGCACGGTGCTCTCGCGAGAGTGCTCTCACAAGAGCGCCTCGCATAGCTATGTTGGAAAGAGCATGCTCTCACGAGAGCACCTCATGCAGTGCTTGCGAGAGCACTCTCCGTGGGAGTGCCTCTTGTTGCACACGTGATGGTGTTCTCTCTTGGAGTTTCCTCCCTGAGAGAGCCTTGCATTGCATATTTGAGAGTTTTCTCAATGGGAGAGCCCTTGTTGAGATCATTCTGTTGGAGAGCGCTCTTTCTGGGAGTGGCCTCCCTGAAAGTGTTCTCCTTGAGAATGCCCTCCTTGAGAGCGTTCTCCATGAGAGCACCCTCCCTAAGCATGCTAAATGTGAGTGCACTCTCTATGGAAGCACCCTTCATGGAGAGCATTCTCGTTGATAGCATTCTCCCCAAGAGCACCTTACGCTACGCATGTGGGAGCATTCTCCTTTGGAGCGCCCTCCCTGAGAGCACCTTGTGCTACGCACGTGAGAGTGTTCTCCTCAAAAGCACCCTCATTGAGAGCATTCTCTTGGTGAGTGCCCTCCTTAAGAATGGTCTCCCTAAGGATGCCCTTCTTGAGAGCATCCTCCTTAAGAGCATGCTCCCTGAGAGTGTTGTCCTTGAGAGCATCCTCCCTAAGAGCACCTTCTGCTATGCAAGTGAGAGTGTTCTCATTGAGAGCACCATCTCAGAGGGCATGCTCCTAGAGAGTGCTCTCCCTGAGAGCGAACTTCCTCATAGCATTCTCCTGGATAGTGCCTTGTGCTATGCATCTAGGAGTGTTCTCCTTGAGAGAGCCTTTGTTAAGAGCATTCTCTCAGAGCGTGCCCTTCCTAAGAGTGCCCTCCAAGAGAATGGTCTCCTTCAGGATGCCCTCCTTGAGAGCGTCCTCCTTAAGAGCATGCTCTGTGAGAGCGTTCTCCTTGAGAGCGCCATTCGTTAGAGCAACTTTTCAGAGAGCATTCTCCTTGAGAGCACCCTCCATCAGAGCACCTTGCACAATTCATGGGAGAGTGTTCTCATTGAGAGCACCCTCCTGGAGAGTGGCCTCACTCCAAGCATTCTCCCTGAGAGTGCCTTGCGCTACGCATGTGAGAGTGTTCTCCTTGAGAATGCCCTCCCTAAGAGCATTGTTCAAGAAAGCACCCTCTGTTAGAGTGCCCTCCCTGAGAGCTCCCTCCATGGGAGCATTCTCCCTAAGTACACCTTGCGCTATGCACATGAGAGTGATCTCTTGGAGAGCACCCTTGTTGAGAGCATTCTCTCGGAGCACGCCCTCCATAAGAGTGCCCTCCCTGATAACGGGCTCGATGAGGACACCCTCTCCAATAGCATCCTCCTTAAGACTGCCCTTCGTGAGATCATTCTCTATGAGAGCACCCTCTCTTAGAGCAGCCTCCTTGAGAGAGTTCTCCTTGAGATCATCCTCCCTAAGAGTGCCTTGTGCTATGCTCATGAGAGTGTTCTCCTCGAGAGCGTCTTCATTGAGAGCATTCTCTCAAAGAGCACCCTCCATTAGAGGGGTGTTCCTGAGAGCATTCTTGCTAAGTGCACCCTCTCTAAGAGTGCCTCACATTATGCACATGAGAATGTTCTCCTCGAGAGCATGCTTGTTGAGAGCATTCGCGTGGAGAGCGGCCTTTGCTAGAGCACTCTCTACTAGAGCGTTCTCGCTAAGGGTGCCCTTACTTGGTGCTCTCTCTCTGAGAATGCTCTTTTTGAAAACGCAGTCTTTGTGACCAAATTTATAAGGGTTCATGACGGTATGGCTAAAACTAGCCCAATCAGCATATATAGGGAGAGGTAGTGTTCTTCCTGGAAGCATCGCACGATGCCCTCACAAGAGCGCTCTCACGAGAGCACCTTGCATAGCTGCACTGATTAGAGCACGCTCTCACGAGAGCGCCTCATGTAGCACTTGCAAGAGCACTCTCCGTGGGAGTGCCTCTTGCTGCGCATGTGATGGTGTTCTCTCTACGAGCATCCTCCCTGAGAGAGCCTTGCATTGTGCATTTGAGAGCGTTCTCAATGAGAGAGCCCTCATTGAGAGCATTCTATTGTAGAGCACTCTTCCTGGAAGTGGCCTTCCTAAAAGCATTCTCCCTGAGAATGTTCTCCTTAAGAGCATTCTCCATGAGAGCACCCTCCTTGAGCATGCTCAACGTGAGTGCACTCTTTATGGAAGTGCCCTCCATAAGAACACTCTTCTAGAGAGCATTCTCGCTAACAGCGTTCTCCCTGAGAGCACCTTACGCTATGCACATGAGAGCGTTCTCCTTTGGAGTACCCTCCATGAGAGTGCCTTGTGCTACGCACATGAGAGTGTTCTCCTCGAAAGCACCCTCATTGAGAGCATTCTCTTGGAGAGTGCCCTCCTTGAGAATGCCCTCCTCTAGAGCATTCTCAAGAGTGCGCTTCCAGGGAGAACACTATCTCTCCCTATATATGTTGATTGGGCCAGTTTTAGCCATACCATCTTGCACCCTTATAAATTTGATTACGAAGCTCCATTTAGCCAACTCTTGTTCAAGAGCGTCTCCTTAAGAACATTCTCCGTGAGAGTGGCCTTTTAGAGAGTGTTCTCCTTGAGAGTGCCTTGCACTATGCACGTGAGATTATTCTCCTCAAGAGTGCCTTCATTGAGAGCTCCTTTTCGAAGTGTGCCCTCCATGAGAGCACTCTCCCTTAGAGTGACCTCCCTGAGAGCACCTTGCGTTGTGCACGTGAGAGTGTTCTCCTCAAGAGTGCACTTGTTGAGAGCGTTCTCTTGGAGAGTGCCCTTCTTGAGATCGGTCTCACTAGGGGCACCCTCCCTGAGAGCATTCTCGTTGAGAGCACCCTCGGTGGGAGCGTTCTCCCTATAACACCCTGGTTGAGAGCATTTTGTTGAAGAGTGCCCTCCCTGAGAGCATTCTCCTTGAGAGCCACCTCTGTTAGAGCGGCCTTCATAAGAGCATTCTCCTTAAGAGCGTCTTGCACCCTCGTGTGAATGTTCTCCTCAAGAGTACCCTCCCCGAGAGCAGCCTCCATGACAACGTTCTTCATGAGAGCGTTGTCCATGTGAGCACCTTGCGTTACGCACATTAGAGTTTTCACCTTTACAAAATTCTTTCGTAGAGTGCCCTTCCTAAGAGTGCCTTGAGAGCAATCTTCCTAAGAGTGCCCTCCTTGAGAATGCCCTCCTTGAGAGCAGTCTCCCTGAGAATGCCTTCATCAGGAGCGTTCTCCCTGGAGCGCCCTCGTTGAGAGTGCCTTCATTGAGAGCGGTCTCCCTAAGAACGTCCTCATTGAGAGTGGTCTCCTTCAGAGTGATATTTCAGAGAGTGCTCACCTTGAGAACGTCCTCCTTAAGAGTGATCTCGCTGAGGACGCCCTCATCATGAACGTTCTTTCTAGAGCACCCTCATCGAGAGTGGTCTCCTTGAGAGCGGTCTTCCTAAGAGTTCCCTCCCTGAGAACACCCTCCTTGAGAGCAATCTCACTGAGGATGCCATTAATTGGGAGCATTCTCCCTAGAGTGCCTTCATTGAGGGCACCCTCATCTGGAGCGGTCTCCTTGAGAGCAGTCTTCCTAAGAGTGCCCTCCCTGAGAACGCCCTCCTTGAGAGCAGTCTCCCTAAGAATGCCTTCATCGGGAGCATTCTCCCTAGTGTGCCCTCGTTGAGAGCACCTTCATTGAGAGCGGTCTCCCTAAGAACATCCTCATTGAGAGTGGTCTTCTTCAAAGTGATCTTTCAGAGAGTGCTCTCCTTGAGAATTTCCTCCTTGAGAGTGATCTTGCTGAGGATGCCCTCATCGTGAATGTCCTTTCTTGAGTGCCATCATAGGGAGCGGTCTCCTTGAGAGCAGTCTTCCTAAGAGTGCCATCCCTGAGAACGTCCTCCTTGAGAGCAATCTCACTGAGGATGCCCTTAATTGGGAGTGTTCTCCCTGGAGCGCCTTCGTTGAGAGCGCCCTCATCGGGAGTGGTCTCCTTGAGAGTGGTATTCCTAAGAGTGCCCTCCCTAAGAACGCCCTCCTTGAGAGCAGTCTCCCTGAGAATGCCTTCATCGGGAGCATTTTCCCTGGAGTGCCCTCGTTGAGAGCACCTTCATTGATAGCAGTCTCCCTAAGAACATCCTCATTGAGAGCAGTCTCCTTTAGAGTGATCTTTCAGAGAGTGCTCTACTTGAGAACATCCTCCTTGAGAGTGATCTGGCTGAGGACATCCTCATCGTGAATGTTCTTTTTGGAGCACTCTCATTAGGAGCGGTCTCCTTGAGAGTGGTCTTCCTAAGAGTGCCCTCCCTGAGAATGCCCTCCTTAAGGGCAATCTTACTAAGGAGGCCCTTAATTGGGAGCATTCTCCTTGGAGCGCCTTCATTGTGAGTGCTCTCATTAGGAGCGGTCTCCTTGAGAGCAGTCTTCCTAAGAGTGCCCTCCCTGAGAATGCCCTCCTTGAGAGGAATCTTGCTGAGGATGCCCTCAATTGGGAGTGTTCTCCCTGGAGTGCCTTCGTTGAGAGCGCCCTCATCAGGGTCTTGTTGAGAGCGGTCTTCCTAAGAGTGCCCTCCCTGAGAACACCCTCCTTAAGAGTAATCTCACTGAGGATGTCCTCAATTGGGAGCATTCTCCCTAGAGCACCTTTGTTGAGAGCGGTCTCTTGTAGAACGCCCTACTTGATAGCAGTCTTCTCAAGGTGCCCTCCCTGAGAATGCCCTCCTTGAGAGCAGTCTCTCTTACACTACCCTCATCGGAATCGTTCTCCTTGGAGCACCCTCGTTGAGAGCATTTTTTCGAAGAGTGCCCTCCTTGAGAGCGTTCTCATTTAGTGCATCCTTCGTTAGAGTGGCCTCCGTGAGAGTGTTCTCCATGAGAGCACCTTGCATTACGCATGTGAGAGTTTTCACTGCCCTCCTTGAGATCGGTGTTGCTGGGAACATCCTCCTTGAGAGTGGTCTTCCTAAGAATGCCCTCCCTGAGAATGCCCTTCTTGAGAGTGGTCTCCCTGAGGATGCCTTCATTGAGAGCATTCTCCCTGGAGTGCCCTCATTGAGAGCGCCTTCATTGAGAGCAGTCTCCCTAAGAATGTCCTCATCAAGAGCAGTCTTCTTCAGAGTGATCTTTCAGAGAGTTCTCTCCTTGAGATTGTCCTCCTTGTGAGTGATCTCGCTAAGGATGCCCTCATCATGAACGTTCTTTCTGGAGTGCCCTAATTGGGAGCAGTCTCCTTGAGTGCGGTCTTCCTAAGAGTGCCTTCCCTGAGAATGCCCTCCTTGAGAGCGATCTCACTGAGGATGCCCTTAATTGGGAGTGTTCTCCCTGGGGCACCTTCGTTGAGAGCGCCCTCATTGGGAGCGGTCTCCTTGAGAGCAGTCTTCCTAAGAATGCCCTTCTTAAGAGTAGTCTCCCTGAGAATTCCTTCATCGGGAGCATTCTCCCTGGAGTGCCCTCACTGAGAGCGCCTTCATTGAGAGCGGTCTCCCTAAGAACGTCCTCATCAAGAGTGGACTCCTTCAGAGTGATCTTTCAGAGAGTGCTCACCTTGAGAACGTCCTCCTTAAGAGTGATCTCGCTAAGGACGCCCTCATCGTGAATGTTCTTTCTGGAGCGCCTTCATCGGGAGTGATCTCCTTGAGAGCGGTCTTCCTAAGAGTGCCCTCCCTGAGAATGCCCTCCTTGAGAGCAATCTCACTAAGGATGCCATTAATTGGGAGCATTCTCCCTGGAGTGCCTTCATTGAGAGCACCCTCATCTGGAGCAGTCTCCTTGAGAGCGGTCTTCCTAAGAGTGCCCTCCCTAAGAATGCCCTTCTTGAGAGTGGTCTCCCTGAGGATGCCTTCATTGAGAGCATTCTCCCTGGAGTACCCTCATTGAGAGCGCCTTCATTGAGAGTAGTCTCCCTAAGAATGTCCTCATCAAGAGCAGTCTCCTTCAGAGTGATCTTTCAGAGAGTGCTCTCCTTGAGATTGTCCTCCTTGTGAGTGATCTCGCTGAGGCTGCCCTCATCGTGAACGTTCTTTCTGGAGTGCCCTAATTGGGAGCAGTCTCCTTGAGTGTGGTCTTCCTAAGAGTGCCTTCCCTGAGAATGCCCTCTTTGAGAGTGATCTCACTGAGGATGCCCTTAATTGGAAGTGTTCTCCCTGGGGCACCTTCGTTGAGAGCGCCCTCATCGGGAGCGATCTCCTTGAGAGCAGTCTTCCTAAGAATGCCCTTCGTGAGAACGCCCTCCTTAAGAGTAGTCTCCCTGAGAATGCCTTCATCGAGAGCGTTCTCCCTGGAGTGCCCTCACTGAGAGCGCCTTCATTGAGAGCGGTCTCCCTAAGAACATCCTCATCGAGAGTGGTCTCCTTCAAAGTGATCTTTTAGAGAGTGCTCACCTTGAGAACATCCTCCTTAAGAGTGATCTCGCTGAGGATGCCCTCATTGTGAACGTTCTTTCTGGAGCGCCCTCATCGGGAGTGATCTCCTTGAGAGCGGTCTTCCTAAGAGTGCCCTTCCTGAGAATGCCCTCCTTGAGAGCAATCTCACTGTGGATGCCATTAATTAGGAGCATTCTCCCTGGAGTGCCTTCGTTGAGAGCACCCTCATCTGGAGTGGTCTCCTTGAGAGCGGTCTTCCTAAGAGTGTCCTCCTTGAGAATGCCCTCCTTGAGAGCAGTCTCCCTAAGAATGCCTTCATCGGGAGTGTTCTCCCTGGAGTGCCCTCGTTGAGAGCGCCTTCATTGAGAGCGGTCTCCCTAAGAACATCCTCATCAAGAGCGGTCTTCTTTAGAGTGATCTTTTAGAGAGTGCTCTCCTTGAGAATGTCCTCCTTGAGAGTGATCTTGCTGAGGACGCCCTCATCGTGAACGTTCTTTCTTGAGCACCATCATTGAGAGCAGTCTCCTTGAGAGCAGTCTTCCTAAGAGTGCCCTCCCTGAGAACGCCCTCCTTGAGAGTAATCTTGCTGAGGATGCCCTTAATTGGGAGCGTTCTCCCTGGAGCGCCTTCGTTGAGAGCGCCCTCATCGGGAGCGGTCTCCTTGAGAGTAGTCTTCCTAAGAATGTCCTCCCTGAGAATGCCCTCCTTGAGAGTAGTCTCCATGAGAATGTCTTCATCGGGAGCATTCTCCCTGGAGTGCCCTCGTTGAGAGCGCCTTCATTGAGAGCGGTCTCCCTAAGAACGTCCTCATCAAGAGCGGTCTCCTTCAGAGTGATCTTTTAGAGAGTTCTCTCCTTGAGAACGTCCTCCTTAAGAGTGATCTCAATGAGGATGCCCTCATCGTGAACGTTCTTTCTAGAGCACCCTCATCAAGAGTGGTCTCCTTGAGAGCGGTCTTCCTAAGAGTGTCCTCCTTGAGAATGCCCTCCTTGAGAGTACTCTCCATGAGAATGTCTTCATCGGGAGCATTCTCCCTGGAGCGCCTTCATTGAGAGCACCCTCATCGCNAGCATTCTCCCTGGAGCGCCTTCATTGAGAGCACCCTCATCGGGAGTGATCTCCTTGAAAGCAGTCTTCCTAAGAGTGCCCTCCCTTAGAATGCCCTCCTTGAGAGTAGTCTCCCTGAGAATGCCTTCATCGGGAGTGTTCTCCTTGGAGTGCCCTCATTGAGACCACCTTCATTGAGAGTGGTCTCCCTAAGAATGTCCTCATCGAGAGCGGTCTCCTTCAGAGTGATCTTTCAAAGAGTGCTCTCCTTGATAATGTCCTCCTTATGAGTGATCTCACTGAGGACGCCCTCATCGTGAACATTCCTTCTGGAGCATCCTCATCAGGAGCAGTCTCCTTGAGAGCGGTCTTCCTAAGAGTGCCCTCCCTGAGAACGCCCTTCCTGAGAGCAGTCTCCCTGAGAATGCCTTCATCGGGAGCATCCTCCTTGGAGTGCCCTCGTTGAGAGCACCTTCATTAAGAGTGGTCTCCCTAAGAATGTCCTCATCGAGAGCGGTCTCCTTCAGAGTGATCTTTCAGAGAGTGCTCTCCTTGAGAACTTCCTCCTTGTAAGTGATCTTCTTGAGGACATCCTCATCGTGAATGTTCTTTCTAGAGCGCCCTCATTGGGAGTGGTCTCCTTGAGCATGGTCTCCCTAAGAGTTCCCTCCCTGAGAATGCCTTGCTTGAGAGTGATCTCACTGAGGATGCCCTTAATTGGGAGCATTCTCCCTGGAGCTCCTTTTTTGAGAGCACCCTCATCTGGAGTGGTCTCCTTGAGAGCGGTCTTCCTAAGAGTGCCCTCCCTGAGAACGCCCTCCTTGAGAGTAGTCTCCCTGAGAATGCCTTCATCAGGAGCGTTCTCCCTGGAATGCCCTCTTTGAGAGCACCTTCATTGAGAGTGATCTCCCTAAGAACGTCCTCATCGAGAGCGGTCTCCTTCAGAGTGATCTTTCAGAGAGTGCTGTCCTTGAGAACTTCTTCCTTGAGAGTGATCTCGCTGAGGATGCCCTCATCATGAATGTTCTTTCTAGAGTGCCCTCATTAGGAGAGGTCTCCTTGAGAGTGGTCTTCCTATGAGTGCCTTCCCTGAGAATTCCCTCCTTGAGAGCAATTTCATTGAGGATGCCCTTCATTGGGAGCGTTCTCCCTAGAGCGCCTTCGTTTCCTTGAGAGCGGTCTTCCTAAGAGTGCCCTCCATGAGAACACCCTCCTTGAGAGCAGTCTCCTTGAGAATGCCTTCATTAGCAGCATTATCCCTGGAGTGCCCTTGTTGAGAGCACCTTCATTGAGAGCGGTCTCCCTAAGAGCATCCTCATCAAGAGCGGTCTCCTTCAGAGTGATCTTTCAGAGAGTGCTCTCCTTGAGAATGTCCTCCTTGAGAGTGATCTTGCTGAGGATGCCCTCATTGTGAATGTTCTTTCTGGAGAGCCCTCATCGGGAGCGGCATCCTTGAGAGCGGTCTTCCTAAGAGTGCCCTCCCTAAGAATGCCCTCCTTGAGAGCAATCTTGTTGAGGACGCCCTTAATTGGGAGTGTTCTCCCTAGATCATGTTCGTTGAGAGCACCCTCATTGGGAGCAGTCTTCCTAAGAGTGCCCTCCATGAGAACGCCCTCCTTGAGAGCAATCTCACTAAGGATGCCCTCAATTGGGAGTGTTCTCCTTGGAGCGCCTTCATTGAGAGCACCCTCATTAGGAGCAGTCTCGGTGAGAGTGGTCTTCCTAAGAGTGCCCTCCCTGAGAACGCCCTCCTTGAGAGCAATCTCATTGAGGACACCCTCAATTGGGAGTGTTCTCCCAGGAGCTCCTTCGTTAAGAGCGGTCTCCTTGTAGAATGCCCTACTTGACAGCAGTCTTCTTAAGGTGCCCTCCCTGAGAATGCCCTCCTTGAGAGCGGTCCCTCTGACACTACCCTAATCCAAATCGTTCTCCTTGGAGCACTGTCCTTGAGAGAATTTTGTCGAAGAGTGCCCTCCTTGAGAGCGTTCTCACTAAGTGCATCCTTCGTTAGAGCAGCCTCCGTGAGAGCATTCTCCATGAGAGCACCTTGCGTTACGCACATGAGAGTTTTCAGCTATAGAGTGCCCTCCTTGAGATCGGTGTCACTGGGGACGTCCTCCTTGAGAGCGGTCTTCCGAAGAGTGCCCTCCCTAAGAACACCCTCCTTGAGAGTGCTCTCCCTGAGGATGCCTTCATCGGGAGCGTTCTCCCTGGAGTGTCCTCGTTGAGAGCACCTTCATTGAGAGCGGTCTCCCTAAGAACATCCTTATCGAGAGCGGTCTCCTTTAGAGTGATCTTTCAAAGAGTGCTCTCCTTGAGAATGTCCTCCTTGAGAGTGATCTCACATATGATGAGCTCATCATGAATGTTCTTTCTGGAGTGCCCTCATTGGGAGTGGTCCCCTTGAGAGCGGTCTTCCTAGGAGTGCCCTCCCTGAGAACACCCTCCTTGAGAGCAATCTCACTGAGGACAGCCTTAATTGGGAGCGTTCTTCCTGGAGCGCCTTCGTTGAGAGTACCCTCATCGAGAGCGGTCTCCTTGAGAGCGGTCTTCCTAAGAGTTCCCTCCCTAAGAACGCCCTCCTTGACAATAGTCTCCCTAAGAATGCCTTCATCGGGACCGTTCTTCCTAGAGTGCCCTCGTTGAGAGCACCTTCATTGAGAGCGGTCTCCCTAAGAACGTCCTCATCAAGAGTGATCTCCTTTAGAGTGATCTTTCAGAGAGTGCTCTCCTTGAGAACGTCCTCCTTTGGAGTGATCTCGCTGAGGATGCCCTCATTGTGAACTTTCTTTCTGGAGCACCCTCATCGGGAGTGGTCTCCTTGAGAGCAGTCTTCCAAAGAGTGCCCTCCGTGAGAACACCCTCCTTGAGAGCAATCTCACTGAGGATGCCCTTAATTGGGAGCATTCTCCCTGGAGTACCTTTGTTGAGAGCACCCTCATCGGGAGCGGTCTCCTTGAGAGCGGTCTTCCTAAGAGTGCCCTCCCTGAGAACGCCCTCCTTGAGAGTAGTCTCCCTGAGAATGACTTCATCAGGAGCGTTCTCCCTGGAGTGCCCTCATTGAGAGTGCCTTCATTAAGAGCGGTCTCCCTAAGAACGTCTTCATCGAGAGTGGTCTCCTTCAGAGTGATCTTTCAGAGAGTGCTCTCCTTGAGAAGGTCCTCCTTGAGAGTGATCTCACTGAGGACACCCTCATCATGAACGTTCTTTCTGGAGTGCCCTCATCGGGAGTGGTCTCCTTGAGAGCGGTCTTCCTAAGAGCACCCTCTCTGAGAACACCCTCCTTGAGAGCTGTCTCATTGAGGATGACTTCATCGGGAGCATTCTCCCTAGAGTGCCCTCATTCAGAGCATCTTTATTTAGAGCGGTCTCCTTCAGAGCGTTCTTTTGGAGAGTGCCCTCCTTGAGAACGCCCTCATCTTGAACGTTCTTCCTGGAGCACCTTCATCGAGAGTGGTTTCCTTAATAGCGACCTTCCTAAGAGTGCCCTCCCTGAGAATGCTCTCCTTGAGAGTAGTCTCCTTGAGGATGTCCTCATCGAGAGTGTTCTTCGTTGAGCACCCTCATTGAGAGTGGTTTTTTAGGAGCACCCTCGTTGAGAGCGGTCTTCCTGGAGCATCCTCGTTGGGAGCGTTCTCCCTGTAGCGACCTCCTTGAGATCAGTTTTTGTTATTAACGTGAGAGTGTTCTCTGCGAGAATGCCATTGTTGAGATTGTTCTCTTTGAGAGCTACCTCCAGTGGAACACCCTCCTTGAGATTAGCCTCCTTGAGAGCATCCTCATTGATAGTGCCCTCATTAGGAGTGGTCTTCGTTTGAGCGGTTATCTGAACAACGTTCTTCTTGAGATTGCCCTTATCTCGTGCATTCTCCCTGGAGTGCCCTTGTTGAGAGCAATCTGTCGAAGAGTGCTGTCCTTGAGAGCATTCTTACCAAAAGCGTTCTCCTTGAGGGCATCCTCCATTAGAGCAGTCTCCCTGAGAGCATTCTCATTGAGTGCATTCTCCATATGAGCACCTTACATTACGCATGTGAGAGTTGTCACCTTGAGAGCATTGTTTCGGAGAGCACCTTTCCTAAGAGTGACCTCCCTGAGAATGCCCTTTTAGGGAGCTGTCTCCTTGAGAACGTCCTCATCGAGAGTAGTTGTGTGGTCACTTGATGGTGAATTCAAGTAGCTATTATCCTGCATCCTCATAGGCTTGTTTTTTTATGCCTGGGTGTGATTGTTGTAGATTTTGCAAGATCAGAGTCACCATTGATGGATCTATGGGATTGAAAGATCCTCTCTCTGAAAATGATATGGGTTGATTTCGTGCGAATGGTTGCATTGATTTGGTGGGGTTGAGGTGGTAGAGCATCTGGACACCCTCCACGGGGTAGCGTTAGGTGCATGCTCTCTCTACCTAATCATTGATTCGATTGCCTAGTAGCGCATGGGTAGTAGTGGTTACTTCACTTTCACGAGCCGAGAAACGAAGAGGGACTTGGTCTCTCTTGTTCTCCATGCACTTGCAGGTGCCTCGCTATTCATTGCGGATCGAGGATTTGATTAATTCGGGTGACCATTTCATGGTTGTACCATCTCAAAAATAAGCTTTCATGGATTGAGGATCTTGCGTTGTGCCTTCCCTTGGAGTAGCTTGTCGAGGTTTGAGTGCTTGCCCAAACTCGGCAGTAAGTTCTCCATGGGTTAGGGGCAGTCGGATGGATGTTTGAGGCTCATGTCTCAAAAATCCCTTGTTTAGGCTATGCGATGCTCTTTCTTTGGGTTTCACGAAGGAGTTTTCGATTATGCGGTCACTTGACGGTGAATTCGGGTAGGTCTTACCCTGCATCCCTGAGAACACCCTCCTTGAGAGTGGTCTCCCTAAGGATGCCTTCATCAGGAGCATTTTCCCTGGAGTGTCCTCGTTTAGAGCGCCTTTATTGAAAGCAGTCTCACTGAGAACATCCTCATCAAGAGTGGTCTCCTTCATAGCGATCTTTTGGAGAGTGCCCTCCATGAGAACGTCCTCCTTGAGAGCGATTTCACTGAGGATGCCCTCATCGTGAACGTTCTTTCTAGAGCACCCTTATTTGGAGCGGTCTCCTTGAGAGCAGTCTTCCTAAGAGTGTCCTCCCTGAGAACGCCCTCCTTGAGAGCAGTCTCCTTGAGGATGCCTTCATCAGGAGCATTCTCCCTAGAGTGCCCTCGTTGAGAGCGTCCTCATCGAGAGCGGTCTCCCTAAGAATGTCCTCATTGAGAGCAGTCTTCTTCAGAGTGATCTTTTAGAGAGTGCCCTCCTTGAGAATGTCCTCCTTGAGAGCGATCTCGCTGAGGATGCCCTCATCATGAACGTTCTTTCTGGAGCACCCTCATCAGGAGCGGTCTCCTTGAGAGCAGTCTTCCTAAGAGTGCCCTCCCTGAGAATGCCCTCCTTGAGAGCAATCTCACTGAGGATGCCCTTAATTGGGAGAGATCTCTTTGGAGCACCTTCATTGAGAGCGCTCTTCCTAAGAGTGCCCTCCCTGAGAACGCCCTCCTTAAGAGCAATCTCATTGAGGACGCCCTTAATTGGGAGTGTTCTCCCTGGAGCGCCTTCGTTGAGAGTGCCCTCATCGGGAGCGATCTTCCTAAGAGTGCCCTCCCTGAAAGCAATATCACTAAGGACGCCCTCATCGGGAGCATCCTCCCTGGAGCGCCTTCGTTGAGAGCACTCTCATTGGAAGCGGTCTCCTTCAGAGCGATCTTCCTAAGAGTTCCCTCCCTAAGAATGCCCTTCTTAAGAGCATTCTCACTGAGGACACCCTCAATTGGGAGTGTTCTCCCTAGAGTGCCTTTGTTGAGAGCACCCTCATCAGGGTCTCGTTGAGAGCGGTCTTCCTAAGAGTGCCCTCCCTGAGAACGCCCTCCTTGAGAGCAATCTCACTGAGGATGTCCTCAATTGGGAGCGTTCTCCCTGGAGCACCTTCATTAAGAGTGGTCTACTTGTAGAATGCCCAACTTGACAGAAGTCTTCTCAAGGTGCCCTCCCTGAGAACGCCCTCCTTGAGAGTGGTCTCTCTGACACTGCCCTCATTAGAATCGTTCTCCTTGAAGCACCCTCGTTGAGAGCATTTTGTCGAAGAGTGCCCTCCTTGAGAGCTTTCTCATTGAATGCATCCTTTGTTAGAGCAGCCTCCCTAAGAGCGTTCTCCATGAGAGCACCTTGCGTTACACACGTGAGAGTTTTCACCTATACAGTTCCCTTGAGATCGATGTTGCTGGGGATGTCCTCCTTGAGAGCGGTCTTTCTAAGAGTGTCCTCCCTAAGAACACCCTCCTTGAGAGTGATCTCCCTGAGGATGCCTTCATCGAGAGCATTCTTCCTGGAGTGCCCTCGTTGAGAGCGCCTTCATTGAGAGCGGTCTCCCTAAGAACATCCTCATCGAGAGCGGTCTCCTTCAGAGTGATCTTTCAGAGCGTGCTCTCCTTGAGAACATCCTCCTTGTGAGTGATCTCATTGAGGACACCCTCATCGTGGACATTCTTTCTAGAGTGCCCTCATCAGGAGCGGTCTCCTTGAGTGCACTCTTCCTAAGAGTGCCTTCCCTAAGAACGCCCTCCTTGAGAGCGATCTCACTGAGGACGTCCTTAATTGGGACTGTCCTCCCTGGAGCGCCTTCATTGAGAGCACCCTCATCAGGAGCGGTCTCCTTGAGAGTAGTCTTCCTAAGAGTGCCCTCCCTGAGAATGCCCTCCTTGAGAGCAGTCTCCCTGAGAATGCCTTCATCGGGAGCATTCTCCCTGGAGCACCTTCATTGAGAGCACCTTCATTGAGAGCGGTCTCCCTAAGAACGTCCTCATCAAGAGCGGTCTCATTTAGAGTGATCTTTCAGAGAGTGCTTTCCTTGAGAACGTCCTCCTTGAGAGTGATCTCGCTGAGGACGTCCTCATTGTGAATGTTCTTTCTAGAGCACCCTCATTGGGAGTGGTCTCCTTGAGAGTAGTCTTGCTAAGAGTGCCCTCCCTGAGAATGCCCTCCTTGAGAGCAATCTCACTGAGGACGCCCTTAATTGGGAGAGATCTCTTTTGAGCACCTTCATTGAGAGCGGTCTTCCTAAGAGTGCCCTCCCTGAGAACGCCCTCCTTGAGAGCAATCTCATTGAGGATGCCCTCAATTAGGAGCATTCTCCCTGAAGCATCTTCGTTGAGAGCATCCTCATCGGGAGCAGTCTTCCTAAGAGTGCCCTCCCTGAGAGCAATCTCACTAAGGATGCCCTCATCGGGAGTATTCTCCCTGGAGCGCCTTCGTTGAGAGCACCCTCATTGGGAGCGGTCTCCTTGAGAGTGGTTTTCCTAATAGTGCCCTCCATGAGAATGCCCTCCTTGAGAGCAATCTCACTGAGGATGCCCTTAATTAGGAGAGATCTCTTTGGTGCACCTTCATTGAGTGCGTTCTTCCTAAGAGTTCCCTTCCTAAGAATGCCCTCCTTGAGAGCAATCTCATTGAGGATGCCCTCAATTAGGAGCATTCTCCCTGGAGCGTCTTCGTTGAGAGCGCCTTCATCGGGAGCGATCTTCCTAAGAGTGCCCTCCCTGAGAACGCCCTCCCTGAGAGCAATCTCACTAAGGACGCCCTCATCGGGAGCATTCTCCCTGGAGCACCTTCATTGAGAGCACCCTCATTAGGAGCGGTCTCCTTGAGAGTGGTCTTCCTAATAGTGCCCTCTGTGAGAATGCCCTCCTTGAGAGCAATCTCACTGAGGACACCATCAATTCGGAGTGTTCTCCCTGGAGCACCTTCGTTGAGAGCGTGCTCATCAGGGTCTTGTTGAGAGCGGTCTTCCTAAGAGTGCCCTCCCTGAGAACACCCTCCTTGAGAGCAATCTTTTCAAGGTGCCCTCCCTGAGAACGTCCTGCATGAGAGTGGTCTCTCTGACACTGCCCTCATCAGAATCGTTGTCCTTAGAGCACCCTTGTTGAGAGCATTTTGTCGAAGAGTGCCCTCCTTGAGAGCGTTCTCATTCAGTGCATCCTTCGTTAGAGTGGCCTCTGTGAGAGCATTCTCCATGAGAGCACCTTGCATGACGCATGTGAGAGTTTTCACCTATAGAGTGTCCTCCTTGAGATCGGTGTTGCTGGGGACGTCCTCCTTGAGAGCAGTCTTCCTAAGAGTGCCCTCCCTAAGAACGCCCTCCTTGAGAGTGGTCTCCCTAAGGATGCCTTCATCGAGAGCATTCTCCCTGGAGTGCCCTCATTGAGAGCACCTTCACTGAGAGCGGTCTCCCTAAGAACGTCCTCATCGAGAGCGGTCTCCTTCAGAGTGATCTTTCAGAGAGTGCTCTCCTTGAGAATGTCCTCCTTGTGAGTGATCTCACTGAGGATGCCCTCATCATGAACGTTCTTTCTGGAGTGCCCTCATAGGGAGCAGTCTCCTTGAGTGCAGTCTTCCTAAGAGTGCCTTCCTTGAGAACGCCCTCCTTGAGAGCGATCTCACTGAGGATGCCCTTAATTGGGAGCGTTCTCCCTAGAGAGCCATCATTGAGAGCACCCTCATCAGGAGCGGTCTCCTTGAGAGCAGTCTTCCTAAGAATGCCCTCCCTGAGAATGCCCTCCTTGAGAGCAGTCTCCTTGAGAATGCCTTCATCGGGAGCGTTCTCTCTGGAGTGCCCTCGTTGAGAGTTCCTTCATTGAGAGCGGTCTCCCTAAGAACTTCCTCATCGAGAGTGGTCTCCTTTAGAGTGATCTTTCAGAGAGTGCTCTTCTTGAGAACATCCTCCTTAAGAGTGATCTCGCTGAGGACGCCTTCATCGTGAACGTTCTTTCTGGAGCGCCCTCATCAGGAGTGGTCTTCTTGAGAGCGGTCTTCCTAAGAGTGACCTCCCTGAGAATGCCCTCCTTGAGAGAAATCTCACTGAGGACGCCCTTAATTGGGAGCATTCTCCCTGAAGCACCTTCGTTGAGAGCACCCTCATCGGGAGCGGTCTCCTTGATAGCGGTCTTCCTAAGAGTGCCCTTCATGAGAACACCCTCCTTGAGAGCAGTCTCCCTAAGAATGCCTTCATCGGGAGCGTTCTCCTTGGAGTGCCCTGGTTGAGAGCACCTTCATTGAGAGCAGTCTCCCTAAGAATGTCCTCATCGAGAATGGTCTCCTTCAGAGTGCTCTCCTTGAGAATGTCCTCCTTGTGAGTGATCTCACTAAGGACATCCTCATCGTAAACATTCTTTCTGGAGCACCCTCATCAGGAGCGGTCTCCTTAAGAGCAGTCTTCCTAAGAGTGCCCTCCCTGACAATGCCCTCCTTGAGAGCGATCTCACTAACGAAGCCCTTAATTGGGATCATTCTCCCTGGAGCGCCTTCATTGACAACACCCTTATTGGGAGCAATCTTCCTAAGAGTGCCCTCCCTGAGAATGCCCTCCTTGAGAGCAGTCTCCCTGAGAATGCCTTCATCGGGAGCATTCTCCTTGGACTACCCTCATTGAGAGCACCTTCATTGAGAGTGGTCTCCCTAAGGACATCCTCATCGAGAGTGGTCTCCTTCAGGGTGATCTTTCAGAGAGTGCTCTCCTTGAGAACGTCCTCCTTGTGAGTGATCTCGCTGAGGATGTCCTCATCGTGAATGTTCTTTCCAGAGCGCCCTCATTGGGAGTGGTCTCCTTGAGTGCGGTCTCCCTAAGAGTGCCCTCCCTGAGAATTCCCTGCTTGAGAGCGATCTCACTGAGGATGCCCTTAATTGGGAGCGTTCTCCCTGGAGCTCCTTCGTTGAGAGCACCCTCATCGGGAGTGGTCTCCTTGAGAGCTGTCTTCCTAAGAGTGCCCTCCTTGAGAACGCCCTCCTTGAGAGTAATCTTCCTGAGAATGCCTTCATCAGGAGCGTTCTCCCTAGAATGCCCTCTTTGAGAGCATCTTCATTGAGAGCGGTCTCCCTAAGAACGTCCTCATCGAAAGCGGTCTCCTTCAGAGTGATCTTTCAGAAAGTGCTCTCCTTGAGAACGTCTTCCTTGAGAGTGATCTTGCTGAGGATGCCCTCATCATGAACGTTCTTTTTGGAGCACCCTCATTGGGAGAGGTCTCCTTGAGAGCGGTCTTCCTAAGAGTTCCCTCCCTGAGAACACCCTCCTTGAGAGCAATCTCACTGAGGATGCCCTCAATTGGGAGCATTCTCCTTGGAGCGCCTTCATTGAGAGTGCCCTCATCAGGAGCAGTCTCAGTGAGAGGGGTCTTCCTAAGAGTGCCCTCCCTAAGAATGCCCTCCTTGAGAGCAATCTCACTGAGGATGCCCTCAATTGGGAGCATTCTCCTTGGAGCGCCTTCATTGAGAGTGCCCTCATCAGGAGCAGTCTCAGTGAGAGGGGTCTTCCTAAGAGTGCCCTCCCTAAGAATGCCCTCCTTGAGAGCAATCTCACTGAGGATGCCCTCAATTGGGAGCATTCTCCTTGGAGCGCCTTCATTGAGAGTGCCCTCATCAGGAGCAGTCTCAGTGAGAGTGGTCTTCCTAAGAGTGCCCTCCCTAAGAACACCCTCCTTGAGAGCAATCTCATTGAGGAAGTCCTCAATTGGGAGCATTCTCCCTGGAGCTCCTTCGTTGAGAGTTGTCTCCTTGTAGAATGCCCTACTTTATAGCATTCTTCTCAAGGTGCCCTCCCTAAGAACGCCCTCCTTGAGAGTGGTCTCTCTGACACTACCCTAATCCGAATCATTCTCTTTGGAGCATCCTCATTGAGAGCGTTTTGTCGAAGAGTGCCCTCCTTGAGAGCATTCTCACTAAGTGCATCCTTCTTTAGAGCGACCTCCGTGAGAGCGTTCTCCATGAGAGCACCTTGCGTTATGCACATGAGAGTTTTCACCTATAGAGCACCCTCCTTGAGATCAGTGTCATTGGGGACATCCTCCTTGAGAGCGGTCTTCCTAAGAGTGCCCTTCCTAAGAACGCCCTCCTTGAGAGTGGTCTCCCTGAGGATGCCTTCATTGGGAGCATTCTCCCTGGAGTGCCCTCGTTGAGAGCGCCTTCATTGAGAGCGGTCTCCCTAAGAATGTCCTCATCAAGAGCGGTCTCCTTCAGAGTGATCTTTCAGAGAGTGATCTCCTTGAGAACGTCCTCCTTGAGAGTGATCTCACATATGACGTCCTCATCGTGAATGTTCTTTCTGGAGCACCCTCATTGGGAGTGGTCTCCTTGAGAGTGGTCTTCCTAAGAGTGCCCTCCTTGAGAACACCCTCCTTGAGAGCAATCTCACTAAGGAAGCCCTTAATTGGGAGAGATCTCTTTGGAGCGCCTTCATTGAGAGCGGTCTTCCTAAGAGTGCCCTCCCTAAGAATGCCCTCCTTAAGAGTAATCTCATTGAGGATGCCCTCAATTGGGAGCGTTCTCCCTGGAGCGCCTTTGTTGAGAGCACCCTCGTCGGGAGCGGTCTTCCTAAGAGTGCCCTCCCTGAGAATGCCCTCTCTGAGAGCAATCTCACTAAGGACGCACTCATCGGGAGAGTTCTCCATGGAGCACCCTTGTTGAGAGTGGTCTCCCTATAGAACGCCCTACTTGACAGCGGTCTTCACAAGGTACCCTCCTTGAGAACGCCCTCCGTGAGAGTGGTCTCTCTGACACTGCCCTCATCAGAATCGTTCTCCTTGGAACACCCTCATTGAGAGAATTTTTTCGAAGAGTGCCCTCCTTGAGAGTGTTCTCACTAAGTGCATCCTTCGTTAGAGCAGCCTCCGTGAGAGCGTTCTCCATGAGAGCACCTTGCATTACGCACATGAGAGTTTTCACCTATAGAGCACCCTCCTTGAGATCGGTGTCACTGGGGACATCCTCCTTGAGAGTGGTCTTCCTAAGAGTGCCCTCCTTGAGAGTAGTCTCCTTGAGGATGCCTTCATCGGGAGCGTTCTCCCTGGAGTGCCCTCGTTGAGAGTGCCTTCATTGAGAGCGATCTCCCTAAGAACGTCCTCTTCGAGAGCAGTCTCCTTCAAAGTGATCTTTCAGAGAGTGCTCTCCTTAAAAACATCCTCCTTGAGAGTGATCTCACTGAGGATGCCCTCATCATGAACATTCTTTCTAGAGTGCCCTCATTGGGAGCAGTCTCCTTGAGAGCGTTCTTCCTAAGAGTGCCCTCCCTGAGAATGCCCTCCTTGAGAGCAATCTCACTGAGGATGCCCTTAATTGGGAGCATTCTCCCTGGAGCGCCTTCGTTGAGAGCGCCCTCATCAGGAGTGGTCTCTTTGAGAGCGGTCTTCCTAAGAGTGCCCTCCCTGAGAATGCCCTCCTTGAGAGCAATCTCATTGAGGATGCCCTCAATTGGGAGCGTTCTCCCTAGAGCGCCTTCATTAAGAGCACCGTCATCGGGAGCAATCTTCCTAAGAGTGCCCTCCCTGAGAACACCCTCCTTGAGAGCAATCTCACTGAGGACACCCTCGTCAGGAGCATTCTCCCTAGAGCACCCTCGTTGAGAGCAGTCTCCTTGGAGAACGCCCTACTTAAGAGTAGTCTTCTCAAGAGCTGTTCATTGCGGATCGAGGATTTGATTAATTTGGGTGACCGTTTTGCAGGTGCCTCCATTAGAGTGGCCTCCATGAGAGTGTTCTCCTTGAGAGTGCCTTGCACCCTCGTGTGCATGTTCTCTTTGAGAGTGTCATCATTGAGAGTGTTCTTTGGAAGAGCACCCTCCCTGAGAATGCCCTCCTTAAGAGCGATCTCCCTAAGAACGCCCTCTTGGAGAGCATCCTTCTTAAGAGCGTTCTCCATGAGAGCGCCCTTCGTTAGAGTGGCCTTTCGGAGAGTGTTCTCTTTGAGAGTGCCCTTCCCAAGAGTGCCTTGCACCACACACATGAGAGCACTCTCCTTGAGCTGGTCCTTCGTGATCAAATTTATAAGGGTGTGGGACGGTATGGCTGAAATTGGCCCAATCAACATATATAGGGGGAGGTAGAGTTGACGAGCGGTCGGAGTGATAGAGCGATACATGGGTTTCTCCCCGTAGGGATGGCTTGCCCTGCCCATGATATCGCAGCCTCGTTGTTCATGTCCATGACCCGCAAGCCTTGTTTGCGAAGAAGGATAGCCCTAGATTTACGATTTTGAGATAAAAGGCTTGCAACGTTGTGGGCATGTTCCGTGGTGTTGGTTGCCCTGGAGAGTTCTTGTTGGAGCACCCTCGTTGAGAGCTCCCTCTTGGCGAGTGCTCTTCCTCAAAGGGACCTACCTAAGCACACTTTGCGTTATTCATACTAGAGTGTTCTCCTGGAGAGCACCGTTGTTGAGATTGTTCTCTTGGAGAGCTATCTCCATTAGAACACTGTCATTGAGATCGGTTTTGCTGGCGACGCTCTCCTTGAGAGAGTCTCTCTTAAAGAGCATTCTACGTGAGATCGCCCTCCTCGAGAGCATTCTCCTTGAGAGCTCTCTCCCTTAGAGTGACCTCTCTCAGCGCGTTCTCCTCTTAAGCACCTTGCATTGCGCATGTGAGAGTGTTCTCCCTGAGAGAACCTTTGTTGAGAGCTTTCTTTTGGAGAGTGGCCTCCATTAGAATGCCTTCCTTGAGAGCGGGCTCTGTGAGATTGCCCTCCATGAGAGCGTTCTTTTTAGGAGTGCCCTTCATTAGAGATCATTCTTCATAGAGTGCCCTCGTTGAGATCATTCTATCGAAGAGTGCCCTCGTTGAGATCATTCTATCGAAGAGTGCCTTCGTTTAGAGGGTGCCCTTCAAGAGAGCATTTTCCTTGAGAGCGGCCTTTGTGAGAACGTTCTTCCTAAGGACATCTTCTCTGATTATCTTGTGCTACGCCCGTGAGAGTGTTCTTCTTAAGAGCGCACTCATTGAGAGCTATTTCTCAGAAGGTGCCCTCTTAGAGAACAGTGTTCGTTAGTGCAAGCACCCATAGAGCGTTGGACCTGAGATCACCTTGTGTTACACACATGATAGTGTTCTCCCCAAGAGCGCTGTTGTTGGGAGCGTTCTCTTGGAGAGCATCCTCCATTATAGTGCCCTCATTGAGATCGGTCTATCTAAGGACACCCTCCTTGAGAGCATTCTTCTTCAGAGCACCCTCTGTTAGAGCGACCATCTAAGGAGTGTTCTCATTGAGGGTGCCCTCTCCCGGATCGTTCTTCGTAGAGTGCCCTCATCGAGATCGTTCTGTCGAAGGGTGCCCTCATTTAGATCGCCTTTGCTGAGATCGTTCTTCCTAAGAGTGGTCTCTGTGAAAGTGTTCTCCTTGAGAGCTTCCTCCATGATGGCGTTGTCCATGGGAGCACCTTGCGTTATGCACGTGAGAGTGTTCACCTTGAGAGTGCTATCATTGAGAACACTTGGATCAGAAAGTGCCCTTCCTAAGAGTGCCCTCCCTAAGAATAGTCTCGCTGAGGATGCCCTTTTAGAGAGGCATCATCCTGAAGAACGTTCTCCTAGAAAGATGCCCTCCTAGAAAGACACCCTCCTAGAAAGATGCCCTCCTAGAAAGACACCCTCCTAGAAAGACTCCCTCCTAGAAAGACGTCCTTCGAGAAAGGCGCCCTCCTTGATAGCATCCTCCTTTAGAGCGTTGTACATGAGATCGCCTTCCCTAAGAGTGTTCTCCTGGATAGTGCTATGCTAAAGTAGCCTTCCATTTGAGTGTTCTCCATGGAGCGTCCTCATCGAGAACGTTTTGTTGAAGAGCACCCTCCTTGAGGGCGGCCTCTGGTAGAGCGGCCCTTGCAAGAGTGTTCTCCTTGAGAGTGGATACGATGAAAGCGTTGTCCATGAGAGCACCTTGCGTTATGCACGTGAGAGTATTCACCTCGAGAGTGCCCTCATTGAGCACGTTCTTTTAGAGAGTGCCCTTCGTAGGAGTGCCCTTCCTGAGAATGCCCTCCTTGAGATTGGCCTCCCAGAGGACGCCTTGCTCAAGAGCGTCTATCTTAAGAATTTTCTTCATGAGATCACCCTCCTCGAGAGTGCCCTCCTTGAGAGCATTCCCATGGAGAGCTTTCTATGTTAGAGTGGCATCTCGAAGAGCAATCTCCTTGAGAGCATCTTTCCCAAGAGCGCGTTGCGCTACGTTATAGTGTTCTGTAGGAGGGCACTCTCGTAGAGAGCTTCATCTTGGAGGATGCCCTCCCGGAGAGCACTCTCCTTTTGAGCTTTCTCCCTGAGAGCACTTTGCATTATGCACGTGAGGGTGTTCTCTTTGAGAGGGTCTTTATTGAGCTACCTTCATATTAGAGTGTCATCCTTGAGATCGGTCTTATTGGGGATGCCCTCCTTTAGAGCGTTCTACATGAGATCGCCCTCCTCGAGAGTGTTCTCCTTGAGAGTGGCTTTTCAAAGAGCACATTCTCCTAGGGAGGGTACTCGTCGTCAGCGTTCTCCGTGGAGCGCCCTCGTTGGGAGTGTGCTATCGAAGAGTGCTCTCGGTGAGAGCGTTCTCCTTGAGATCGGCCTGTGTTAGAGTGGCATCCGCGAGAGCATTTTTCTTGAGAGCACCATGTGCTCTTGTGTGAGTGTTCTCCTCGAGAGCGTCTTCATTAAGAGCACCATTCAGGACGGCGTTGTTGGGAACAGTCTCCTTAAGAACGTTCTACGTGAGAGCGCCCTCGCTTAGAGTGGCCCTTTCGAGAGCGTTCTTATTGAGAGCACCCTCTTTGAGAGTGACCTATGCCACCCATGTGAGAGCGCTCTCCTTCAGGTGCTGTGTTGTGATCAAATTTACAAGGGTGTGGGACGGTATGGCTGAAACTGGCCCAATCAACATATATAGGCGGAGGTAGATTTGACGAGCGGTCGGAGTGATATAAAGTGATACGTGGGTTTCTCCCCCAGGGATGCCTTGCCCTGCCCACAATATCATGGCCTCGTTGTTCATGTCCATGACCCATGAGCCTTGTTGCGAAGAAGGTTAGCCCTGGAGAAGATGGTGTCCTCATTTACGATTTGAGATGAAAGGCTTGCAGCATTGCGAGCATGTTCCGTGGGGTCGGTTGCCCTTGAGCACTCTCGTTGAGAGCTCTCTCTTGGAGAGCACTCTACAATAAAGGGAGAACTTTGCATTACGCATGGGGGAGTGTTCTTCTAGAGAGCACCCTTGTTGAGACTATTCTCTTGGAGAGCTACCTCCATTAGAACACACTCCTTGAGATTCAGTTTCACTGGGGACGCCCTCATTGAGAGCGTTCTCCTTAAGAGTGTTCTACATGAGATTGCCCTTCTTGAGAGTGTTCTCCTTGAGAGGTCTCTCCCTCAAAGCGACCTCCCTCAGAGTGTTCTTGTGTAGAGCACCTTGCATTGCATACATGAGAGTGTTCTCCTTGAGAACATCTTTGTTGAGAGTGTTCTCTTGGAGAGTAGCCTCCATTAGAATGCCTTCCTTGGCAGCGGGCTCCCTGAGATCATTCTTCTTAGTAGTGCCCTTCATTAGAGGGCCCTTCAGAAGAGCGTTTTCTTTGAGATCATTCTATTGAAGAGTGCCTTCTTTTAGAGCACGCACTTCATGAGAGCATTTTTCCCTGAGAGCAGCCTCCATGAGAATGTTCTTGCTGGGGATGCCTTCTCTGATTATCTTGCACCATGCACGTGAGAGTGTTCTTCTCGAGAGCGCCCTTGTTGAGAGCTCTTTCTCAGAAGGTACCCTCTTAGAGAGCAGTCTTCGTTAGAGCGAGCATCCTCAGAGCATTCGACCTGAGACCATCTTGTGTTATGCACATGATATTGTTCTCCTCGAGAGCGCCATTGTTGGGAGCATTCTCTTGGAGAGCATCCTCCATTATAGCACCCTCATTGAGAGCGGTCTGGCTAAGGACGCCCTCATTGAGAGTGTTCTTTTTTTTGAGTGCCCTTTTCAAGAGCGACCATTTGAGGAGTATTCTCTTTGAGAGTGCCCTCTCCCAGAGCATTTTCTCTAGAGTGCCCTCATGGAGGTCATTCTATTGAAGTGTTCCCTCATTTAGATCGCCTTTTCTAAGAGCGTTCTTCCTAAGAGCGGTCTCTGTGAAGGCGTTCTCCCTGAGAGCTCCCTCCATGATGGCATTGTCCATGGGAGCACGCTTGCGTTATGCACACGAGAGTGTTCACCTTGAGAGTGTCATCATTGTGAACGCTTGAATCGGAGATTGCCCTTCTTAAGAGTGTGTTCCCTGAGAATGCCTTCCCTGAGAATGGTATCGCGAAGGACGCCCTTTTGTAGAGCGTCCTCCTTAAGAACATTTTTCCCGAGAGCACTTTTGTTGCGATCGTTCTCTCGGAGAGCTATGTTCATTAGAACTCCCTCTTTGAGATCAATCTCTCTATGGACACCCTCTTTGAGAGCGTCATCCTTAAGAGAATTCTATGTGAGATCGCTCTCCAATGGAGCATTATCATTGAGAGCATTCTCCATTAGAGCATTCTCTTCAAAAGGGGTATCTGTTGGATGGTTCTCTCTTGGAGTGTCTTTTTTGAGAGTGTTTTATCGAAGAATGCCCTCCTTGAGAGCGTCGTTGCTGAGAGCGGGCTTTACGAGAGCGTTGTCCATGAGGGCAGCTTATGTTAAGCATGCGAGTGTTTACCTCAAGAGTGCCCTCGTTAAGAGCATTCTTTCAGAGAACATCACCCTCCATGAGAACGCCTTCTCGGAGGACGCCCTCTTTGCGATCATTTTTTGTATGAGCGCCTTCCACTGAAAGTGCCCTCTGTTAGAGCGTCCTTTTCGAGAGCGTTCCCCTTGGGATCACCTTGCGCTATGCACGTGAGTGTTCTTCCCGGGATCATCATTTCTGAGTATGTTCTCTCGTAGAGCACCCCTCCCAGGAGTGCCCTCTGAGAACGCCTCTCTAAGAGCGGTCTCCCTGAGGATGATCTTGCAAAGAGCATTTTGTTTGAGAGGGCTGTCAGTGGGAGCGTTCTCCCAGGATCAGCCTCATTGAGAGCATCGTGTTGAACAGTGCCCTCCTTGAGGGTGCCAACCATCAGAGGTACCTCCGTTGGAGCAGACTCCACAAGAGCGTTTTCGATGAGAACAACTTGCGCTACGTAGGTAAGAGTGTTCATGTGGACAGTGCCCTATTTGAGAACATCCTCTTCGGGAGTGGTCTTCGCGAGGACGACGTCCTCGAGAGCATCCTCCTTATGAATGTTCTTTGTGAGATCACTCTCACTAAGAGCTTTCTCCATTAGAGTGGGCTTTTGAACTTTGTTCTCCTTAGGAGTATCTTCCACAAGAGCGCCCTCATTGAGAGCTCCCTCTTGGAGGGCACAGTCACGGAGGTTCATCTTCCTAGGAGCAACCTGCGTGAGAGTGTTCTTCTTGAGAACAACCTTGTGTTAGGCACATGAGAGTGTTCTCCTCGAGATCGGTGTTGTTGTGAGCATTCTCATGGAGATTTCCTTGCATTAGAATGTCTTTCTTGAGATCGGTCTTGTTGGGGATGCCCTGCTTGAGAGTGTTTTCCTTGACAGCGCGGACCGTTAGAGTGGCCTTGCGAAGAGCCTTCTCCTAGAGATGTCCCTTGCGGGGAGCGTTCTCCCAGGAGCACCCTGGTTGATAGCGTTCTGTCGAAGAGTTCCCTCATTGAGAGTGCCCTTGTCAAGAGCGTTCTCCTTGAGAGCGGCCATTGTTAGAGCAGGCTCCATGAGGGCATTATCCTAGAGAGTGGTATCCATGAGAGCACCTTGCACCCTCGTGTGAGTGTTCTCCTTGAGAGCGTCCTCATTGTGAGCAGCCTTCCTAAGAGTGCCCTCATTGAGAAGGCCCTTGCTAAGAGAAATCTCCTTGAGGAAGCCCTTCTCGAGAGCGTCCTTCTTAAGAACATTCTCCATGAGAGCGGCCTCGCTTAGAGCGGCCCTTGGGAGAGCGTTCTCCTTGAGCGAGTGCTCCTCTAGAGCGAGTTTTGTGATGGAGGTGAGAGCGCTCTCCTTGAGCTGGTCCTTCGTGATCAAATTTATAAGGGTGCGGGACGGTATGGCTGAAATTGGCCTAATCAACATATATAGGGGGAGGTAGAGTTGACAAGAGGTTGGAGTGATAGAGTGATACATGGGTTTCTCTCCCTAGGGATGTTTTTCCCTGCCCACGATATCGCAGCGTGGTTGTACAAGTAGGTGACTCGCTATCCTTGTTGCGAAGAAGGATGACCCCGGAGAAGGTGGTGTCCTTATTTACAATTTGATTCGGGTGACTGTTTGGTGGTTGTAGCACATCAAAAATAGCCTTTGGTGGATTCAAGGACATAGGTAGCACCTTCCCTTAGAGTATCTTGCGAAGTTTGAGCGCACACTCAAACACGATCGTAAGTTCTTCAAGGGTTAGGAGAAGTCGGAGGGACGTTTGAGGCGCATGTCTTGAAAATCCCTTGTCTTGGCTGCGGCACACTGTGTCTCTGGGTTTCACGAAGGAATTTTCGGTTGCTTGGTCACTTGATGGGGAATTCGAGTAACACTGAAATTCGTTTCTAGAGAGTTGCGAGATGGGAGCTGGCACTGATGTCTCTATGGGATCGAACGATCCCATGTGGAAATGATGTGCAATGATATCGTGCGAACGATAGCATTGATTTGGTGCAGTTGAGGAGGCAGAGCGTCTAGACGCCCCCACAGGGTAGCGTCGAGTGCATGCCATCTCTGCCTATTCACCAATTCGATTGCCTAGTAGCACATGGGTGGTAGTGGCGAGTTCACCTGGACGAGTGGAGAGACGAAGAGCGACTTGTTCTCTATTGTTCTCCATGCACTTGCGGGTGCCTCGCTGTTGGTTGCGGCTCGAGGACTCTAGTGATTCAGGTGACTATTTCATGATCGTAGCACATCGAAAATAGCCTTTCGTGGATAGAAGGACATAGGTAGCACCTTCCCTTGGAGTAGCTTGCGAAGTTTGAGCGCATGCTCAAACAAGATCGTAAGTTATTCAAGGGTTAGGAGAAGTCAGAGGGATGTTTGAGGCGCATGTCTTGGAAATTCCTTATCTTGGCTACAGCACATTGTGTCTCTAAGTTTCACGAAGGAGTTTTCCATTACTCGGTCACTTGACGAGAAATTTGAGTAATGCTGAAATTCGTTTCTCCAGAGTTGCGAGATTAGAGTTGGCAGTGATGGCCCTACGGGATTGAGATTACCATGCGGAAATGATGTCGAATGGTTTTGTGCGAACGGTAGCATTGATTTGGTGCAGTCGAGGTGGCAGAGCATTTGGACGCCCCCATGGGGTAGCATCGAGCGCATGCCGTCTTCACTTATTCACTGATTCGATTGCCTAGTAGCGCATCGGTGGTAGTGGCGACTTCACCTAGATGAGTGGAGAAATGAAGAGGGACTTGTTCTTTCCTATTCTCCATGCACTTGCCTATGTGTCGCTGTTGGTTGTGGTTCGAGGACTCCACTGATTCGGGTGATCATTTCGTGGTCGTGGCACATCAAAAATAGCCTTTCATGTATTCAAGGACACAGGTAGCACCTTCCCTTGGAGTAGTTTGCGAAGTTCGAGTGCATGCTCAAACACGGTCGTAAGTTCTTCAAGGGTTAGGAGAAGTTGGAGGGATGTTTGAGGTGCATGTCTTGAAAATTCCTTGTCTTGGCTGTGGCATGCTGTGTCTCTGGTTTTCACAAAGGAGTTTTCTGTTGCTCAGTCACTTGACGGGAAATTCAGGTAACGCCGAAATTCATTTCTCTAGAGTTGTGAGATCGGAGTCGGCACTGATGGCCCTATGGGATTGAACTTACCATGTGGAAACGATGTCGAATGGTTTCATGCAAACGGTAGCATTGATTTGGTGTGGTCGAGGAGGCAGAGCATTTGGACGCCCCCACAGGGTAGCGTCAAGCACATGCCGTCTCTGCCTATTCACCGATTCGATTGCCTAGTAGCGCATGGGTGGTAGTGGCGAGTTCACCTGGATGAGTGGAGAAACAAAGAGCAACTTTTTCTCTCTTGTTCTCCATGCCCTTGCGGGTGCGTTTTTGTTGGTTGTGGTTGGGGAACTCTATTGATTCGGGTGACCGTTTCGTGGTCGTAGCACATCGAAAATAGTCTTTGGTGGATTCAAGGACACAGGTAGCACCTTCCCTTGGAGTAGCTTGCAATGTTTGAGTGCACGCTCAAACACAGTTGTAAGTTTTTCAAGGGTTAGGAGAAGTCAGAGGGATGTTTGAGGTGCATGTCTTGAAAATCCCTTATCTTGGCTGCAGCACGCTGTGTCTCTGGGTTTCACAAAGGAGTTTTCGGTTGCTTGATGAGTAAATCAGGTAACGCTGAAATTTGTTTCTCTAGAGTTTACGAGATCGGAGTCGGCAATGATGGTTCTACGAGATTGAACTTACCATGCGAAAACGATGTTGAATGGTTTCGTACTAAAAGTAGCGTTGATTTGGTGTGGTCGAGGTGGTAGAGCGTCTGGATGCCCCCATGGGGTAGCATTGAGCACATGTCATCTCTGCCTATTCACCGATTCGATTGTCTAGTAGCGCATGGGTGGTAGTGACGAGTTCACCTGAACAAGTGGAGAAACGAAGAGCAACTTGTTGTCTCTTGTTCTCCATGCCCTTGTGGGTGCATCGCTATTGGTTGCGGTTGGAGGACTCTATTGATTCGGGTGATGGTATCGTGGTCGTAGCACATCGAAAATAGCCTTTGGTGGATTCAAGGTCACAGGTAGCATCCTCCCTTGGAGTAGCTTGCGAAGTTTGAGCGCATGCTCAAACATGGTCGTAAGTTCTTCAAGGGTATTAGTAGTCAGAGGGATGTTTGAGGTGGATGTCTCGAAAATTCCTTGTCTCGGCTGCGGTGCAGTGTGTCTCTAGGTTTCGCGAAGGAGTTTTTTGTTGCTCGATCGCTTGATGGGAAATTTGGGTAACGTTGAAATTCATTTCTCTAGAGTTGCGAGATTGGAGTTCGCACTGATGGCTCTACAGGAGGGAAGGATACCATTGGAAAATGATATCAAATGGTTTCGTGCAAATGGTATTGTTGATTTGGTGCAGTTGAGGTGGTAGAGCGTCTAGATGCCCCCACGGGGTAGCGTTGAGCGCATGCCTTCTTTGCCTATTCACCGATTCGATCGCCTAGTAGCGCATGGGTGGTAGTGGTGAGCTCACCTGGACGAGTGGAGAGACGAAGAGCGACTTGTTCTCTCTTCTTCTCCATGCCCTTGCGGGTTCGTCGCTATTGGTTGTGGTTGGAGGACTCTATTGATTTGGGTGACGGTATCGTGGTCGTATCACATCGAAAATAGCCTTTGGTGGATTCAAGGTCACGGGTAGCAGCTTCCCTTGGAGTAGCTTGCGAAGTTTGAGCGCATGCTCAAACACGGTCATAAGTTCTTCAAGGGTATTAGTAGTCGGAGGGATGTTTGAGGTGGATGTCTCAAAAATTCCTTGTCTCAGTTGTAGCACGCTATGTCTCTTGGTTTCGCGAAGGAGTTTTTTGTTGCTCAGTTGCTTGACGGGGAATTTGGGTAACGTTGAAATTCGTTTCTCTAGAGTTGCGAGATCGGAGTCTACACTGATGGCTCTATGGGAGGGAACGATCCCATTGGAAAATGATATCGAATGGTTTTGTGCGAATGGTATCATTGATTTGGTGCGGTCGAGGTGGCAGAGTGTTTGGATGCCTCCACAGGGTAGCATCTAGCGAATGCCGTCTCTGCCTATTCACCGATTCGATCGCCTAGTAGTGCATGGGTGGTAGTGGTGAGTTCACCTAGACGAGTCTAGAATCAAAGACGAACTTGTTCTCTCTTGTTCTTCATGCACTTGTGGGTGCATCGCTGTTGGTTGTAATTCGAGGACTCTATTGATTTGGGTGACCATTTCGTGGTCATAGCACATCAAAAATAGAGTTTCGTGGATTCAAGGACACAGGTAGCGCCTTCCCTTGGAGTAGCTTGCGAAGTTTGAGCGCATGCTCAAACACGATTCATAAGTTCTTCAAGGGTTAGGACAAGTTGGAGGGATGTTTGAGGCGCATGTCTCGAGAATCCCTTGTCTTGGCTGCGGCACGCTATGTCTCTGGGTTTCATGAAGGAGTTTTCTATTGCTCGGTCGCTTGATAAGGAATTCAGGTAACGTTGAAATTCATTTCTCTTGAGTTGCGAGATCGGAGCCGGCACTGATGTCTCTATGGTATTGAACGATCCCATGCAGAAATGATGTGGAATGATATCATGCGAACAGTAGCGTTGATTTGGTGCAGTCAAGATGACAGAGTGTCTTGATGCCCCCACGGGGTATCGTTTAGTGCATGTCGTCTCTTCCTATTCACCGATTCGATTGCCTAGTAGCGCATGGGTGGTAGTGGCGAGTTCACCTGGATGAGGTGAGAAACGAAGAGGGACTTGGTCTCTCTTGTTTTTCATGCACTTACGGGTGCCTCACTGTTTGTTGCGGTTCGAGGACTTTATTGATTTGGGTGACCATTTCGTGATTGTAGCATCTTGAAAATAGCCTTTCGTCGATTCAAGGACACGGGCTTGCGTTGTGATGCGAACGATGCCGTCGGTGTCATGTGACAGTTGGGTTTGCATTTCTGGGATGCATCTCCCATTTTCCGGGATGCGATAGTGGTTGAGCACGTGTGAACGGCTACATCGGGTTGGTGTGGTTAAGGTAGCAGAGCATGTCGACGCCCCCACGGGGTAGTGTTGGGTGCATGTTTCCTTTTCCTAATCACGGATCCGACCACTCAGTAGCGCACGGGTGGTAGATGCGAGTTCACGTGCACATGCCGGGGTACCAAGAGGACTGAGGTTTTGTTGTTCTTCATGCACATTTGCGTGGCTCGTTCTTCAGTGGGTGGCCCCAAAGGTGGCCTTTGTCAGTGCGGCATGTGCTGCTTCCTGCATGGAACTTTGTTCTCACGGAGAAGCATTTTTGAGGTAGCGCTCTCGGGTTCGGTAATCATATCGAGGGGATGGCATACCTCGATGTTGGGCATTTGCATGAAGGCTGGATGGTGTGGGCAGTAAGCTGTGTGCTTGCTCGATGCCCTCGGCACTCGCACGTCCGTGGTCGAGAGTGAGGCTACGTTTGTCGCCTGTTGCGGTGCTGCGTTTCTTGGGCATAAACTGGGGAACGGTGCCCGCGAAGGATTCTGTGCGAAATCGGTGCGTGGAGGGGTCTATCATGCCTTTCGAGTAAGGAAGGACGATGGTGCCCACCGCATGGGTGTGGACGGTGTTACCTAGTTGATCCTGCCAGTAGTCATATGCTTGTCTCAAAGATTAAGCCATGCATGTCTAAGTAAGAACTTACTTCAAATGGGGAAACTGCGGATGTCTCATTAAATTAGTTATAGTTTCTTTGATGGTACCTTACTACTCGGATAACTGTAGTAATTCTAGAGCTAATACATGCAGAAAATCCTAACTCTCGGAAGGGATGCATTTATTAGATAAAAGGCCGATGCGAGCTTGCTCATTTGCTCGGTGAATCACGGTAACTGGACGGATCACACGGCCCTTGTGCCAGCGATGCTTCATTCAAATTTATGTCCTATTAACTTTTGATGGTAGGATAGAGGCCTACCATGGTTGTGATGGGTGACAGGGAATTAGGGTTTGATTCCGGAGAGGGAGCCTGAGAAATGGCTACCACATCCAAGGAAGACAGCAGGTGTGCAAATTACCCAATCTTGACACGGGGAGGTAGTGACAATAAATAACAATACCGGGCTCATCGAGTCTGGTAATTGGAATGAGTACAATTTAAAGCCCTTAACGAGGATCCATTGGAGGGCAAGTCTGGTTCCAGTAGCCATGGTAATTCCAGCTCCAATAGTGTATATTTAAGTTGTTGCAGTTAAAAAGCTCGTAGTTGGATCTTGGGATGGGGTGGTTGGTCTGCCGATGCGGTGTGCATCGACCACTCCGTTCCTTCTGTCGGCAACATGGTGCTAGCCTTAATTGGTTGGGTCACGACTCCGATGCTATTACTTTGAAAATACTAGAGTGCTCAAAGCAAGCCTATGCTATGAATACATTAGCATGGAATAA
>MNCI01001978.1:133086-135374 GCA_015680685.1 Gnetum montanum | reverse complement strand
AACTTACGTTCATCACACAACTGCGCGTGATAAAGCGTAAATAATGCATAACTTACGCTTATCACGCAACGGCGCATGGTGGAGCGTGCAACTTGAATCATGACCCACGCACTGGTACGCACCGCCGCGTAACGAGCGTAAAGGCCACTTATGTATGCGCCGCAAGAAAAAGTGCCAACTCGTTGTACCTCTCTGGATTTTGCCTTCAACTGTTTTGGAGCTTATTACGCTCATCACGCTGCCGTGCGTGATGGAGCGTAAACTTGTCCTTAGACAAAATTCGCTTTTAACTGTCCTGGAGCCTATTACGCTCATCACGCTGCCGTGCGTGATGGAGCATAAACTTGTCCTTTGAACAAATTTGCCTTTAACCGTCTCGGAACTTATTATGCTCATCACGCTGCCGTGCGTGATAGAGTGTAAACTTGTCCTTAGACAAATTCGAGGCGCGTTCTCGCTCAAATTACGAATCTTCGCCTGAGGCCGACCCGTAATTTTTATGGTGTTTCACTTCCCTGGTCTGAGAGGATCGGGAAATCTTGTGAAAATGCATCATGATGGGGATAGATCTTTGCAATTATCGATCTTGAATGAGAAATTCCTAGTAAGCATGAGTCATCAGCTCACGTTGACTACATCCCTACCCTTTGTACACATCACCCGTCGCTCCTACTAATTGAATGATCTGGTGAAATGTTCGGATTACGGCGACGATGATGGTTTCGCCATCATCGACGTCGTGAGAAGCTCATTGAACCTTATCATTTAGAGGAAGGAGAAGTCATAACAAGGTTACCGTAGGTGAACCTGCAGTAGGATCATTGACGTGCACATGGTTTTGTCTCATTGGTCACGGTCTTGCACTTCCGTCACAGTGACGAAGAACGCTGGGGCAAGGGGACCATGACGGTGGTGCCACACGGGGATGAGACTTCGTGGGGAGAGTGTGTGCTTCATGGGGGCACGAGATGTTGTGTCGAAATTATGTCTCGCACGTTCAACGGATCGATGACCCAGGCAGGCTTCAGGGCATCGATTCGGAGCATTCGAAGGAGGGGGCTTAGGTTCCCTCTTGATGGAGGACGTGTCATCATCATCCGTGGAGGATAGGTGACCCGTGAAGGGAGCGTGTACACTTGGGTGAGAGAGAGTCACAGAGCTCTACGCTCGCAGTCAAATGGCTTTTAGAATACAAAGGCTGGACTCGAGGGGGACATACAAGAACCGCTGTTTTCTTCTACGGGCCATGCGGTTCCGCGGGAGGGAGGGGATAAGATGTGATGGCTCTCTTCTCCTGTCACATGTGTTATAGGTAAACGACTGCCCTCGGCCTGCGGGTTGCAAGGTATGTCGTTTCTTTGAGCAAATGTGGGGGGCATTGAGCCGAACAGCTGTGGTGCTGGTGCTTCACGGGTTGTCGTCCCGTGCACCCATGGGTTGCTTAGCAGGGTCCTCATTGGGAGGGTGGTTGGCACCATCCTTGTTAGAACGTCGATGTTGGTCACATCCCTCAGGTGGCGCCTGCTTCTCTTTCCCCAATGCAAGGGTGTGAGTGGCACCAAGGATGTGACGAACGTCCACCGCGGCAGCCAACCGGGGTCAGTGACCCCAACCAAAACTCTCGACAATGGATATCTCGGCTCTCATTTCGATGAAGAACATAGCAAAATGCAATAATTTGTGTGAATTGCAGAATCCCATGAATCATAGAATCTTTGAACACAAGTTGCGCCCGAGGCCTAGGTTGAGGGTATGTCTGGCTGGGTGTGATGAAAGATCCTAGGGCCCACCCTCTTCGCCATGTGAGAGGGGGCAGTAGATGTGGTCGTCCGTGTCTCCCGAGGTGCGGTCGGGCTGAAAAGTTACTATCGTTCATGTTTTCTAGCTTCTCCTCGGATGGAGCGATGGATGGTGGTGGCGGTCTGTGCGTTCCCTGGGCTGAGCGTGCACGAGGTACATTGGCTCCCTCCCTACGCTTCTCCTTTGGTGCGATGCAGGATCGTGTGATCAGCGGGGGCGATGTTCCTCCTTTGCATCGCACATAGGAGGGGTGATGCTCCGTCTTCGCAGTGACCCCAGTTCAGGTGAGGGTACCCACCGAGTTTAAGCATATAACTAAGCGGAGGAAGAGAAACTTATGAGGATTCCCCTAGTAACGGCGAGCGAACCGGGAACAGCCTAGCGTGAAAATCTGGCGGTGGTGACCGCCCAAATTGTAGTCTGCAGAAGCGTCCCCTGCGGTGGACAGAGCCTAAGTCCCCTGGAACGAGGTGCCGGAGAGGGTGACA
>MNCI01001978.1:105586-128086 GCA_015680685.1 Gnetum montanum | reverse complement strand
CAAGCGTTGAACCAACAGTCCCTCGTGACCAAGTGTTGGCCTAACTGACCATCATGACCACGGGTTGGCCCAACAGACCCTCGCGACCAAGTGTTGGCCAAATGGTCCCTCGTGACCAACTATTCTCCAAACGGTCCCTCGTGACCAACTGTTGGGCCAATGGTCCCTCATGACCAAGTGTTGGCCAAACGGTCCCTCATGACCAAGCGTTGAACCAGCAGTCCCTCATGATCAAGTGTTGGCTTAATGGACGCTCGTGACCAAGTGTTGGTCCAACGGTCCCTCGTGACCAAATTTATAAGGGTGTAGGATGATACGGCTGAAACTGGCCCAATCAACATATATGGGGAGAGGTAGCACTCTCGCTGGGAGCATCGCACAGTGCTCTCACAAGAGTGCTCTCCATGGGAGCACCTCACATAGCTATGCTCGCATGAGACTTAATTTTAGCCCAACGGACCCTCGTGACCAAGTGCTGGCCAAACGGTCCCTCGTGACCAAACGTTGATCCAACGGTTCCTCGTGACCAAGTGTTGGCCAAATGGAGCATCATGACCAAGGGTTGGCCCAACGGACCCTCATGACCAAGTGTTGGTCCAACGGTCCCTCGTGACCAAATTTATAAGGGTGCAGGATGGTATGCCTGAAACTGGCCCAAGCAACATATATCGGGAGAGGTAGCATTCTCCCTGGTAGCATCGCACAATGCTCTCGCAAGAGTGCTCTCCATGGGAGCCCCTCGCATAGCTACGTTGGCACGAGACCAAGTAATGGCCCAATGGACCCTCATGACCAAGAGTTGGCCAAATGGTCCCTCGTAACCAAGCGCTGAACCAGTGGTCCCTTGTGACCAAGCGTTGAACCAACAGACCATCATGACCAAGGGTTGGCGCAACGGACCCTCGTGACCAACTATTGTCCAAATGGTCCCTCATGACCAATTGTTGGCCCAATGGTCCCTCGTGACCAAGTGTTGAACCAACGGTCCCTCATGACCAACTGTTGGCCTAGTGGACCCTCATGACCAAGTGTTGGCCAAATGGTCCCTCCTGACCAAGCGTTGAACAAGCGGTCCCTCATGACTAAGCATTGAACCAACGGTCCCTCGTGACCAAGTGTTGGCCTAATCGACCATCGTGACCACAGGTTGGCCCAATGAACCCTCGCGACCAAGTGTCGGCCAAACGGACCCTCATGACTAAGCGTTGAACCAGCAGTCCCTCGTGACCAAGTGTTGGCCCAACAGACCCTCGTGACCAAGTGTTTATCCAACAGTCCCTCGTGACCAAATTTATAAGGGTGCAGGATGGTATGGCTAAAATTGGCCTAATCAACATATATGGGGAGAGGTAGCAGTCACACTGGGAGCATCGCACAGTGCTCTCGCGAGAGTGCTCTCCATGGGAACACCTCGCATAGCTACATTAGCACGAGCACTCCCACGAGAGCAAGTGATGGTCCAACGGACCGTCGTGACCAAGTTTTGGCCCAACAGACCCTCGTGACCAAGTGTTGGCCAAACGGTCCCTGGTGACCAAGCGTTAACCCAACGGTCCCTCGTGACCAGGAGTTGGCCAAACAGAGCATCGTGACCAAGGGTTGGCCCAACGGACCCTCGTGACCAAGTGTTGGTCCAACGGTCCCTCATGACCAAATTTATAAGGGTGCAGGATGGTATGGCTGAAACTGGACCAATCAACATATATGGGGAGAGGTAGCGTTCTCCCTGGGGGCACTACATGGTAATATTGCGAGAGTGCTCTTCGTGGGGTCACCTCGCATAGCTGCATTGGCACGAGCGCTCTCACGAGACCAAGTGATGGCCCAACGGACCCTCGTGACCAAGTGTTGGCCAAACGGTCCCTCGTGACCAAGTGTTGAACCAGCGGTCCCTCATGACCAGGTGTTGGCCCAACAGACCATTATGAGAGAAGGATAGCCAAACAAAGCCTCGTGACCAAATTTATAAGGGTGCTGGATGGTATGGCTGAAACTAGCCCAATCAACATATATGGGGAGAGGTAGCATTCTCCTTGGGGGCACCGCACGGTGCTCTCGCGAGAGTGCTCTTCGTGCGGGCACCTCGCATAGTTGCACTCCCATGAGACCAAGTTTTGGCCCAACAAACCCTCATGACCAAGTGTTGGCCAAACGGTCCCTCGTGACCAAGCGTTGACCCAACGGTCCCTCGTGACCAAGTGTTGGCCAAACATAGCATGGTGACCAAGGGTTGACCCAACAGACCCTCGTGACCAAGTGTTGGTCCAACCAAGGGTTGGCCCAATGGACCCTCGTGACCAAGTGTTGGTCCAATGGTCCCTCGTGACCTAATTTATAAGGGTGTAGGATGGTATGGCTGAAACTAGCCTAATCAACATATATGGGGAGTGGTAGCATTCTCCCTGGGGGCACCGCACGGTGCTCTCGCAAGAGTGCTCTTCGTGGGGGAACCTCGCATAGCTGCGTGGGTACGAGCACTCTCACGAGATCAAGTGATGGCCCAATGGACCCTCGTGACCAAGTGTTGGCCAAATGGTCCCTCGTGACCAAGTGTTGAACCTACGGTCCCTTGTGACCAAGTGTTGGCCCAATAGACCATTGTGAGAGAGGGATAGCCAAACAAAGCCTCGTGAACAAATTTATAAGGGTGTAGGATGGTATGGCTAAAACTGGTCCAATCAACATATATGGGGAGAGGTAGCATTCTCCCTGGGGGCACCATACGGTGCTCTCGAGAGAGTGCTCTTCATGGGGGCACCTCGCATAGCTGCGCTCCCATGAGACCAAGTTTTGGCCCAACAGACCCTCGTGACCAAGTGTTGGCCAAACGGTCCCTCGTGATCAAGCATTGACCCAACGGTCCCTCGTGACCAAGTGTTGGCCCAACAGACCATCGTGAGAGAGGGATGGCCAAACAAAGCCTCATGACCAAATTTATAAGGGTGCAAGATGGTCTGGTTGAAACTGGCCTAATCAACATATATGGGGAGTGGTAGCATTCTCCCTGGGGACACCGCACGGTGCTCTCGCAAGAGTGCTCTTCGTGGGGGCACCTCGCATAGCTACGTTGGCACGAGCACTCTCACGAGACCAAGTGATGGCCCAATGGACCCTCGTGACCAAGTGTTGGTCCAATGGTCCCTCGTGACCTAATTTATAAGGGTGTAGGATGGTATGGCTAAAACTGGTCCACTCAACATATATGGGGAGAGGTAGCGTTCTCCCTGGGGGCACCGCATGGTGCTCTCGCAAGAGTGCTCTTCGTGGGGGCACCTCGCATAGCTACGTTGGCACGAGCACTCTCACAAGACCAAGTGATGGCCCAACAGACCCTCATGACCAAGTGTTGGCCAAACGGTCCCTTGTGACCAAGCGTTGAACCAGCGGTCCCTCGTGACCAAGTGTTGGCCCAACAGACCATCGTGAGAGAGGGATGGCCAAACAAAGCCTCATGACCAAATTTATAAGGGTGCAAGATGGTATGGCTGAAATTGGCCTAATCAACATATATGGGGAGAGGTAGCATTCTCCTTGGGGGCACCGCATGGTGCTCTTGCAAGAGTGCTCTTCGTGGGGGCACCTCACATAGTTACGCTCGCACGAGACCAAGTTTTGGCCCAACATACCCTCATGACCAAGTGTTGGCCAAACGGTCCCTCGTGACCAATCATTGAACCAGTAGTCACTCGTGACCAAGTGTTGGCCCAACAGACCATCGTGACGGAGGGATGGTCCAACGGTCCCTTGTCACCAAATTTATAAGGGTGCAGGATGGTATGGCTGAAATTGAAGCAATCAACATATATGGGGAGAGGTAGCGTTCTCCCTAGGAGCACCGCACGGTGCTCTCGCGAGAGTGCTCTCCATGGGAGAACCTCACATAGCTGCATTAGCACGAGCACTCTCACGAGACCAAGTGATGGCCCAATGGACCCTCGTGACCAAGTGTTGGCCAAACAGTCCCTCGTGACCAAGCGTTGAACCAGCAGTTCCTCGTGACCAAGCGTTGAACCAACAGTCCCTCGTGACCATGTGTTGGCCAAACAGATCATCGTAACCAAGGGTTGAACCAACGGACCCTCACCACCAACTGTTGTCCAAATGGTCCCTCGTGACCAACTGCTGGCCCAACGATCCCTCATAACCAATTGTTGGCCCAATGGTCCCTCATGACCAAGTGTTAGCCAAATAGTCCCTCCTAACCAAGCGTTGAACCAGCGGTCCCTCATGACCAAGCGTTGAACCAATAGTCCCTCATGACCAAGTGTTAGCCCAATCGACCATCGTGACCAAGGGTTGGCCCAACGGACCCTCGTGACGAAGTGTTGGCCAAATGGTCCCTCATGACCAACTGTTGTCCAAACGGTCCCTTGTGACCAACTGTTGGCCCAATGGTCCCTCGTGACCAAGCGTTGAACCAGCGGTCCCTTGTGACCAAGTGTTGGCCCAACAGTCCCTCGTGACCACATTTATAAGGGTACAGGATTGTATGGCTAAAACTGGCCCAATCAACATATATGGGGAGAGGTAGCCTTCTTCTTGGGAGCACTACATGGTGCTCTCGCCAGAGTGCTCTCCATGGGAGCACCTTGCATAGCTACGTTGGCACAACAGACCCTCGTGACCAAGTGTCGGCCAAAGGGTCCCTCGCGACCAAGTGTTGAACTAGCCGTCCCTCGTGACCAAGTGTTGGTCCAATAGACCCTCGTGACCAAGTGTTGGTCCAATGGTCCCTCGTGACAAAATTTATAAGGGTGCAGGATGTTATGGCTGAAACTGGCCCAATCAACATATATGGGGAGAGGTAGCATTCTCCCTAGGAGCACCGCACGGAGCTCTCGCGAGGGTGCTCTCTATGGGAACACCTCGCATAGCTGCATTAGCATGAGACCAAGTTTTGGCCCAATGGACCCTCGTGACCAAGTGTTGGCCAAACGGTCCATCGTGACCAAGCGTTGACCCAACGGTCCCTCATGATCAAGTGTTGGCCAAACGGAGCATTGTGACCAAGGGTTGTCCCAACGGTCCCTCGTGAGCAAATTTTAAGGATGCAGGATGGGATGCCTAAAACTGGCCCAAGCAACATATATGGGGAGAGGTAGCGTTCTCCCTGTTAGCACTGCATGATGCTCTCATGAGAGTGATCTCCATGGGAGCCCCTCGCATAGCTACGTTGGCACGAGCACTCTCACGAGACCAATAATGGCCCAACAGACCCTCGTGAGCAAGAGTTGGCCAAATGGTCACTCGTGACCAAGCGTTGAACCAGCGGTCCCTTGTGACCAAGCATTGAACCAACAGACCATCATGACCAAGGGCTAGCCCAAAGAACCCTCGTGACCAACTATTATCCAAATGGTCCCTCGTGATCAATTGTTATCCAAACGGTACCTCGTGACCAAGCGTTGAACCAACAGTCCCTCGTGACCAACTGTTGGCACAACAGACCCTCGTGACCAAGTGTTGGCCAAACGGTCCCTCTTGACCAAGCGTTGAACAAGTGGTCCCTCGTGACCAAGCGTTGAACCAACGGTCCCTCGTGACCAAGTGTTGGCCCAACCAACCTTCATGACCACGGGTTGGCCCAATGGACCCTCGTGACCAAGTGTTGGCCAAATGGTCCCTCGTGACCAACTATTCTCCAAACAGTCCCTCGTAATCAACTGTTGCCCCAATGGTCCCTCGTGACCAAGTATTGGCCAAACGGTCCCTCATGACCAAGCGTTGAACCAGCAGTCCCTCGTGAGCAAGTGTTGGCTCAATGGATGCTCGTGACCAAGTGTTGGTCCAACGGTCCCTCGTGACCAAATTTAGAAGGGTGCAGGATGGTATGGCTGAAACTGGCCCAATCAACATATATGGGGAGAGGTAGCGCTCTCTCTGGGAGCATCGCACAGTGCTCTCACGAGAGTGCTCTCCATGGGAGCACCTCGCATAGCTATGCTCGCACGAGACTTAATTTTGGCCCAACGGACCCTCATGACCAAGTGCTGGCCAAACGGTCCCTCGTGACCAAACGTTGACCCAACGGTTCCTCGTGACCAAGTGTTGGCCAAACGGAGCATCATGACCAAGGGTTGGCCCAACGGACCCTCGTGACCAAGTGTTGGTCCAACGGTCCCTCGTGACCAAATTTATAAGGGTGCAGGATGGCATGCCTAAAACTGGCCCAAGCAACATATATGGGAAGAGGTAGCGTTCTCGCTGGTAGCATCGCACAATGCTCTTGCGAGAGTGCTCTCCATGGGAGCCCCTCGCATAGCTATGTTGGCACGAGACCAAGTGATGGCCCAACGGGCCCTCGTGACCAAGAGTTGGCCAAATGGTCCCTCGTGACCAAGCGTTGAACCAGTGGTCCCTTGTGACCAAGCGTTGAACCAACAGACCATCATGACCAAGGGTTAGCGCAACGGACCCTCATGACCAACTGTTGTCCAAATGGTCCCTCGTGACCAACTACTGGCCCAACGGTTCCTCGTGACCAAGCGTTGAACCAACGGTCCCTCATGACCAACTGTTGGCCTAGTGGACCCTCGTGACCAAGTGTTGGCCAAATGGTTCCTCCTGACCAAGCATTGAACAAGCAGTCCCTCATGACTAAGCGTTGAACCAACGGTCCCTCGTGACCAAGTGTTGGCCCAATCGACCATGACGACCACAGGTTGGCCCAATCGACCCTCGTGACCAAGTGTCGGCCAAACGGACCCTCATGACTAAGCGTTGAACCAGCAGTCCCTCGTGACCAAGTGTTGGCCCAACAGACCCTCGTGACCAAGTGTTCGTCCAACGGTCCCTCGTGACCAAATTTATAAGGGTGCAGGATGGTATGGCTAAAATTGGCCTAATCAACATATATGGGGAGAGGTTGCAGTCACACTAGGAGCATCGCACAATGCTCTCGCGAGAGTGCTCTCCATGGGAGCACCTCGCATAGCTACATTAGCATGAGCACTCCCACGAGAGCAAGTGATGGTCTAACGGACTGTCGTGGCCAAGTTTTGGCCCAACAGATCCTCGTTACCAAGTGTTGGCCAAACGGTCCCTGGTGACCAAGTGTTGACCCAACGGTCCCTCATGACCAGGAGTTGGCCAAATAGAGCATCGTGACCAAGGGTTGGCCCAACGGACCCTCGTGACCAAGTGTTGGTCCAACGGTCCCTCGTGACCAAATTTATAAGGGTGCAGGATGGTATGGCTGAAACTAGACCAATCAACATATATGGGGAGAGGTAGTGTTCTCCCTGGGGGCATTGCACAGTAATCTCGCGAGAGTGCTCTTCGTGGGCGCACCTCACATAGCTGCATTGGCATGAGCGCTCTCACGAGACCAAGTGATGGCCCAACGGACCTTCGTGACCAAGTGTTGGCCAAACAGTCCCTCGTGACCAAGTGTTGAACCAGTGGTCCCTCGTGACTAGGTGTTGGCCCAACAGACCATTGTGAGAGAAGGATAGCCAAACAAAGCCTCGTGACCAAATTTATAAGGGTGCAGGATGGTATGGCTGAAACTGGCCCAATCAACATATATGGGGAGAGGTAGCGTTCTCCTTGGGGGCACTGCACGGTGCTCTCGCGAGAGTGCTCTTCGTGCGGGCACCTCGCATAGTTGCGCTCCCACGAGATCAAGTTTTGGCCCAAAAAACCCTCATGACCAAGTGTTGGCCAAACAGTCCCTCATGACCAAGCGTTGACCCAACGGTCCCTCGTGACCAAGTGTTGGCCAAACAGAGCATCGTGACCAAGGGTTGACCCAACAGACCCTTGTGACCAAGTGTTGGTCCAACCAAGGGTTGGTCCAATGGACCCTCGTGACCAAGTGTTGGTCCAATGGTCCCTCGTGACCTAATTTATAAGGGTGTAGGATGGTATGGTTGAAACTAGCCTAATCAACATATATGGGGAGAGGTAGCGTTCTCCCTGGGGGCACCACACGGTGCTCTCGCAAGAGTGCTCCTCATGGGGGAACCTCGCATAGCTGCGTTGGCACGAGCACTCTCATGAGAACAAGTGATGGCCCAACGGACCCTCGTAACCAAGTGTTGGCCAAACGGTCCCTCGTGACCAAGTGTTGAACCAGCTGTCCCTCGTGACCAGGTGTTGGCCTAATAGACCATTGTGAGAGAGGGATAGCCAAACAAAGCCTCGTGACCAAATTTATAAGGGTGCAGGATGGTATGGCTGAAACTGGCCCAATCAACATATATGAGGAGAGGTAGTGTTCTCCTTGGGGGCACCGCATGGTGCTCTCGTGAGAGTGCTCTTCGTGGGGGCACCTCGCATAGCTGCACTCCCATGAGACCAAGTTTTGGCTCAACAGACCCTCGTGACCAAGTGTTGGCCAAACAGTCCCTCATGACCAAGCGTTGACCCAACGGTCCCTCGTGATCAAGTGTTGGCCAAACAAAGCATCGTGACCAAGGGTTGGCCCAACAGACCCTCATGAACAAGTGTTGGTCCAACCAAGGGTTGTCCCAACGGACCCTCGTGACCAAGTGTTGGTCCAACGGTCCCTCGTGACCTAATTTATAAGGGTGTAGGATGGTATGGTTGAAACTGGCCTAATCAACATATATGGGGAGAGGTAGCGTTCTCCCTGGGGGCACCGCACGGTGCTCTCACAAGAGTGCTCTTTGTGGGGGCACCTCGCATTGCTGCGTTGGCACGAGCGCTCTCACGAGACCAAGTGATGGCCCAAGAGACCCTCGTGACCAAGTGTTGGCCAAACGGTCCCTCGTGACCAAGCGTTGAACCAGCGGTCCCTCGTGACCAATTGTTGGTCCAACAGACCATCGTGAGAGAGGGATGGCGAAACAAAGCATCATGACCAAATTTATAAGGGTGCAGGATGGTATGGCTGAAATTGGCCTAATCAACATATATGGGGAGAGGTAGCGTTCTCCATAGGGGCACCGCAAATTGCTCTGGCAAGAGTGCTCTTCATGGGGGCACCTCGCATAGCTGTGCTTGCACGAGATCAAGTTTTGGCCCAACAGACCCTCGTGACCAGGTGTTGGCCAAACGGTCCCTCGTGACCAAGCGTAACGGTCCCTCGTGACCAACTGTTGGCCAAACAGAGCATCGTGACCAAGGGTTGGTTCAACGGACCCTCGTGACCAAGTGTTGGTCCAACGGTCCCTCATGACCAAATTTATAAGGGTGCAGGATGGTATGGCTGAAACTGGCCCAATGAACATATATGGGGAGAGGTAGCATTCTCCCTGGGGGCACCACATGGATCTCCCGCTAGAGTGCTCTCCATGGGAGCACCTTGCATAGCTGTGTTGGCACGAGACCAAGTGATGGCCCAACGGACCCTCGTGACCAAGCGTTGAACCAGTGGTCCCTTGTGACCAAGCGTTGAACCAATAGACCATCATGACCAAGGGTTGGCCCAACGGACCCTCGTGACCAACTGTTGTCCAAATGGTCCCTCATGACCAACTGCTGGCCCAACGGTCCCTCGTGACCAAGTTTTGAACCAACGGTCCCTCGTGACCAACTGTTGGCCCAGCAGACACTCGTGACCAAGTGTTGGCCAAACGGTCCCTCCTAACCAAGCATTGAACAAGTGATCCCTCGTGACCAAGCGTTGAACCAACGGTCCCTCGTGACCAAGTGTTGGCCCAACTGACCATCATGACCATGGGTTGGCCCAACAGACCCTCATGACCAAGTGCTGGCCAAACGGTCCCTCGTGACCAACTGTTATCCAAATGGTCCCTCATGACCAACTATTGGCCCAATGGTCCCTCGTGACCAAGTGTCGACCAAACGGTCCCTAGTGACCAAGCGTTGAACCAGCAATCCCTCGTGACCAAGTGTTGGCCCAACAGATCCTCGTGACCAAGTGTAGGTCCAACGGTCCATCGTGACCAAATTTATAAGGGTGCAAGATGGTATGGCTGAAACTGGCCCAATCAACATATATGGGGAGAGGTAGTGCTCTCGCTGGGAGCATCGCATAGTGCTCTCCATGGGAGCACCTCGCATAACTGCATTGGCACGAGTGCTCCCACGAGACCAAGTGATGGCCCAACGGACCCTCGTGACCAAGTGTTGGCAAAACGGTCCCTCATGACTAGGCATTGATCCAATGGTCCCTCATGACCAAGCATCAAACCAACGGTCCCTCGTGACCAAGTGTTGACCCAATTGACCATCGTATCCACAGGTTGGCCCAACAGACCCTCGCGACCAAGTGTTGGCCAAATGATCCCTCGTGACCAACTGTTGTCCAAACGGTCCCTCTTGACCAACTTTTGGCCCAATGATCCCTCATGACCAAGTGTCAGCCAAATGGTCCCTCGTGACCAACCATTGAACCAGCAGTCCCTCGTGACCAAGTGTTGGCCCAACGGACCCTCGTGACCAAGTGTTGGTCCAACGGTCCCTCGTGACCAAATTTATAAGGGTGCAGGATGATATGGCTAAAACTTGTCCAATCAACATATATGGGGAGAGGTAGCGCTCTCCCTGGGAGCCATGCATAGTGCTCTCGTGAGATTGCTCTCCATGGGAGCACCTTGCATAGCTGCGTTGGCACGAGAGCAAGTGATGGCCCAACGGACCCTCGTGACCAAGAGTTGGCCAAATTGAGAGCCATCTCCCTAAGAACGTCCTCATCGAGAATGCCTTGAGAGCTATCTCCCTGAGAATGCATTCATCAAGAGCATTCTCCCTGGAGTGCCCTCATTGAGAGCTCCTTCATTGAGAGCGGTCTCCCTAAGAACGTCCTCATCGAGAGTGGTCTCCTTCAAAGTGATCTTTCAAAGAGTGCTCTACTTGAGAACGTCCTCCTTGAGAGTGATCTCCCTGATGACGCCCTCATTGTGAACATTCTTTCTGGAGCACCCTCATTTGGAGTGGTCTCCTTGAGAGTTGTCTTCCTAAGAGTGCCCTCCCTAAGAACGTCCTCCTTGAGAGTAATCTCACTGAGGACGCCCTTAATTGGGAGCGTTCTCCCTGGAGCACCTTCGTTGAGAGTGCCCTCATCGGGATCAGTCTCCTTGAGAGCAGTCTTCCTAAGAGTGCCCTTCCTAAGAACACCCTCCTTGAAAGCGATCTCACTAAGGATGCCCTTAATTGGAAGCATTCTTCCTAGAGCGTCTTCATTGAGAGCGCCCTCATCGGGAGTGGTCTCCTTGAGAGTGATCTTCCTAAGAGTGCCCTCCCTGAGAATGCCCTCCTTGAGAGCAGTCTCCTTGAGAATGCCTTCATCGGGAGCATTCTCCCTGGAGTTTCCTCGTTGAGAGCACCTTCATTGCGAGTAGTCTCCCTAAGAACGTCCTCATCGAGAGTGGTCTCCTTCAAAGTGATCTTTCAGAGAGTGCTCTCCTTGAGAACGTCCTCCTTGAGAGTGATCTCGCTAAGGATGCCCTCATTGTGAACGTTCTTTCTGGAGTGCCCTCATCAGGAGTGGTCCCCTTGAGAGAGGTCTTCCTAACAGTGCCCTCCCTGAGAATGCCCTCCTTCAGAGCAATCTCACTGAGGATGCCCTTAATTGGAAGCATTCTTCCTGGAGCGCCTTTGTTGAGAGTGCCCTCATCGGGAGCGGTTTCCTTGAGAGTGGTCTTCCTAAGAGTGCCCTCCCTGAGAACACCCTCCTTGAGAGCAATCTCCCTGAGAATGCCTTCATCAGGAGCATTCTCCCTGGAGTGCCCTCGTTGAGAGCGCCTTCATTGAGAGTGGTCTCCCTAAGAACGTCCTCATCAAGAGCGGTCTCCTTCAGAGTGATCTTTCAGAGAGTGCTCTCCTTGAGAACGTCCTCCTTGAGAGTGATCTCTCTGAGGACACCCTCATCATGAACGTTCTTTCTGGAGTGCCCTCATCGGGAGCGGTCTTCTTGGGAGCGGTCTTCCTAAGAGTCCCCTCCCTGAGAACGCCCTCCTTGAGAGAAATCTCACTGAGGACACCCTTAATTGGGAGTGTTCTGCCTGGAGCGCCTTCGTTGAGAGCACCCTCATTGGGAGTGGTCTCCTTGAGAGCAGTCTTCCTACGAGTGCCCTCCCTAAGAATTCCCTCCTTGAGAGTAGTCTCCCTGAGAGTGCGTTCATTGGGAGCATTCTCCCTGGAGTTCCCTCGTTGAGAGCGCATTCATTGAGAGCGGTCTCCCTAAGAACATCCTCATCAAGAGCGGTCTCCTTCAGAGTGATCTTTTAGAGAGTGCTCTCCTTGAGAACGTCCTCCTTGAGAGTGATCTCTCTGAGAACATCGTCATCGTGAACGTTCTTTCTGGAGCACCCTCATCGGGAGCAGTCTCCTTTAGAACAGTCTTTCTCAGAGTCCCCTCCCTGAGAACACACTCCTTGAGAGCTATCTCACTGAGGACACCCTTAACTTGGAGCATTCTCCCTAGAGTGCCTTCATTAAGAGCACCCTCATCGGGAGTGGTCTCCTTGAGAGCGGTCTTCCTAAGAGTGCCCTCCCTGAGAATGCCCTCCTTGAGAGCAGTCTCCTTGAGAATGCCTATATCGGGAGCATTCTCCCTGGAGTGCCCTCGTTGAGAGCACCTTCATTGAGAGTGGTCTCCCTAAGAACGTCCTCATCGAGAGTGGTCTCCTTCAGAGTGATCTTTCAAAGAGTGCTCTCCTTGAGAACGTCCTCCTTGAGAGTAATCTCTCTGAGGACACCCTCATCGTGAACGTTCTTTCTGGAGTGCCCTCATCGGGAGCGGTCTTCTTGAGAGCGGTCTTCCTAAGAGGACCCTCCCTGAGAACACCCTCCTTGAGAGCAATCTCACTGAGGATGCCCTTAATTGGGAGTGTTCTTCCTAGAGCACCTTTGTTGAGAGCGCCCTCATTGGGAGTGGTCTCCTTGAGAGTGGTCTTCCTAAGAGTGCCCTCCCTGAGAACGCCTTCCTTGAGAGTGGTCTCCCTGAGATTGCGTTCATCGGGAGTGTTCTCCCTGGAGTGCCCTCATTGAGAGCGCCTTGATTGAGAGCAGTCTCCCTAAGAACGTCCTCATCGAGAGCAGTCTCCTACAGAGTGATCTTTCAGAGAGTGCTCTCCTTGAGAACGTCCTCCTTGAGAGTGATCTCGATGAGGAAACCCTCATCATGAACGTTCTTTCTGGAGTAGTCTCATTGGGAGTAGTCTTCCTAAGAGTGCCCTCCCTGAGAATGCCCTCCTTGAGAGCAATCTCACTGAGGATGCCCTTAATTGGGAGTGTTCTCCCTAGAGCGCCTTTGTTGAGAGCTCCCTCATTGGGAGCGGTCTCCTTGAGAGCGGTCTTCCTAAGAGTGCCCTCCATGAGAACGCCCTCCTTGAGAGGGACCTCATTGAGGATGCCCTAAATTGGGAGCATTCTCCCTGGAGCACCTTTGTTGAGAGCACCCTCATCAAGAGCGGTCTCATTGAGAGTGGTCTTCCTAAGAGTGCCCTCCCTGAGAATGCCCTCCTTGAGAGCAATCTCATTGAGTACGCCCTCAATTGGGAGCGTTCTCCCTGGAGCACCTTCATTGAGAGCGGTCTCCTTGTAGAACGCACTACTTGACAGCGGTCTTCTCAAGGTGCCCTTCCTAAGAACGCCCTCCTTGAGAGCGGTCTCTCTGACACTGCCCTCATCAAAATCATTCTCCTTGGAGCACCCTCATTGAGAGCATTTTGTCAAAGAGTGCTCTACTTGAGAGCGCTCTCATTGAGTGCATCCTTCGTTAGAGCGGCCTCCATGAGAGAGTTCTCCATGATAGCACCTTGCGTTACACACGTGAGAGTTTTCACCTATAGAGCACCCTCCTTGAGATCGGTGTCATTGGGAATGTCCTCCTTGAGAGCGGTCTTCCTAAGAGTGCCCTCCCTGAGAACGCCCTTCTTGAGAGTGGTCTCCCTGAGGATGCCTTCATTGGGAGTGTTCTCCCTAGAGTGCCCTCGGTGAGAGAGCCTTCATTGAGAGCGATCTCCCTAAGAATGTCCTCATCAAGAGCGGTCTCCTTCAGAGTGATCTTTTAGAGAGTGCTCTCCTTGAGAATGTCCTCCTTGAGAGTGATCTCACTGAGGACGCCCTCATCGTGAACATTCTTTCTGGAGCGTCCTAATCGGGAGCGGTCTCCTTGAGAGCGATCTTCCTAAGAGTACCCTCCCTAAGAAGACCCTCCTTGAGAGCAATATCGCGGCCTCGTTGTTCATGTCCGTGACCCGTGAGCCTTGTTTGTGAAGAAGGATAGCCCTGGAGTTATGATTTTGAGATAAAAGACTTGCAGTGTTGTGGACATGTTCCGTGGTGTTTGTTGCCCTAGAGCGTTCTTGTTGGAGCACCCTTGTTGAGAGCTCCCTCTTGGCGAGCGCTCTCCCTCAAAGGGACCTCCCTGAGCACACTTTGCGTTATTCACACGAGAGTGTTCTCCTAGAGAGCACCGTTGTTGAGATTGTTCTCTTGGAGAGCTATCTCCATTAGAACACCGTCATTGAGATCGGTTTTGTTGGCGATGCCCTCCTTGAGAGAGTCTCTCTTAAAGAGAATTCTACGTGAGATCATCCTCCTCGAGAGTGTTCTCCTTGACAGCTCTTTCCCTTAGAGCAACCTCTCTCAGTGTGTTCTCCTCTAGAGCACCTTGTGTTGCTCACGTGAGAGTGTTCTCCCTGAGAGCGCCTTTGTTGAGAGCGTTCTATTGCAGAGTGGCCTCCATTAGAATGCCTTCCTTGAGAGTGGGCTCTATGAGATTGCCCTCCATGAGAGCATTCTTTTTAGGAGTTCCCTTCATTAGAGATCATTCTTCATAGAGCACCCTCATTGAGATTGTTCTGGCGGAGAGTGCCTTCGTTTAGAGGGCGCCCTTCACGAGAGCGTTTTCCTTGAGAGTGGCCTCTGTGAGAACATTCTTCTTGAGGACGTCTTCTCTTATTATCTTGTGCTACGCCTGTGAGAGCGTTCTTCTTGAGAGATCTTTCTCAGAAGGTGCCCTCTTAGAGAACAGTGTTCCTTAGTGCAAGCACCCTCAGAGCGTTCGACCTAAGATCACCTTGTGTTATGCACATGATAGTGTTCTCCCTGAGAGCGTTGTTGTTGGGAGCGTTCTCTTGGAGAACGTCCTCCATTACAGTGCCCTCATTAAGATCGGTCTGGCTGAGGCTGCCCTCCTTGAGAGCATTCTTCTTCAGAGTGCCCTCTGTTAGAGTGACCTTCTGAGGAGTGTTCTCTTTGAGGGTGCCCTCTCCCAGATCATTCTTCATAGAGTGCCCTCATCAAGATCATTCTGTCGAAGGGTGCCCTCATTTAGATCGCCTTTGCTGAGATCGTTCTTCCTAAGAGTAGTCTCTATGAAAGCGTTCTCCTTGAGGGCTTCCTCCATGATGGCATTGTCCATGGGAGCACCTTGCGTTATGCACGTGAGAGTGTTCACCTTGAGAGTGCCATCGTTGAGAATGCTTGGATCAGAGAGTGCCCTTCCTAAGAGTGCCCTCCCTAAGAATGGTCTCGCTGAGGATGCCCTTCTAGAGAGGCTTCATCCTTAAGAACATTCTCGGTGGTAGCATCCTCTCTAAGAGCACGCTACATTAGAGCTTCTTTTCGAATAGTGTTCTCCTTGAGAGCACCTTCCCCAAGAGCACTTAGCGTTAGTCGCGTGAGAGTGTTCTCTTGGAGAGTGCCCTCATTGAGAGCTTGCTCTCGAACGAGGCCCTCCCAGAAAGATGCCCTCCTTGACAGTGTCCTCCTTGAGAGCATTGTACATGAGATCACCTTCCCTGAGAGTGTTCTTCTAGACAGTGCCTTTCTAAAGAGGCCTTCCATTTGAGCATTCTCTGTGGAGCGTCCTCATCGAGAACGTTTTGTTGAAGAGCGCCCTCCTTGAGGGTGGCCTCTAGTAGAGTGGCCCTTGCAAGAGCGTTCTCCTTTAGAGTAGATACGATGAAAGCATTTTCCATGAGAGCACCTTGCGTTATGCGTGTGAGAGTGTTCACCTTGAGGGCGCCCTCGTTGAGCACGTTCTTTTGGAGAGTGCCCTTCGTAGGAGTGCCCTTCCTGAGAATGCCCTCCTTGAGATTGGCCTTCCAGAGGATGCCCTGCTCAAGAGTGTCTATCTTAAGAATGTTCTTCATGAGATCGCCCTCCTTGAGAATGCCCTCCTTGAGAGCATTCCCATGGAGAGCTTTTNCTTGAGAATGCCCTCCTTGAGAGCATTCCCATGGAGAGCTTTTTACGTTAGAGTGGCATCTCGAAGAGCGATCTCCTTGAGAGCGTCTTTCCCGAGAGCACGTTGCGCTACGTTATAGTGTTCTGTAGGAGGGTGCTCTCGTAGAGAGCTTCGTCTTGGAGGATGCCCTCCCAGAGAGCACTCTCCTTTTGAGCATTCTCCCTGAGAGCACTTTGCGTTATGCACATGAGGGTGTTCTCCTTGAGAGGGTCTTTGTTGAGCTACCTTCGTATTAGAATGCCGTCCTTGAGATTGGTCGTATTGGCGACACCCTCCTTTAGAGCGTTCTACATGAGATCATCCTCCTTGAGAGTGTTCTCCTTGAGAGTGGCTTTTTGAAGAGCATATTCTCCTAGGGAGGGTACTCGTCATCAGCGTTCTCCGTGGAGCACCCTTGTTGGGAGTGTTCTATCGAAGAGTGCTCTCGGCAAGAGCGTTCTACTTGAGATCGGCCTGTGTTAGAGTGGCATCCGCAAGAGCATTTTTCTTGAGAGCACCATGTGCTCTTGTGTGAGTGTTCTCCTCGAGAGCATCCTCATTAAGAGCACCATTCAGGACAGCGTCGTCGGGAACAGTCTCCTTAAGAACGTTCTACGTGAGAGCGCCCTCGCTTAGAGCGGCCCTTTCGAGAGCATTTTTCTTGAGAGCGCCCTCTTTAAGAGCGACCTATGCCACCCATGTGAGAGCGCTCTCCCTGAGAGCACTCTCCTTCAGGTGCTGCGTTGTGACCAAATTTACAAGGGTGCAGGATGGTATGGCTGAAACTGACCCAATCAACATATATAGGGGGAGGTAGATTTGATGAGCAGTCGGAGTGATATAAAGTGATACGTGGGTTTCTCCCCCCAGGGATGTCTTGCCCTGCCCACGATATCGTGGCCTCATTGTTCATGTCGAGCGTGAATAGCGTAAACAGAGATGGCCCAGCGTAAGCGTATACAGGCGTAAACAGTGTAAACAGCGTAAAAAAATACAAAGGGCGTAAACAGATGTAAACGGCGTAAACTGTGGACGTGTACAGACGCAGACAGAGCGTAAACGTGAGCAGGCGTAAATGAAGCGTGGGCCAAATTGACATAAAACTATAAAAGAACTTACAACAAGAATGAACAATGGATTATAGAGTTAAAATGTTGTGCACCGGTCTAACGCAGTTGTGTAGGGACACAAGGCGGACGTAAAGCCCCGGTGGATGGAGGGATGCAGCCGGCTGTACGCCAGGCGTGTACACCGGGCATGTACGCCGCTGGGCGTAGATGGATAGATGCTGACGTATACGCTGGTGAATGTTGGGCGTATACGCCGAAGGATGTCCACTTGCTTCAATCCTTGCTCTTCGGTGTAATCTTCATGTTGCCATTAGAGATCTTGTCGTCGAGTGTGTGCATCCATCGTGCTTGGGCGTAGACGCTGGCACAACATGGTTTAAAACTGGGCGTATACGCTGGCACAACATTTAGACCCAGATGTTTCGATTTTCAAGATTACCCTGTGTGACTTCAAATGTAGCCGAAGCCGCCCGTGGGTCATGGGAATCTGCTTCTTGTCAGAGAGATGCTAAACTCGCAGATTTTTGTGGTGTTTCAAGGACGACGTCCTCGAGAGCATCCTCCTTATGAATGTTCTTCATCAGATCACTCTCACTGAGAGCTTTCTTCGTTAGAGCGGGCTTTTGGACTTTGTTCTCCGTAGGAGCGTCTTCCACGAGAGCGCCCTCGTTGAGAGAGAGCTCCCTCTTGGAGGGCGCAGTCACGGAGGTTCATCTTCCTGGGAGCGACCTGCGTGAGAGTGTTCTCCTTGAGAGCAAAATTGTGTTAGGTACGTGAGAGTGTTCTTCTCGAGATCGGTGTTGTTGCGAGCGTTCTCATGGAGATTGCCCTGCATTAGAACATCTTTCTTGAGATCTGTCTTGTTGGGGATGCCCTTCTTGAGAGCGTTTTCCTTGACAGCACGGACCGTTAGAGCAGCCTTGCAAAGAGCCTTCTCCTGTAGATGTCCCTTGCAGGGAGCATTCTCCCAGGAGCACCCTGGTTGATAGCGTTCTGTCAAAGAGTGCCCTCATTGAGAGCGCCCTCATCGAGAGCGTTCTCCTTGAGAGTGGCCATCATCAGAGCAGGCTCCACGAGGACGTTATCCTAGAGAGTGGTATCCATAAGTGTGCCTTGCACCCTCATGTGAGTGTTCTCCTCGAGACTGTCCTCGTTGTGAGCAGCCTTCCTAAGAGTGCCCTCATTGAGAAGGCCCTTGCTAAGAGCAATCTCCCTGAGGATGCCCTTCTTGAGAGTGTCCTCCTTAAGAACGTTCTCCATGAGAGTGCCCTCACTTAGAGCGGCCCTTGGGAGAGCGTTCTCCTTGAGCGAGCGCTCCTCTAAAGTAGGTTCTACGACAGAGGTGAGAGCGCTCTCATTGATATGGTCCTTGGTGACTAAATTTATAAGGGTGTGGGACGGTATGACTGAAACTGGCCCAATCAACATATATAGGGGGAGGTAGAGTTGACGAGAGGTTGGAGTGATAGAGTGATACATGGGTTTCTCCCCCTAGGGATGTTCTGCCCTACCCACGATATCGCGGCGTGGTTGTAAAAGTAGGTGACTCGCTATCCTTGTTGCGAAGAAGGATGACCCCAGAGAAGGCGGTGTCCTCATTTACAATTTAATTCGAGTGACCGTTTGGTGGTTGTAGCACATCGAAAATAGCCTTTGGTGGATTCAAGGACACAGGTAGCGCCTTCCCTTGGAGTAGCTTGCGAAGTTTGAGTGCACGCTCAAACACGGTTGTAAGTTCTTCAAGGGTTAGGAGAAGTTGGTGGGAGGTTTGAGGCGCATGTCTCAAAAATCCCTTGTCTCGGCTATGGCACGCTGTGTCTCTGGGTTTCACGAAGGAGTTTTCTGTTGCTTGGTCGCTTGACAAGGAATTCGGGTAATGCTGAAATTGATTTCTAGAGAGTTGCAAGATGGGAGCCAGCACTAATGTCTCTACGGGATCGAACGATCCCATGTGGAAACGATGTCGAATGGTTTCGTGCGAACAGTAGCATTGACTTGGTGTGGTCGAGGAGGCAGAGCATTTGGATGCCCCCATAGGGTAGCATCAAGCACATGTCGTATCTGCCTATTCACCGATTCGATTGCCTAGTAGCGCATGGGTGGTAATGGTGAGTTCACCTGGACAAGTGGAGAAATGAAGAGCGACTTGTTCTCTCTTGTTCTCCATGCCCTTGCGGGTGCATTTCTGTTGGTTGCAGTTGGGGGACTCTATTAATTCGGGTGACCATTTCGTGATTGTAGCACATCGAAAATAGTCTTTAGTGGATTCAAGGACACAGGTAGTTCCTTCCCTTGGAGTAGCTTGCGAAGCTTGAGCGCATGCTCAAACAAGGTCGTAAGTTATTCAAGGGTTAGGAGAAGTCAGAGGGATGTTTGAGGTGCATGTCTTGAAAATCCCTTGTCTTGGCTATGGCACACTGTGTCTCTGGGTTTTACGAAGGAGTTTTTAGTTGCTCGGTTGCTTGACGAGAAATTCAGGTAACACCAAAATTCGTTTCTCTAGAGTTGCGAGATCAGAGTCGGCAGTGATGGCCCTATGGGATTGAGCTTACCATGTGGAAATGATGTCGAATGATTTCATGTGAACGGTAGCATTGATTTGGTGTGGTCGAGGTCGCAGAGCGTTTGGACGCCCCCATGGGGTAGCATCAAGTGCATGCCATCTTCGCCTATTCACCAATTCGATTGCCTGGTAGCGCATGGGTGGTAGTGACGAGTTCACCTGGATGAGTGGAGAAACGAAGAGGGACTTGTTCTCTCCTGTTCTCCATGCACTTGCCTGTGCATCGCTGTTGGTTGCGCTTCAAGGACTCTATTGATTCAGGTGACTGTTTCATGGTCATGGCACATAGAAAATAGCCTTTCATGTATTCAAGGACACAGGTAGTGCCTTCCCTTGGAGTAGCTTGTGAAGTTCGAGTGCACACTCGAACACTATCGTAAGTTCTTCAAGGGTTAGGAGAAGTCAGAGGGATGTTTGAGGTGCATGTCTTGAAAATCCCTTGTCTTGGCTACGGCACACTGTGTCTCTGGGTTTCACGAAGGAGTTTTGGGTTGCTCGGTCGCTTGACAGGAAATTCGGGTAATGCCGAAATTAGTGTCTCTAGAGTTGCGAGATCGAAGTTGGCACTGATGGCCCTACGAGATTGAACTAACCATGTGGAAATGATGTCAAATGGTTTCGTGCGAATGGTAGCATTGATTTGGTGTGGTCGAGGAGGCAGAGCGTTTGGATGCCCCCACGGGGTAGCATCAAGTGCATGCCATATCTGCCTATTCACCGATTCGATTGCCTAGTAGCGCATGGGTGGCAATGGTGAGTTCACCTGGACAAGTGGAGAAACGAAGAGCGACTTGTTCTCTCTTGTTCTCCATGCCCTTGCGGGTCATTGTTGTTGGTTGCAGTTGGGGGACTCTATTAATTTGGGTGACCATTTCGTGGTCGTAGCACATCGAAAATAGTCTTTGGTGGATTCAAGGACACAGGTAGCGCCTTCCCTTGGAGTAGCTTGCGAAGTTTGAGCACACGTTGAAACATGGTCGTAAGTTTTTCAAGGGTTAGGAGAAGTTAGAGGGATGTTAGAGGTGCATGTCTCGAAAATCCCTTGTCTTGGCTACGGCACGTTGTGTCTCTGGGTTTCACGAAGGAGTTTTCAGTTGCTTGGTCGCATGACGAGTAAATCGGGTAACGTTGAAATTCGTTTCTCTAGAGTTTACGAGATTGGAGTCGGTAGTGATGGTTCTACGGGATTGAACTTACCATGCAGAAACGATGTCGAATGGTTTTGTGCGAACGGTAGTGTTGATTTGGTGTGGTCGAGGTGGTAGAGCGTCTGGACGCCCCCACGGGGTAGCATTGAGCACATGCCATCTCTACCTATTCACCGATTCAATTGCCTAGTAGCGCATGGGTGGTAGTGGCGAGTTCACCTGGACGAGTGGAGAAATGAAGAGTGACTTGTTGTCTCTTGTTCTCCATGCCCTTGTGGGTGCGTCACTGTTGGTTGTGGTTGGAGGACTCTATTGATTCGGGTGATGGTATCGTGGTCGTAGCACATCGAAAATAGCCTTTGGTGGATTCAAGGTCATAGGTAGCATCTTCCCTTGGAGTAGCTTGCGAAGTTTCAGTGCATGCTCAAACACGGTTGTAAGTTCTTCAAGGGTATTACTAGTTGGAGAGATGTTTGAGGCAGATGTCTCGAAAATTCCTTGTCTTGGCTACCGTGCGCTGTATCTCTAGTTTTCGCGAAGGAGTTTTCTGTTGCTCGGTCGCTTGACGGGAAATTTGGGTAACGTTGAAATTCATTTCTCTAGAGTTGTGAGATCGGAGTCCGCACTGATGGCTCTACGGGAGGGAAGGATCCTGTTGGAAAATGATATTGAATGATTTCGTGTGAATGGTATCATTGATTTGGTTCGGTCGAGGTGGCAAAGTGTCTGGACGTCCCCACGGGGTAGCATTGAGCACATGCCTTCTCTGCCTATTCACTGATTTGATCTCCTAGTAGTGCATGGGTGGTAGTGGCAAGTTCACCTGGATGAGTGGAGAGACGAAGAGTGACTTGTTCTCTCTTGTTCTCCATGCCCTTGCGGGTTTGTCGCTGTTGGTTGCTGTTGGAGGACTCTATTGATTTGGGTGACGGTATCGTGGTCATAGCACATCGAAAATAGCCTTTGGTGGATTCAAGGTCATAGGTAGCGGCTTCCCTTGGAGTAGCTTGCGAAGTTTGAGCACATGCTCAAACATGGTCGTAAGTTCTTCAAGGGTATTAGTAGTCAGAGGGATGTTTGAGGCGAATATCTCGAAAATTCCTTGTCTCGGTTGCGGCACGCTGTGTCTCTTGGTTTCGCGAAGGAGTTTTCTGTTTCTCAGTCGCTTGACGGGGAATTTGGGTAACGTTGAAATTCATTTCTTTAGAGTTGCAAGATCGGAGTCCACACTGATGGCTCTATGGGAGGGAAGGATCCTGTTGGAAAATGATATCAAATGGTTTCGTGCGAACGGTATCGTTGATTTGGTGCAGTCGAGGTGGCAGAGTGTTTGGACGTCTCCACGGGGTAGTGTCTAGCGCATGCCGTCTCTGCCTATTCACCGATTCGATCACCTAGTAGCGCATGGGTGGTAGTGGCGAGTTCACCTAGACGAGTCTAGAATCAAAGACGGACTTGTTCTCTCTTGTTCTTTATGCACTTGCGGGTGCATCACTGTTGGTTGCGATTCGAGGACTCTATTGATTCGGGTGACCATTTCATGGTTGTAGCACATTGAAAATAGCGTTTCGTGGATTCAAGGACACAGGTAGCACCTTCCCTTGGAGTAGC
>MNCI01001978.1:93086-95586 GCA_015680685.1 Gnetum montanum | reverse complement strand
AGGCTTGTTGTGAAGAAGGATAATCTCGGACAATGTGGTGTCCTCATTTATGATTTGAGACAGAAGGCTTGTAGCATTGCGGGCATGTTCTCCATCAGAATGCCCTTCGTTAGAGTGTTCTTTTGGACAGTACCCTTCCTAAGAGTGCCCTCCTTGAGAACACCTTCTTTGAGAGTGGTCTCCCTGGAGCACCCTCATCGGGAGTAGTTTTCCTAACAGTGCCCTCCCTACGAATGTCCTCCTTGAGAGTGGTCTCCCTGAGGAGGCTCTAATTCGGAGTGTTCTCTCAAGGGTGCCCTCATTGAGAGTGCCATCATGGCAAGCAGTCTCCTTGAGAGCAAGCTTCCTAAGAGTTTCGTCCCTGAGAACTCCCTCATCGGGAGCATTCTCGCTGGAGTGCCCTCGTTGAGAGCAATCTCCCTGGAGAATCTCATCCTTGAGAGCAGTCTCCCTAGAGAATGCCCTCCTTGAGAGCTATCTCTCTGAGAGCGCACTCATTGAGAGTGGTCTCCTAGAGAGCGGTCTTCCTAAGAGTGCCCTCCCTAAGAATGCCATCCTTGAGAGTGGTCTCCCTGAGGATGCTCTCATCGGAAGCGTTCTCCCTGGCGCGCAATCATTGAGAGCACAGTCATTGGGAGCAGTCTTTCTAAGAGTGCCCTCTCTAAGAATGCTCTCCTTGAGAGCGATCTCCCTTAGGATGCCCTCATTAGGAGCATTTTTCCTGGAGTGCCCTCTTTGAGAGCGCCCTCATCAGGAGTGGTCTCTTTAAGAGCAATCTTCCTAAGAGTGCACTCCCTAAGAATGCCCTCCTTGAGAGTGGGCTCCCTAAGGATGCCTTCATCGGGAGCATTCTCCCTGGAGTGCCGTCGTTGAGAGTGCCTTCATTGAGAGCGGTCTCCCTAAGAACATCCTCATTGAGAGTGGTCTCCTTCAGAGTGATCTTTTAGAGAGTGCTCTCCTTGAAGACGTCCTCCTTGAGAGTGATCTCACTGAGGACGCCCTCATCGTGAACGTTCTTTCTTGAGCACCCTCATCGAGATCGGTCTCCTTCAGAGTAGTCTTCCTAAGAGTGACCTCCCTGAGAACGCCCTCCTTGAGAGCAATCTTACTAAGGATGCCCTTAATTAGGAGCATTCTACCTGGAGCGCCTTAATTGAGAGCACCCTCATCGGGAGCAGTCTCCTTGAGAGCAGTCTTCGTAAGAGTGCCCTCCTTGAGAACGCCCTCCTTGAGAGTAATCTCATTGAGGATGCCCTTAATTGGGAGTGTTCTACCTAGAGTGCCTTCGTTGAGAGCGCCCTCATCGAGAGCGGTCTCCATGAGAGTAGTCTTCCTAAGAGTGCCCTCCCTGAGAATGCCCTCCTTGAGAGCAGTCTCCCTGAGAATGCCTTCATCAGGAGTGTTCTCCCTGGAGTGCCCTCATTGAGAGCACCTTCATTGATAGTGGTCTCCCTAAGAACATCGTCATCAAGAGCAGTCTACTTCAGAGTGATCTTTCAAAGAGTGCTCTCCTTGAGAATGTCCTCCTTGAGAGTGATCTCGCTAAGGATGCCCTCATCGTGAATGTTCTTTCTGGAGTGCCCTCATTGGGAGCGGTCTCCTTGAGAGCGGTCTTCCTAAGAGTGCCCTCCTTGAGAATGCCCTCCTTGAGAGCAATCTCACTAAGGATGCCCTTAATTGGGAGCGTTCTCCCTGGAGCACCTTCATTGAGAGCGCCCTCATCGGGAGCGGTCTCCTTGAGAGCGGTCTTCGTAAGAGTGCCCTCCCTGAGAATGCCCTCCTTGAGAGTGGTCTCCCTGACGATGCCTTCATCGAGAGCATTCTCCCTAGAGTGCCCTCATTAAGAGCGCATTCATTGAGAGTGGTCTCCCTAAGAACATCCTCATCGAGAGCGGTCTCCGTCAGAGTGATCTTTCAGAGAGTGCTCTCCTTGAGAACATCCTTCTTGAGAGTGATCTCACTGAGGACGTCCTCATCGTGAATGTTCTTTCTGGAGAGCCCTCATTAGGAGCGATCTTCTTGCGAGCGGTCTTCCTAAGAGTGCCCTCCCTAACAATGCCCTCCTTGAGAGCAATCTCACTGAGGATGCCCTTAATTGGGAGCGTTCTCCCTGGAGCACCTTCATTGAGAGCACCCTCATTGGGAGCGGTCTCCTTGAGAGCGGTCTTCCTAAGAGTGCCCTCCCTAAGAACACCCTCCTTGAGAATGCCTTCATTTGGAGCATTGTCCCTAAAGTTCCCTCGTTGAGAGCGCCTTCATTGAGAGCGGTCTCACTAAGAACATCCTCATCCAAAGCGGTCTCCTTCAAAGTGATCTTTCAGAGAGTGCTCTCCTTGAGAACTTCCTCCTTGTGAGTGATCTCGTAGAGGATGCCCTCATCTTAAATGTTCTTTCTGGAGTGCCCTCATTGGGAGCGGTCTCCATGAGAGCAGTCTTCATAAGAGTGCCCTCCCTAAGAATGCCCTCCTTGAAAGCGATCTCACTGAGGATGCCCTTAATT
>MNCI01001978.1:70211-92982 GCA_015680685.1 Gnetum montanum | reverse complement strand
TGAAAGATCACTCTGAAGGAGACCGCTCTCGATGAGGATGTTCTTAGGGAGACCACTCTCAATGAATGCGCTCTCAATGAGGGCACTCTAGGGAGAATGCTCTCGATGAAGGCNATGTCCTTCTTGTGAGTGATCTCGTTGAGGATGCCCTCATCGTAAACGTTCTTTCTGGAGCGCCCTCATTGGGAGTAGTCTCCTTGACTGTAGTCTTCCTAAGAGTGCCCTCCCTGAGAATGTCCTTCTTTAGAGCAATCTAATTGAGGATGCCCTTAATTGGGAGCGTTCTCCCTGGAGTGCCTTCGTTGAGAGTGCCCTCATTGGGAGTGGTCTCCTTGAGAGTGGTATTCCTAAGAGTGCCCTCCCCGAGAACGTCCTCCTTGAGAGTGGTCTCCCTGAGGATGCCTTCATCGGGAGCGTTCTCCCTGTAGTGCCCTCGTTGAGAGCACCTTCATTGAGAGTGGTCTCCCTAAGAACGTCCTCATCAAGAGCGTTCTCCTTCAGAGTGATCTTTTAGAGAGTTCTCTCCTTGAGAAGGTCCTCCTTGAGAGTGATCTCGCTGAGGACGCCCTCATCATGGATGTTCTTTCTGGAGCACCCTCATCGGGAGCGGTCTCCTTGAGAGCGGTCTTCCTAAGAGTGCCCTCGTTGAGAATGCCCTCCTTGAGAGCAATCTCACTGAGGACACCCTTAATTGGGAGCGTTCTCCCTGGAGCACCTTCGTTGAGAGTGCCCTCATTAGGAGCGGTCTTCCTAAGAGTGCCCTCCCTGAGAACATCCTCCTTGAGAGCAATCTCTCAGAGAATGCCTTCATCGGGTGCCTTCATCGGGAGCGTTCTCCCTAGAGTGCCCTCGTTGAGAGCACCTTCATTGAGACCGGTCTCCCTAAGAACGTCCTCATCGAGAGTGGTCTTCTTTAGAGTGATCTTTTAGAGAGTGCTTTCCTTGAGAATGACCTCCTTGTGAGTGATCTCATTGAGGACGCCCTCATCGTGAACGTTCTTTTTGGAGCACCCTCATTGGGAGCGGTCTCCTTGAGTGCAGTCTTCCTAAGAGTGCCCTTCCTAAGAACGTCCTCCTTTAGAGCAATCTCACTAAGGATGCCCTTAATTGGAAGTGTTCTCCCTGGAGCGCCTTCGTTGAGAGTGCCCTCATCGGGAGCGGTCTCCTTGAGAGCGGTCTTCCTAAGAGTGTCCTCCCTGAGAATGCCCTCCTTAAGAGCAATCTCACTGAGGACGCCCTTAATTGGGAGCATTCTCCCTGGAGTGCCCTCGTTGAGAGCCCCTTCATTGAGAGCGGTCTCCCTAAGAATTTCCTCATCGAGAGTGGTCTCCTTTAGAGTGATCTTTCGGAGAGTGCTATCCTTGAGAATGTCCTCCTTGAGAGTGATCTCGCTGATGATGCCCTCATTGTGAACGTTCTTTCTGGAGTGCCCTCATTGGGAGCGATCTTCTTGCGAGCATTCTTCCTAAGAGTGGCCCCCCTGAGAATGCCCTCCTTAAGAGCAATCTCACTGAGGACACCCTTAATTGGGAGCGTTCTCCCTGGAGCACCTTCATTGAGAGTGGTCTCCCTAAGGATGCCTTCATTGGGAGCATTCTCCCTGGAGCACCTTTGTTGAGAGAGCCCTCATTAGAAGCGATCTCGTTGAGAGCGGTCTTCCTAAGAGCGCACTCCCAGAGAACGCCCTCCTTGAGAATGCTCTCCTTGAGAGCAGTCTCCCTAAGAATGCCTTCATCAGGAGCATTCTCCCTGGAGTGCCCTCGTTGAGAGCACCTTCATTGAGCGCGGTCTCCCTAAGAATGTCCTCATCGAGAGTGGTCTCCTTCAGAGTGATCTTTTAGAGAGTGCTTTCCTTGAGAATGACCTCCTTGTGAGTGATCTCATTGAGGACGTCCTCATCGTGAACGTTCTTTCTGGTGCGCCCTCATCGGGAGCGGTCTCCTTGAGAGCGGTCTTCCTAAGAGTGCCCTCCTTAAGAATGCCCTCCTTGAGAGCAATCTCACTGAGGACACCCTTAATTGGGAGCGTTCTCCCTGGAGCACCTTCATTGAGAGCGGTCTCCCTAAGAATTTCCTCATCGAGAGTGGTCTCCTTTAGAGTGATCTTTCGGAGAGTGCTATCCTTGAGAATGTCCTCCTTGAGAGTGATCTCGCTGATGATGCCCTCATTGTGAACGTTCTTTCTGGAGTGTCCTCATTGGGAGCGATCTTCTTGCGAGCATTCTTCCTAAGAGTGGCCCCCCTGAGAATGCCCTCCTTAAGAGCAATCTCACTAAGGATGCCCTTAATTGGGAGCGTTCTCCCTAGAGCACCTTCATTGAGAGTGCCCTCATCGGGAGTGGTCTCCTTGAGAGCAGTCTTCCTAAGAGTGCCCTCCTTGAGAGTGGTCTCCCTGAGAATGCCTTCATTTGGAGCATTCTCCCTAAAGTGCCCTCATTGAGAGTGCCTTCATTGAGAGCGGTCTCACTAAGAACATCCTCATCCAAAGCGGTCTCCTTCAAAGTGATCTTTCAGAGAGTGCTCTCCTTGAGAACATCCTCTTTGTGAGTGATTTCGTAGAGGATGCCCTCATCTTGAATGTTCTTTCTGGAGTTCCCTCATTGGGAGCGGTCTCCATGAGAGCGGTCTTCATAAGAGTGCCCTCCCTAAGAACGCCCTCCTTGAGAGCGATCTCACTAAGGATGCCCTTAATTAGGAGCGTTCTCCCTGGAGTGCCTTCATTGAGAGCGCCCTCATCGGGAGCGGTCTCCTTGAGAGGGGTCTTCCTAAGAGTGCCCTCACTGAGAATGCCCTCCTTGAGAGTAGTCTCTTTGAGAATGCCTTCATCAGGAGCATTCTCCCTGGAGTGCCCTTGTTGAGAGCGGTCTCCCTAAGAACGTCCTCATCGAGAGCAGTCTCCTTCAGAGTGATCTTTCAGAGAGTGCTCTCCTTGAGAACATCCTTCTTATGAGTGATCTCTTTGAGGACGCCCTCATCGTAAACATTCTTTTTGGAGCGCCCTCATTGGGAGCAGTCTCCTTGAGTGTAGTCTTCCTAAGAGTGCCCTCCCTGAGAGAGGCCTCCTTTAGAGCAATCTCACTGAGGATGCCCTTAATTGGGAGCATTCTCCCTGGAGCGCCTTCATTGAGAGCTCCCTCATTGGGAGTGGTCTTCCTAAGAGTGTCCTCCCTGAGAATGCCCTCCTTGACAGCAATCTCACTGAGGATGCCCTCAATTGGCAGTGTTCTCCCTAGAGCGCCTTTGTTGAGAGAGCCCTCATCAGAAGCGGTCTCATTGAGAGCGATCTTCCTAAGAGTGCCCTCCCTAAGAATGCCCTCCATGAGAGCAATCTCACTGAGGACACCCTCAATTGGGAGTGTTCTCCCTGGAGCACCTTCGTTGAGAGCGGTCTCCTTGTAGAACGCCCTACTTGACAACGGTCTTCTCAAGGTGCCCTCCTTGAGAGTGGTCTCTCTGACACTGCCCTCATTGGAATCATTCTCCTTGGAGCACCCTCGTTAAGATCATTTTGTTGAAGAGTGCCCTCCTTGAGATCGGTGTTGCTGGGGACATCCTCCTTGAGAGCGGTCTTCCTAAGAGTGCCCTCCCTGAGAACGCCCTCCTTGAGAGTGGTCTCCCTGAGGATGCCTTCATTGGGAGCATTCTCCCTAGAGTGCCCTCGTTGAGAGCGCCTTCATTAAGAGCTGTCTCCCTAAGAACATCCTCATCGAGAGTGGTCTCCTTTAGAGTGATCTTTCAGAGAGTGCTCTCCTTGAGAACGTCCTCCTTGAGAGTGATCTCGCTGATGATGCCCTCATTGTGAACGTTCTTTCTGGAGCACCCTCATTGGGAGTAGTCACCTTGAGAGCAGTCTTCCTAAGAGTGCCCTCCCTGAGAATGTCCTCCTTGAGAGCAATCTCACTGAGAACACCCTTAATTGGGAGTGTTCTCCCTAGAGTGCCTTCGTTGAGAGCACCCTCATCANAGGACGTTCTCAAGGAGAGCACTCTCTGAAAGGTCACTTTGAAGGAGACCGCTCTTGATGAGGACGTTCTTAGGGAGACCACTCTCAATGAAGGTGCTCTCAACGATGGCACTCCAAGGAGAACGCTCCCGATGAAGGCATCCTCAGGGAGACCACTCTCAAGGAGGGCGTTCTCAGGGAGGGCACTCTTAGGAAGACTGCTCTCAAGGAGGACATCCCCAGCAACACTGATCTCAAGGAGGGTGCTCTATAGGTGAAAACTCTCACGTGCATAACGCAAGGTGCTCTCATGGAGAATGCTCTCATGGAGGCCACTCTAACGAAGGATGCACTTAGTGAGAACGCTCTCAAGGAGGGCACTCTTCGAAAAAATGCTCTCAATGAGGGTGCTCCAAGGAGAACGATTCTGATGAGGGCAGTGTCATAGAGACCACTCTCAAGGAGGGCATTCTCAGGGAGGGCACCTTGAGAAGACCGTTGTCAAGTAGAGCGTTCTACAAGGAGACTGCTCTCAACAAAGATGCTCCAGGGAGAACGCTTCCAATTGACGGTGTCCTCAGTGAGATTGCTCTCAAGGAAGGTGTTCTAAGGGAGGGCACTGTTAGGAAGATCACTCTCAATGAGACCGCTCCTGATGAGGGCACTCTCAACTAAGGAACTCCAGGGAGAACACTCCCAATTGAGGGCATCCTGAGTGAGATTGCTCTTAAGGAGGGAATTCTCAGGGAGGGCACTCTTAGGAAGACCACTCTCAAGGAGACCGCTCCCAATCAGGGCACTCTCAATGAAGGCACTCCAGGGNGAGAGTTTTCACCTATAGAGCACCCTCCTTGAGATCAGTGTTGCTGGGGATGTCCTCCTTGAGAGTAGTCTTCCTAAGAGTGCCCTCCCTGAGAACGCCCTCCTTGAGAGTGGTCTCCCTGAGGATGCCTTCATCGGGAGCGTTCTCCTTGGAGTGCCATCGTTGAGAGCACCTTCATTGAGAGTGGTCTCCCTAAGAACGTCCTCATCAAGAGCGGTCTCCTTCAAAGTGACCTTTCAGAGAGTGCTCTCCTTGAGAACGTCCTCCTTGAGAGCAATCTCACTGAGGACGTCCTTAATTGGGAATGTTCTCCCTGGAGCACCTTCATTGAGAGCGCCCTCATTGGGAGCAGTCTCCTTGAGAGTGGTCTTCCTTAGAGTGCCCTCCCTGAGAACGCCCTCCTTGAGAGCAATCTCACTGAGGATGCCCTCAATTGGGACTATTCTCCGTGAGAGCGTTCTCCATGTGAGCACCTTGCGTTTCGCACGGGAGAGTTGTCACCTTAAGAGCATTGCTTCGGACAGCACCTTTAGTAAGAGTGACCTCTGTGAGAATGCCCTTTTAGGGAGCTATCTCCCTGAGAACGTCCTCATCGAGAGCGGTCTTCCTAGAGAATGCCCTTCTTGAGAGTTGTGTCCCTGAGATCGCCCTCATTGGGAGCGGTCTCCTTAAGAGCGGTCTTCCTAAGAGCGCCCTCTCTGAGAACACCCTCCTTGAGAGTGGTCTTGTTGAGGATGCCTTCATCGGGAGCGTTCTCCATGGAGTGTCCTCGTTTGAGGCTCATGTCTCGAAAATCCCTTGTTTTGGCTGTGCGATGATCTGTCTTTGGGTTTCACGAAGGAGTTTTTGGTTGTGCGGTCACTTAACGGTGAATTCGGGTAGGTGTTACCCTGCATCCCTGAGAACACCCTCCTTAAGAGCGGTCTCCCTGAGGATGCCTTCATTGAGAGCATTCTCCCTGGAATGTCCTTGTTTAGAGTGCCTTTATTGAGAGCAGTATCCCTAAGAACGTCCTCATCGAGAGCAGTTTCCCTCATAGCAGTCTTTTGGAGAGTGCCCTCCATGAGAATGTCCTCCTTGAGAGTGATTTCGCTAAGGATGCCCTCATCGTGAACGTTCTTTCTAGAGTGCCGTCATCGAGAGTGGTCTCCTTGAGAGTGGTCTTCCTAAGAGTGCCCTCCCTGAGAACACACTCCTTGAGAGTAGTCTCCTTGAGGATGCCTTCATCGAGAGCATTCTCCCTGGAGTGTCCTCATTGAGAGCACCTTCATTGAGAGTGGTCTCCCTAAGAACATCCTCCTTGAGAGCGATCTCACTGAGGACACCCTCATCGTGAACGTTCTTTCTGGAGCGCCCTCATCAGGAGTGGTCTTCCTGAGAGCGGTCTTTCTAAGAGTGCCCTCCCTGAGAACATCCTCCTTGAGAGCAATCTCCTCGAGGATGCCTTCATCGGGAGCATTCTCCCTGGAGTGCCCTCGTTGAGAGCGCCTTCATTGAGAGCAGTCTCCCTAAGAATGTCCTCATCGAGAGCGGTCTCCTTCAGAGTGATCTTTCAGAGAGTGCCCTCCTTGAGAACGTCCTCCTTGAGAGCGATCTCGCTGAGGACGCCCTCATCATGAACGTTCTTTCTGGAGCACCCTCATCGGGAGCAGTCTCTTTGAGAGCAGTCTTCCTAAGAGAGCCTTCCCTAAGAATGCCCTCCTTAAGAGCAATCTCATTGAGGACGCCCTTAGTTGGGAGTGATCTCTCAGGAGCACCTTTGTTGAGAGCGGTCTTCCTAAGAGTGCCCTCCCTGAGAATGCCCTCCTTGAGAGCAATCTCATTGAGGATGCCCTCAATTGGGAGCATTCTCCCTGGAGCGCCTTCATTGAGAGCGCCCTCATCGGGAGAGGTCTTACTAAGAGTGCCCTCCCTGAGAGCAATCTCACTAAGGATGCCCTCATCAGGAGCGTTCTCCCTGGAGCACCCTCATTGAGAGAGGTCTCCCTATAGAATGCCCTACTTGACAGCGGTCTTCTTAAGGTGCCCTCCCTGAGAACGCCCTCCTTGAGAGCGGTCTCTTTGACACTACCCTCATCAGAATCATTCTCCTTGAAGCACCCTTGTTGAGAGCATTTTGTCGAAGAGTGCCCTCCTTGAGAGCATTCTCACTAAGTACATCCTTCGTTAGAGCGGCCTCCATGAGAGTGTTCTCCATGAGAGCACCTTGCATTATGCACATGAGAGTTTTCACCTATAGAGCACCCTCCTTGAGAACGGTGTCACTGGGGACATCCTCCTTGAGAGTGGTCTTCCTAAGGGTGCCCTCCCTGAGAATGCCCTCCTTGAGAGCAGTCTCCCTAAGGATGCCTTCATCAGGAGCATTCTCCCTGGAGTGCCCTCGTTGAGAGCGCCTTCATTGAGAGCGGTCTCCCTAAGAACATCCTCATTGAGAGAGGTCTCCTTCAGAGTGATCTTTCAGAGAGTGCTCTACTTGAGAATGTCCTCCTTGAGAGTGATCTCGCTGAGGATGCCCTCATCGTGAACATTCTTTCTAGAGCGCCCTCATTGGGAGTGGTCTCCTTGAGAGCAGTCTTCCTAAGAGTGCCCTCCCTGAGAATGCCCTCCTAAAGAGCAATCTCACTGAGGATGCCCTTAATTAGGAGCGTTCTCCCTGGAGTGCCTTCGTTGAGAGTGCCCTCATCAGGAGTGGTCCTTTTGAGAGCGGTCTTCCTAAGAGTGCCTTCCCTAAGAACGCCCTCCTTGAGAGCAATCTCACTGAGGATGCCCTCAATTGGGAGTGTTCTCCTTGGAGTGCCTTCGTTGAGAGCGCCCTCATCAGGATCAGTCTTCCTAAGAGTGCCCTCCCTGAGAACGCCCTCCTTGAGAGCAATCTCACTGAGGATGCCCTCATCGGGAGCGTTCTCCCTAGAGCGCCCTTGTTGAGAGTGGTCTCCCTGGAGAACACCCTACTTGAGAGCAATCTTCACAAGAGCTGTTCATTGCGGATCGAGGATTTGATTAATTTAGGCGACCATTTTGCAGGTGCCTCCATCAGAGTGGCCTCCACAAGGGCCTTCTCCTTGAGAGCACCTTGCACCCTTGTGTGAATGTTCTCTTTTAGAGTATCGTCGTTGAGAGTGTTCTTTGGAAAAGCACCCTCCCTGAGAACGCCATCCTTAAGAGCGATCTCCCTAAGGATGCCCTCTTGGAGGGCATCCTCATTAAGAGCATTCTCCATGAGAGCCCACTCCGTTAGAGTGGCCTTTCAGAGAGTGTTCTCTTTGAGAGTGCCCTCCCTGAGAGCACCTTGCACCATGCACGTGAGAGCGCTCTCCTTGAGTTGGTCCTTCATGACCAAATTTATAAGGATGCGGGATGGTATGGCTAAAACTGGCCCAATCAACATATATAGGGGGAGGTAGAGTTGACGAGCGGTCGGAGTGATAGAGCGATACGTGGGTTTCTCCCCCCAGGGATGGCTTGTCCTGCCCATGATATCACAGCCTCATTGTTCATGTCCGTGACCTGCGAGCCTTGTTTGTGAAGAAGGATAGCCCCAGATTTACGATTTTAAGATAAAAGGCTTGCAGTGTTGTGGGCATGTTTTGTGGTGTTGGTTGCCCTGGAGCATTCTTGTTGGAGGGCCCTCGTTGAGAGCTCCCTCTTGGTGAGCGCTCTCCCTCAAAGGGACCTCCCTGAGTGCACTTTGTATAGGGGGAGGTAGAGTTGACGAGCGGAGAGCACCGTTGTTGAGATTGTTCTCTTGGAGAGCTATCTCCATTAGAACACCGTCATTGAGATCTTTTTTGTTGGTGACACCCTCCTTGAGAGAGTCTCTCTTAAAGAGCATTCTACGTGAGATCAGCCTCCTTGAGAGCATTCTCCTTGAGAGCTCTCTCCCTTAGAGTGACCTCTCTCAGTGTGTTCTCCTCTAGAGCACCTTGCATTGCACACGTGAGAGTGTTCTCCCTGAGAGCACCTTTGTTGAAAGCATTCTCTTGGAGAGTGACCTCCATTAGAATGCCTTCCTTGAGAGCGGGCTCCGTGAGATTTCCCTCCATGAGAGGGTTCTTTTTAGGAGTGCCCTTCATTAAAGATCGTTCTTCATAGAGCACCCTCGTTGAGATCATTCTGTCGAAGAGTGCCTTCGTTTAGAGGATGCCCTTCACTAGAGTGTTTTCCTTAAGAGCGGCCTCTGTGAGAACATTCTTCCTGAGGACGTCTTCTCTGATTATCTTGGGCTACACCCGTGAGAGCGTTCTCCTTGAGAGCTCTTTCTCAGAAGGTGCCCTCTTAGAGAATGGTGTTCGTTAGTGCAAGCACCCTCAGAGCGTTCGACCTGAGATCACCTTGTGTTATGCACATGATAGTGTTCTCCCTGAGAGCACTGTTGTTGGGAGCGTTCTCTTGGAGAGCTTCCTCCATTATAGTGCCCTCGTTGAGATCGGTCTGGTTGAGGACACCCTCCTTGAGAGCATTCTTCTTCAGAGTGCCCTCTGTTAGAGAGACCATCTGAGGAGTGTTCTCTTTGAGGGTGCCCTCTCTTAGATCGTTCTTCATAAAGTGTCCTCATCGAGGTCGTTCTATTGAAGGGTGCCCTCATTTAGATCACCTTTGCTGAGATCGTTCTTCCTAAGAGCGGTCTCTGTGAAAGCGTTCTCCTTGAGAGATTCCTCCATGATGGCATTGTCTATGGGAGCACCTTGCATTATGCACGTGAGAGTGTTCACCTTGAGAGTGCCATTGTTGAGAATGCTTGGATCGGAGAATGCCCTTCCTAAGAGTGCCCTCCTTGAGAATGGTCTCACTGAGGATGCCCTTCTGGAGAGGCATCATCCTTAAGAACGTTCTCGGTGGTAGCGGCCTCTCTAGGAGCGTGCTCCATTAGAGCTAATTTTCGGATAGTGTTCTCCTTAATAGAACCTTCCCCAAGAGCGCTTAGCATTAGTCACATGAGAGTGTTCTCTTGGAGAGTGCCCTCGTTGAGAGCTCGCTCTCGAAGGAGGCCCTCCCAGAAAGATGCCCTCCTTGACAGTGTCCTCCTTGAGAGCATTGTACGTGAGATAGCCTTCCCTGAGAGTGTTCTCCTGGATGGCACCCTGCTAAAGTGGCCTTCCATTTGAGTGTTCTCTGTAGAGTGTCCTCATCGAGAACATTTTGTTGAAGAGCATCCTCCTTGAGGGCGGCCTCCAAGAGAGTGGCCTTTGTAAGAGCGTTCTCCTTGAGAGCAGATATGATGAAAGTGTTGTCCATGAGAGCACCTTGTGTTATGCATGTGATAGTGTTCACCTCGAGAGTGCCCTCATTGAGCATGTTCTTTTGGAGAGTGCCCTTCATAGGAGAGCCCTTCCTGAGAATGCCCTCCTCGAGATTGGCCTTCCAAAGGATGCCCTACTCAAGAGTGTCTATCTTAAGAACATTCTTCATGAGATCGCCCTCCCCAAGAGTGCCCTCCTTGAGAGCATTCCCATGAAGAGCTTTCTTCTTTAGAGTGGCATCTCGAAGAGCGATCTCCTTGACAACGTCTTTCCCGAGAGCATGTTACGCTAAGTTATAGTGTTCTGTAGGAGGGTGCTCTTGTAGAGAGCTTCGTCTTACAGGTTGCCCTCCCGGAGAGCACTCTCCCTTTGAGTGTTCTCCCTGAGAGCACTTTACATTATGCACATGAGGGTGTTCTCCTTGAGAGGGCCTTTGTTGAGCTACCTTCATATTAGAATTCCGTCCTTGAGATCAGTCTTATTGGGGATGCCCTCCTTTAGAGTGTTCTACATGAGATCGTCCTCCTCGAGAGCGTTCTCCTTGAGAGTGGCTTTTCGAAGAGCATATTCTCCTAGGGAGGGTACTCATCGTCAGCGTTCTCCATGGAGCGCCCTCGTTGGGAGTGTTCTATCGAAGAGTGCTCTCGGCGAGAGCATTCTCCTTGAGATTGGCCTGTGTTAGAGTGGCATCCGTGAGAGCGTTTTTCTTGAGAGCACCATGTGCTCTCGTGTGAGTGTTCTCCTCGAGAGCTTCCTCGTTAAGAGAACTATTCAGGATGGCATCGTCGAGAACGGTCTCCTTAAGAATGTTCTACGTGAGAGTGCCCTCGCTTAGAGCGGCCCTTCCGAGAGCGTTCTTCTTGAGAGCGCCCTCTTCGAGAGTGACCTACACCACCCACATGAGATCACTCTCCCTAAGAGCACTCTACTTCAGGTGCTATGTTGTGATCAAATTTACAAGGGTGCGGGACGGTATGGCTGAAACTGGCCCAATCAACATATATAGGGGGAGGTAGAGTTGACGAGCGGTCGGAGTGATATAGAGCGATACATGGGTTTCTCCCCCCAGGGATTCCTTGCCCTGCCCATGATATCATGGCCTCATTGTTCATGTCCGTGACCCACGAGCCTTGCTGTGAAGAAGGATAGCCCCGGAGAAGACGGTGTCCTCGTTTACGATTTGAGATGAAAGGCTTGCAGCATTGCAGGCATGTTCCGTGGGGTCGGTTGCCTTGGAGTGTTGTTCCTGGAGCATCCTCGTTGAGAGCTCTCTCTTGGAGATCGCTCTCCAACAAAGGGAGCACTTTGCGTTACACATGTGAGAGTGTTCTCCTGGAGAGCACCCTTGTTGAGACTATTCTCTTGGAGAGCTACCTCCATTAGAACACACTCCTTGAGATTTAGTTTCGCTAGGGACACCCTCATTGAGAGTGTTCTCTTTAAGAGTGTTCTACATGAGATCGCCCTTCTTGAGAGTGTTCTCCTTGAGAGGTCTCTCCCTCAAAGCGACCTCCCTCAGAGCATTCTCATGTAGAGCACCTTGCGTTGCACACGTGAGAGTGTTCTCCCTGAGAGTGTCTTTGTTGAGAGTGTTCTCTTGGAGAGTGGTCTCCATTATAATTCCTTCCTTGGTAGCGGGCTCCCTAAGATCATTCTTCTTAGGAGTGCCCTTCATTAGAGGGGCCTTCGGAAGAGCGTTTTCTTTGAGATCATTCTGTCAAAAAGTGCCTTCTTTTAGAGCGCACACTTCACGAGAGCATTTTTCCCTGAGAGCAGCCTCTGTGAGAACGTTCTTCCTGGGGACACCTTCTCTAATATCTTGCACCACACATGTGAGAGTGTTCTTCTTGAGAGCACCCTCGTTGAGAGCTCTTTCTCAGAAGGTACCCTCTTTGAGAGTGGTCTTCATTAGAGCAAGCATCCTCAGAGCGTTCGACCTGAGAGCATCTTGTGTTAGGCACATGATATTGTTCTCCTCGAGAGCACCATTGTTGGGAGCATTCTCTTGGAGAGTGTCCTCCATTATAGTGCCCTCATTGAGAGCAGTCTGGCTGAGGATGCCCTCCTTGAGAGCGTTCTTTTTTCTGAGTGCCTTTTGCAAGAGCGACCATTTGAGGAGTGTTCTCTTTGAGAGTGCCCTCTCCCGGAGCGTTCTCTCTAGAGTGCCCTCGTGGAGATCATTTTTTCGAAGGGTTCCCTCATTTAGATCACATTTGCTGAGACCATTCTTCCTAAGAGTGGTCTCTATGAAGGCGTTCTCCCTGAGAGCTCCCTCCATGATGGCGTTGTCCATGGGAGCACGCTTGCGTTATGCATGCGAGTGTTCACCTTGAGAGTGTCATCGTTGTGAACGCTTGGATCAGAGATTGCCCTTCTTAAGAGTGCATTCCCTAAGAACACCTTCCCTAAGAATGGTATCACTGAGGACGCCCTTTTGTAGAGCGTCCTCCTTAAGAACATTTTTCCTGAGAGCACTTTTGTTGAGATCATTCTCTCGGAGAGCTATGTTCATTAGAACTCCCTCTTTGAGATCGGTCTCTTTGTGGATGCCCTCTTTGAGAGCATCATCCTTAAGAGCATTCTACATGAGATCGCTCTCCAGTGGAGTGTTATCATTGAGAGCATCTTCTGTTAGAGCGTTCTCTTCAAAAGGGGTCTCTGTTGGATAGTTCTCTCTTGGAGTGTCTTTTTTAAGAGCTTTTTGTCGAAGAATGCCCTCCTTGAGAGCGTCATTGCTGAGAGTGGGCTTTGCAAGAGCGTTGTCCATGAGAGCAACTTACGTTAAGCATGCGAGTGTTCACCTCAAGAGTGCCCTCGTTGAGAGTGTTCTTTTGGAGAACGTCACCCTCCATGAGAACGCCTTGCCCTCCTTGCGATCGTTGTCCGTATGAGCGACTACCACTGAAAGTGCCCTCTGTTAGAGCATCCTTTTCGAGAGTGTTCCCCTTGGAATCACCTTGCGCTATGCATGTGAGTGTTCTTCCCGGGATCACCCTTTCTGAGTATGTTCTCTTGTAGAGCATCCCTCCTAGGAGTGCCCTCTGAGAACACCTCTCTAAGAGCGGTCTCCCTGAGGATGATCTTGCAAAGAGCATTCTGTTTGAGAGGGCCTTCAGCGGGAGCGTTCTCCTAGGATCAGCCTCGTTGAGAGCATCATGTTGAAGAGTGCCCTCCTTGAGGGTGCCAACCGTCAGAGGGACCTCCGTTGGAGCGGACTCCATGAGAGCATTTTCAATGAGAACAACTTGCATTACGCAGGTAAGAGTGTTCATGTGGACAGTGCCCTCTTTGAGAACACCCTCTTTGGGAGCGGTCTTCATGAGGACGACGTCCTCGAGAGCATCCTCCTTATGAACGTTCTTCATGAGATCACTCTCACTGAGAGCTTTCTCTGTTAGAGTAGGCTTTTGGACTTTGTTCTCCTTAGGAGCGTCTTCCGCAAGAGCGTCCTCATTGAGAGAGAGCTCCCTCTTGGAGGGTGCAGTCACAGAGGTTCGTCTTCTTCGGAGTGACCTGCTTGAGAGTGTTCTCCTTGAGAGCAACCTTGCGTTAGGCACATGAGAGTGTTGTCCTCGAGATCGGTGTTGTTGCAAGCGTTCTCATGGAGATTGCCCTGTATTAGAACGTCCTTCTTGAGATCGGTCTTGTTGGGGATGCCCTGCTTGAGAGCGTTTTCCTTGACAGCGTGGACCGTTAGAGCGGCCCTTGCGAAGAGCCTTCTCCTGGAGATGTCCCTCACGGGGAGCGTTCTCCCAGGAGTGCCCTGGTTGATAGCGTTCTGTCGAAGAGTGCCCTCATTGAGAGCACCCTCATCGAGAGTGTTCTCCTTGAGAGTGGCCATTATCAGAGCAGGCTCCACGAGGGTGTTATCCTGGAGAGTGGTATCCATGAGAGCGCCTTGCACCCTCTTGTGAGTGTTCTCCTCGAGAGTGTCCTCGTTGTGAGCAGCCTTCCTAAGAGTGCCCTCATTGAGAAGGCCCTTGCTGAGAGCAATCTCCCCAAGGACACCCTTCTTGAGAGCGTCCTCCTTAAGAATGTTCTCCGTGAGAGCGTCCTCGCTTACAGCGGCCCTTGGGAGAGCGTTCTCCTTGAGCAAGCGCTCCTCTAGAGCGGGTTTTGCGATGGAGGTGAGAGCGCTCTCATTGATATGGTCCTTGGTAACCAAATTTATAAGGGTGTGGGACAGTATGCCTGAAACTGGCCCAATCAACATATATAGGGGGAGGTAGAGTTGACGAGATGTTGGAGTGATAGAGTGATACGTGGGTTTCTCTCCCCAAGGATGTTTTACCCTACCCACGATATCGCAGCATGGTTGTACAAGTACGTGACTCACTATCCTTGTTGCGAAGAACGATGACCCCAGAGAATTTGGTGTCCTCATTTATGATTTGATTCGGGTGACCATTTGGTGGTCATAGCACATCAAAAATAGCCTTTGGTGGATTCAAGGACACAGGTAGCGCCTTCCCTTGGAGTAGCTTGCAAAGTTTGAGCGCACGCTCAAACACGGTTGTAAGTTCTTCAAGGGTTAGGAGAAGTTAAAGGGATGTTTGAGAAGCATGTCTCAAAAATCCCTTGTCTCGGCTGTGGCACGCTGTGTCTTTGGGTTTCACGAAGGATTTTTCTGTTGCTCGGTCGCTTGACGGGGAATTCGGGTAATGCTGAAATTCGTTTCTAGAGAGTTGCGAGATGGGAGCCGGCACTGATGTCTCTACAGGATCAAACGATCCCATGTGGAAACGATGTCGAATGATTTCATGCAAACGATAGCATTGATTTGGTGTGGTCGAGGAGGCAGAGTGTCTGGACGCCCCCACGAGGTAGCGTCAAGCACATGCCATCTCTGCCTATTCACCGATTTGATTGCCTAGTAGCACATGGGTGTTAGTGGCGAGTTCACCTGGACGAGTGGAGAGATGAAGAGCAACTTGTTCTCTCTTGTTCTCCACGCACTTGCGAGTGCCTCATTGTTGGTTGCAGCTCAAGGACTCTAGTGATTTGAGTGACCATTTCGTGGTTGTAGCACATCGAAAATAGCCTTTCGTGGACAGAAGGACACAGGTAGTGCCTTTTCTTGGAGTAGCTTGCGAAGTTTGAGTGCACACTCAAACAAGGTCGTAAGTTATTCAAGGGTTAGGAGAAGTCGGAGGGATGTTTGAGGTGCATGTCTTGAAAATCCCTTGTCTTGGCTATGGCACGCTGTGTCTCTGGGTTTCACGAAGGAGTTTTTGGTTGCTCAGTCACTTGACGAGAAATTCGGGTAACGCCGAAATTCATTTCTCTAGAGTTGCGAGATCGAAGTCGGCAGTGATGGCCCTACGAGATTGAGCTTACCATGAGGAAATGATGTTGAATGATTTCGTGCGAATGGTAGCATTGATTTGGTGTGGTCGAGGTGGTAGAGTGTTTGGACACCCCCACGGGGTAGCGTCGAGCACATGCCGTCTTCGCCTATTCACCGATTCGATTGCCTAGTAGCGCATGGGTGGTAGTGGCGAGTTCACCTGGATGAGTGGAGAAATGAAGAGGGACTTTTTCTCTCCTATTCTCCATCCACTTGCCTGTGCGTCGCTGTTGGTTGCGGTTCGAGGACTCTATTGATTCGGGTGACCATTTCGTGCTCGTGGCACATCGAAAATAGCCTTTCGTGTATTCAAGGACACAGGTAGCGCCTTCCCTTGGAGTAGCTTGCGAAGTTCAAGTGCATGCTCGAACATGGTCATAAGTTGTTCAAGGGTTAGGAGAAGTCAGAGGGATGTTTGATGCGCATGTCTTGAAAATCCCTTGTCTTGGCTGTGGCACGCTGTGTCTCTAGGTTTCACGAAGGAGTTTTCTATTGCTCGGTCACTTGACGGGAAATTCGAGTAACGCTGAAATTCATTTCTCTAGAGTTGCGAGATCGGAGTCGGCACTGATGGCCCTACGGGATTGAACTTACCATGTGGAAACGATGTCGAATGGTTTCGTGCGAATGGTAGCATTGAATTGGTGTGGTCAAGGTGGTAAAGCGTCTGGATGCCCCCATGGGATAGCGTTGAGCGCATGCCATCTTCGCCTATTCACCGATTCGATTGCCTAGTAGCACATGGGTGGTAGTGGTGAGTTCACCTGGACGAGTGGAGAAATGAAGAGTGACTTGTTCTCTCTTGTTCTCCATGCCCTTGTGGTTGTGTCACTGTTGGTTGTGGTTGGAGGACTCTACTGATTCGGGTGATGGTATCTTGGTCGTAGCACATTGAAAATAGCCTTTGGTGGATTCAAGGTCACAGGTAGCGTCTTCCCTTGGAGTAGCTTGCGAAGCTTGAGCGCATGCTCAAACATGGTCGTAAGTTCTTCAAGGGTATTATTAGTTGGAGGGATGTTTGAGGTGGATGTCTCAAAAATTCCTTGTCTCTACTGTGGCGCGCTATGTCTCTGGGATTTGCGAAGGATTTTACTGTTGCTCGGTCACTTGACGGGAAATTTGGGTAACGTTGAAATTCGTTTCTCTAGAGTTGCGAGATTGGAGTCTGCACTGATGGCTCTACGGGAGGGAAGGATCTCGTTGGAAAATGATATCGAATGGTTTCGTGTGAATAGTATCATTGATTTGGTGTGGTCGAGATGGCAGAGAGTCTGGATGCCCCCACAAGGTAGCGTTGAGTGCATGCCTTCTCTGCCTATTCACCGATTCGATCGCCTAGTAGCGCATGGGTGGTAGTGGCGAGTTCACCTGGATGAGTGGAGAGACGAAGAGTGACTTGTTCTCTCTTGTTCTCAATGCCCTTGTGGGTTTGTCGCTGTTGGTTGTGGTTGGAGGACTCTATTGATTCGGGTGATGGTATCGTGGTCGTAGCACATCGAAAATAGCCTTTGGTGGATTCAAGGTCATAGGTAGCGGCTTCCCTTGGAGTAGCTTGTGAAGTTTGAGCGCACGCTCAAACACAATCGTAAGTTCTTCAATGGTATTAGTAGTTGGAGGGATGTTTGAGGTGGATGTCTCAAAAATTCCTTGTCTCGGCTACGGCGAGCTGTGTCTCTTGGTTTCGCAGAGTTTTCTGTTGCTTGGTCGCTTGATGGGGAATTTGGGTAACGTTGAAATTCGTTTCTCTAGAGTTGTGAGATCGAAGTCTGCACTGATGGCTCTACGGGAGGGAAGGATCCTGTTGGAAAATGATATCGAATGGTTTCGTGCAAACGGTATCGTTGATTTGGTGCGGTCGAGGTGGCAGAGTATTTGGACGCCTCCACGGGGTAGCGTCTAGCACATGCCATCTCTGCCTATTCACCGATTCGATTTCCTAGTAGTGCATGGGTGGTAGTGGCAAGTTCACCTGGATGAGTCTAGAATCGAAGAAGGACTTGTTCTCTCTTGTTCTTCATGCACATGTGGGTGCATCGCTATTGGTTGTGATTCGAGGACTCTATTGATTCAGGTGACTGTTTCGTGGTCGTAGCACATCGAAAATAGCGTTTTGTGGATTCAAGGAAATAGGTAGCGCCTTCCCTTGGAGTAGCTTGTGAAGTTTGAGCGCACACTCAAACACGATCGTAAGTTCTTCAAGGGTTAGGAGAAGTCGGAGGGACGTTTGAGGCGCATGTCTCAAGAATCCCTTGTCTTGGCTATGGCACGCTGTGTCTCTGGCTTTCACGAAGGAGTTTTCTGTTGCTTGGTCTCTTGACGGGAAATTCGGGTAACGCTGAAATTCGTTTCTCTTGAGTTGTGAGATCAGAACTGGAACTGATGTCTCTACAGTATTAAAAGATCCCATGTGAAAACGATGTGGAATGATATCATGCGAATGGTAGCATTGATTTGGTGTGGTCGAGGTAGCAGAGCATCTTGACGCCCCCATGGGGTATCGTTTAGCGCATGATGTCTCTTCCTATTCACCGATTCGATTGCCTAGTAGTGCATGGGTGGTAGTGGCGAGTTCACCTGGACGAGGCGAGAAACGAAGAGGGACTTGGTCTCTCTTGTTTTTCATGCACTTGCGGGTGCCTCGCTGTTTATTGTAGTTCAAGAACTTTATTGATTTGGGTGACTGTTTTGTGATCGTAGCATCTCGAAAATAGCCTTTCGTCGATTCAAGGACACAGGCTTGCGTTGTGATGTGAACGATGCCGTCGGTGTCGTGTGACAGTTGGGTTTGCTTTTTTGGGATGCATCTCCCATTTTCTAGGATGCGATAGCGGTTGAGCACATGCAAACAGCTACGTCGGGTTGGTGTGGTTGAGGTAGCAGAGCATGTCGACGCCCCCATGGGGTAGCGTCAGGTGCATGTTTCCTTTTCCTGATCATGGATCTGACCGCTCAGTAGCACATGGGTGGTAGCTGAGAGTTCACATGCATGTGCTGGGATACCAGGAGGACTGAGGTTCTATTATTCTTCATGCACGTTCGCATGGCTCATTCTTCAGTGGGTGGTCCCAGAGGTGGCCTTTGTCAGTGCGGCGTGTGCTGCTTCCTGTGTGGAACTTTGTTCTCACGGAGAAGCATTTTTGAGGTAGTGCTCTTGGGTTCAGTAATCGTATCAAGGGGATAGCGTACCTTGATGTTGGGCATTTGCATGAATGCTGGACGGTGTGGGTAGTAAGCTGTGTGCTTGCTCGATGCCCTCGACACTTGCACGTTTGTGGTCGAGAGCGAGGCTACGTTTGTCGCCTGTTGCGGTGCTGCGTTTCCTAGGCGTAAATTGGGGAATGGTGCCCGCAAAGGATTCTGTGCGAAATTGGTGCGTGGAGGGGTCTGTCGTGCCTTTTGAGTAAGGAAGGACGACGGTGCCCACCGCACGGGTGTAGACAACATTACCTAGTTGATCCTGCCAGTAGTCATATGCTTGTCTCAAAGATTAAGCCATGCATGTCTAAGTATGAACTTACTTCAAACGGTGAAACTACGGATGGCTCATTAAATTAGTTATAGTTTCTTTGATGGTACCTTACTACTCGGATAACCATAGTAATTATAGAGCTAATACGTGTAGCAAATCCCAACTCTCGAAAGGGATGCATTTATTAGATAAAAGGCTGATGCGAGCTTGCTCGTTTGCTCGATGAATCATGGTAACTGGACGGATCACACGGCCCTTGTGCCGGTGACACTTCATTCAAATTTCTGCCCTATCAACTTTCGATGGTAGGATAGAGGCCTACCATGGTTTTGACGGGTGATAGGGAATTAAGGTTCGATTCCAGAAAGGGAGCCTGAGAAACAGCTACCACATCTAAGGAAGGCAGCAGGCACGCAAATTACCCAATCCTGACACGGGGAGGTAGTGACAATAAATAACAATACCGGGCTCATCGAGTCTGGTAATTGGAATGAGTACAATTTAAAGCCCTTAACGAGGATCCATTGAAGGGCGAGTCTGGTGCCAATAGCTGCAGTAATTCTAGCTCCAATAGCATATATTTAAGTTGTTGCAGTTAAAAAGCTCATAGTTGGATCTTGGGATGGGGTGGTCGGTCCGCCGATGCGGTGTGCATCAACCGCTCCATTCCTTCTGTCGGCGACATGGTGCTGGCCTTAATTGGCTGGGTTGCGGCTCCGACGCTGTTACTTTGAAAAAACTAGAGTGCTCAAAGCAAGCCTATGCTGTGAATACATTAGCATGGAATAACGTGATAGGATTTTGATCCTGTTGTGTTGGCCTTCCAGATGGGAGTAATGATTAATAGAGACTATCAGGGGCATTCGTATTTCATTGTTAGAGGTGAAATTCTTGGATTTATGAAAGATGAACTAGTGCAAAAGCATTTACGAAGGATGTTTTCATTAATCAAGAACAAAAGTTGGGGGCTCGAAGATGATCAGATACTGTCCTAGTCTCAACTATAAATGATGCCAACCAGGGATCAGCGGATGTTGCTCTTAGGACTCCGTCGGCACCTTCCGAGAAATCAAAGTGTTTGGGTTCCAGGGGGAGTATGGTCGCAAGGCTGAAACTTAAAGGAATTGACAAAAGGACACCACCAGGAGTGGAGCCTGCAGCTTAATTTGACTCAACACGGGAAAACTTACGAGGTCCAGACATAGTAAGGATTGATAGATTAAGAGCTCTTTCTTGATTCTATGGGTGGTGGTGCATGGCTGTTTTTAGTTGGTGGAGTGATTTGTCTGGTTAATTCCATTAATGAACGAGACCTCATCCTACTAACTAGCTACGTGGAGGTACACCCTTCATGGACAGCTTCTTAGAGGGACTATGGCCGCTCAGGCCATGGAAGTTTGAGGCAATAACAAGTTTGTGATGCCCTTAGATGTTCTGGGTCATACATGCGCTACACTGATGCATTCAACGAGCCTCCTTCCCTAGCCCAAGAGGATCGGGAAATCTTGTGAAAATGCATCATGATGGGGATAGATCTTTGCAATTATCGATCTTGAATGAGGAATTCCTAGTAAGCGTGAGTCATCAGTTCGCGTTGACTACGTCCCTGCCCTTTGTACACACCGCCTGTCGCTCCTACCGATTGAACGATCTGGTGAAATGTTCGGATTACGGCGATGATGATGGTTTCACCATCATCGACGTCGTGAGAAGCTCATTGAACCTTATTGTTTAGAGGAAGGAGAAGTTGTAACAAGGTTACCGTAGGTGAACCTATGGTAGGATCATTGACATGCACATGATTTTGTCTCGTTGGTCACGGTCTTGCGCTCCCATCGCAACGACGAAGAACGCTGGGGTGGAGGGACCACGACGGTGGTGTCGCACGAGGATGGGACTTTGTGGGGAGAGTGTGCGCTTGGCAGGGCTGCAAGATGTTGCGTCAGAATTACGCCTAGCACGTTCGATGGATCAATGGCCCAAAGGGTATGCCATCGCCTAGGCAGGCTTCAGGGCGTCGATCCGGAACGTTCAAAGGAGGGGGTTTAGGTTCCCTCTTGATGGAGGACGTGTGGTCGTCGTCTATGGAGGATAGGCAACCCACGAAGGGAGTGTGTACGCTTGGGTAAGAGAGAGTCACGGAGCTCTACGTTCGCACTCAAACGGCTTTTAGAATACAAAGGCTAGACGTGAGAGGGACATACGAGGGCCGCTTTTTTCTTCCTCAGCCCATGCGGTTCTGCGGGAGGGAGGGGATAAGATGTAATGGCTCTCTTCTCCCATCACACGTGTTCTAGGTGAATGGCTACCCTCAGCCTATGGGTTGTAGGGTACGTCATCACTTCGGGCAAATGCGGGGGGCATTGAGCTGAACAGCTGCAGTACTGGTGCTTCGCGGGTTGTCGTCCAATGCACCCGTGGGTTGCGTAGCAGGGTCCTTGTTGGGCACCACCCTTGTTTAGATGTCGACGCTGGTCACATCCCTCAGGTGGTGCCTGCTTCTCTTTCCCCAATGCAAGGGTGCGAGTGGCACCAAGGATGCGACAAACGTCCACTGCGGTGGCCAACCGGGGTCGATGACCCCAACCACGACTCTCGACAATGGATATCTCGGCTCTCATTTCAATGAAGAACATAGCAAAATGTGATACTTTGTGTGAATTGCAGAATCCCATGAATCATCAAATCTTTGAATGTAAGTTGCACCTGAGGCCTAGGTCGAGGGCACGTCTAGCTGGGTGTGATGAAAGATCCTAGGGCGCGCACTCTTCGCCCCGTGCAAGGGGGTAGCGGATGTGGTCGTTTGTGTCTCCTGAGGTGCGGTCGGGCTGAAAATTTTCCATCGTTCATGTTTTCTGGCTTCTCCCCAAATGGAGCAATGGATGGTGGTGGCGGTTTGTGCGTTCCCTCCGCTAAGCGCACACGAGGTACATTGGCCCCCTCCCCGCCCTTCTCCTTCAGTGTGATGCGGGACCGTGAGACCGGTGGGGGCGATGTTCCTCCTTTGCATCACGCATAGGAGGGGTAATGCTCCGTCTTCGTAGTGACCCCAGTTCAGGCAAGGGTACTAACTGAGTTTAAGCATATAACTAAGCAGAGGAAGAGAAACTTACGAGGATTCCCCTAGTAACGGCGAGCGAACTATGAACAGCCCAGCGTGAAAATCTGGCAACGATGGCCACCAGAATTGTAGTCTGCAGATGTGTCCCCTGTGGTAGACCGAGCCTAATTCCCCTAGAACGGGTCACCGGAGAGGGTGACAGCCCCATCAGGCTCGGACCCTGCTACATCAGGGGGCGCTATCGGTGAGTCGGATTGTTTCGGAATGCAGCCCTAAGCAGGTGGTAAATTCCGTCCAAAGCTAAATACGCGCGAGAGACCAATAGCGAACAAGTACCGCAAGGTAAAGATGAAAAGGACTTTGAAAAGAGAGTTTAAAAGTGCTTGAAATTGTTGAGAGGGAAGTGGATGGAGGCCAACGTTGCTTCCAGGCCAAATGTGGAGCAGAGCATATATGCTTCGGTCCGGGAGGTGAGTCTGCGTGGATCGGTGCCGTGGCACAAGCATGCGCAGCTAGCTGCGTGTGTGGTGCCGCTGCAACTGTTGAGGGTCCAAGCACACATCCCCTAGAGGGGCGGGTCCTGCGGCGCCTGCGTGCTCGGGTCATGGATTGCGTGGGCTTTCCATCTGACCCATCCTAAAACACGGACCAAGGAGTCTAACATGTGTGCAAGTCATCGGGTTTGGAAACCCGCACTGTGCAAGGAAGCTGAAAGGTGGGATTCGTGCACGGGCGCGTAGCACCGTCCACTGACCTTGATCTTGTTGAGAAGGGTTCGAGTGAGAGCATGCCTGTTGGGATCCAAAAGATGGTGAACTATGCCTGAGCAAGGTGAAGCCAGAGGAAACTCTAGTGTAGGCCCATCGCGATACTGACGTGAAAATCGTTC